>CM038682.1:338768579-339083403 GCA_021605205.1 Aegilops longissima
AGTTGATTCGAGATAGACTGAAGGTAGCTCAGTCCAGGCAGAATAGTTATGCATACTCAATAACGCAAGGAGGTAGTCTATGAAATCGGAGACATAGCATATCTTTGTGTGCCACCTCTGCGAGGATTTAAACGATTTGAGTTAAGGGAAGGTTAGCCCCGAGATTTGTAGGACCATACCGAGTTTGGAACGTATGGGAGAAAATGGCTAACAAGTTGGAGTCACCCGAAGGACTGTCAGGAGTTCATGATGTGTTTCACGTTTCCCAGTTGAAGAAGTGCCATGCAGAGATGGCCAATATTCCCCTGTAAGGATGCTTGACCCTGGAAAGGATAATGATGTTCCACGAAGTGGAGTATTGACTTCATAAGTATAAGTCTTCATCTTGGTAGGTGGGATATTCCATGAGGATGAAGAGATGAATTTACTATTGGATATAAAGGAGGTATGATGTTGGAAGTATGGATCAATGGAAATTCCATGAAGAGTCTGAGTAATCATGTCCCCATTTGGTGCAAATATAAGGAAAAGAGACAGTACATTTGGATGGATTTCAAGTATGCCAGGAAGTTGGATGTTGGGATAATGATCAGTTGCCCAGATGATGTGTTCAAGGATTTTATGTGATGAGATGGGCCATAACCCACACGGCCCAGGACCTGCCAAGAAGCAAGCACATTCTTGCTGAAGGAAAAACCCTGGAAGAAGTTATGATTTTATCGACAGACGATCTTATAGGAGTTTACGCAAAACCTGAGAGTTGTTAAGGAACGATAGATGTTTTGTTTGGCTTGCAGAATCAATGGATTTTCCGAACTTCGTTCGTCGACAAGAGAAATTCTGCAATGCCTGTGAGAATGACTGAGTGTTAGAATGCGAGATTCGCTAAACCATGTACAAGGTAATGATTTGGGTGCGGGATGGATTGATCACCATACCGACTTACTCTTATTATTCGCTTTGCTATATGGGATGGTAAATCTGAGTGACTTACCTATAGTAGAGAGACGACGATCAAAACCTTGTTTGAACCTTAGAATGGTATAAGAATTTTTTCCCTTGTACACGGCAGTTGTTGCCAACCGTAGGTTATACGGTGAGGTTCAACCCAGACCTATTTCCTGCAGGAGAAACCATAAATTGATGACCACCAAGAGATATTGATAGTTGTTTAGAAATGGCGCCAGCCCCGTCAGCTATGAAGACCTAGTCTCAGGATAACCTTACCAAGAGGAAAGGACAAAAGAATTGAGGAAAAGGTTATGCCACTGCCAAAAGAGCCCAGAGAAGTAATTATCCAGAGGATCTGAGAAGACCGACATTGTCAGTAATAAGGATGGAGTATATGAGCTTTGATGGAACCTTAACAATGCTTCTAAGGATGGTAGCACCCGAGACCCTGGAGATGATCGATGGATTTTGAGAAGACCCCCAAATCCTAACCTTTTTCTTGCTAGCCTCTCCGAATCTCGAGGACGAGATTCATTTTAAGGGTGGTAGTTTGTAACATCCCAAAATTCTAAATTTTGGAATGTTATAACAAATAGATAGTTTTGATTGATTGTTTGATTGATTGAATGAAAGTGAGTGGAATTCAAAACCTTTTTGAAAGTTAAATGAGAGGGAATAAAAGGACTTTCCCAAACTTTCATTTTGCTTTTATGCTCTCCGGGAATTCAAATTCTTTTCATCACGAAACCCTCGAGAGAAGATGACATGACTTCTTCCATTTATTTAAATGACAAGGGGTGTTGAAAATATTTGAATTTCATTTTGAGAATATTTCCAATTCTGAAACTTTATGCAACTCAATGATTTTCACGAGAGAAGATAAAATGACTTCTTCAAATTAAATGAAATATGAGTTGGGAGTTTTAAAAGAATTAAATTCAAAGTTCTTTTGAATTTATTTCCAATTTGGAGTTATTTGAGTTTTATTCAAATTATTTTCTCCAAAACAAAATATATGGAAAATAGGGTAACATGATTCCCTACATCGAGAAAATTGAGAGAAATTAATTTGAAGTCATTTTGCTATTTTAAAATGATTTGTATTGGATTTTATTGGACCAGTAGCACTGTGTGAATTATTAGAATTTTGTGGATTTTATTTGAAGCTAAAATAATGTTCATCATGTAGGAAATCTTTTTCTGAACATTTTGATATATTATATGCCTATATATTATTTTTATTTATTTTGCTTTCTTCTTATTTTGTTTTTCTGGAAAAAAAATGTTTATATATAAAATAAAAAATTGGCCGAAGCCGGCCCGCTGGCCTTTCGGCCCAGCCAGAGGCCGAGCCAGCCCAGTACCGCTCCCCGCCGCACCGGCCTGCTGGCCTTTCGGCCCAGCAGAGGCCCAGCCGACCCCGCGCTCGCCTCCGAGCTCCGCTCGAGACCGCCGCCGCCACGGCACGCCATCGCGCCGCCTCGGCGTCCGTGCCCGTCCCGGCCTCCTCTTTCCCCTTCTCCAAGCCGCGCCTCCCCCTCCTCCATAAAACCCGAGGCCCCGGCCTCGTTCCCCTCTTCTCCCGCATCTCGCCGCCGCCGAGTTCCTCACCGCCACCCCGCACCTCCCCGAACCCCGCAGCCACCACCCACCTCTCCACCGCGCCGCGCCGAGTCCCCTGACACCCTCGCCGCCGCTGGAGACCCACCGGAGCCGCCGCCCCGTCGACGTTCGACCCGCCGCCGCCCTCTCCCTCGCCGCCTGCAGCCACAGTAGCCGCGGTACGCCTCGCCTCTCCCCTCGTCGTCCGATCTGGATCTGACGGTCCAGATCATTCTGTTTTTTTCTCAAATCGTTTTAGGTTAAGTAGCAAACGTGCATTAGTTAGGGTTTGCACTGAACGGTTTTTCGTTCGTTAGCGTTCGTTAGCGAAGGTTCGTTAAATAGCCTTTACTTTTTATTTTTATTACGGCCAGGAACCTATTCATGATAATTTTCTTCACAAATTAGTCCCTAATCTTCAAACGGCTATACTTTTTACTCGTTAGTCCAAATTCAACGAAACCAACGCCCACATCTTCGTTACGATATCCTATTTCCAGTAATCCAACTCAAACATGTTTTTGAAAGTTTTAAATTTTGAATTCAAACAGATTTGTATTCAAACTTCGTTTGATCATAACTTGAGTTTCGTAACTCCGATTTAGTTGATTTTTTTGCAAATCGAAGCTCTTGACCTAAATTTTATGATAAGGCCAAATTCACATAATTTTGGTACTGTTAGAAATTGTTTTATGTTGCAATAGTTATTCGCTTGGTTTAGATGTTTTTTCGAATCGTCTTCTTCGTTCTTTCTGATCTTTTGAGTGATTGCTTATGTGTGGTTACTATTGCTTGCTCACGATAGATTGACCGGAGTGTGACGAGTAGAACTATCAAGAGTTTTGAGTGCAAATCATCTTCATCAACTTTGTAGGCAAGTAACACTTGATCATACCTTTTCATACCCAGTTTTTATGCATTAGTTTCAACCCTCAAACATTGCATGATTAGGATGTCATTAATTTGTGGGTTGGGAAGTAGATGATGAGGTAGGAACCTATTGCCCTGTTACTATCAAACCCTTGGGAGTTACTTCTACGTTATGCTTATATTGCCATGCTATGCTCAGAGCGTGGTTTGGGTTTGAGAGATATTCACGACAGATGTGAGATTATTAATTAATGGTTTACTTTAAGGTGGCAACTTAAATACACATCTGGTGGATTGAGGCACCGGGGAACCCAGTGTTGTCTGCTTTTTGGAAATCCGGGGTACCCGTGTGATCTTCCTATGGACCGCCACCAGTCTCAAAGGGGCGAGATTATTCATGCTAGAAACTTCCGTGTGCAGCCACAAGCTATTATGGGCTCTAGCATAGTTGAGTAAGTTACGTGAAGCTCTCGAAGAGGTAGATCAGCAGGTAGTGGGTTTTATAGGTTTGGTATGATCTATCCGGAGTAGAGAGTTAATGTTTCTAAAAGACTGTGTCTCGGTCATCCGTTTCTCAAACACCATGTAGTGCGAGAAACCAACGGAGGCGATCGAGTCTTGTGGGGTAAAGTGCGCAAATCTCTGCAGAGTGTACAATCTAATCATGGTTAGCCGTGTCCCCGGTTATGGACAATTCTGAGTATCTAGTACTTGAGTATTCACATGTATCTCATCACTCTAAATTAATATTGCTGGGATGTTAATTACCTTAATTGGGATCATCTGAGTTGGGGGGTACCTTCTCAATGATGTTTCAACCACCATGATAGTTAAATTAAAATTTATTCCTTTGAGGTAGGGAAAAATTGGCTTTTCGCAAAACCGTAAACATAGAGCTTTCCACCAGCCATATATGCATGTAGTATAGATTATTCTTTCATTACTCTCTATGTGTTACATTGCCAGCATATTCCATGTGCTGACCCGTTTTCAGGCTGCAACGTTTCATGTTGCAGATTTTTCAGACGACGAGTAAGTGATACGTTAGGGTTACGATTTCCTATACTCAACTTTGCCGTTGGTGTTGATGGGAATCCACAACCTTGTTGCTTCCGCTATATTTAGATTGAGGTAATAGTATTTACGTTACTTTATACATGTGATTTACCTATGTTATAAATCCTTCGAGTACTGTGTGTGTCAGCATACCGATCCAGGGATGACACCTAAGCACAGAGACTTGATCCATTCGGGTCGGGTCGCTACAGTTAGAGCGATTCTGACTATTGTTGGCTGCATTTCCATTCCCATTCTTCGCACCATTATGCGATCCTCCTCCAGTATGGTTATGTCCTCCATGGTTATGAACTAGTCCTCCGAGTTCGGGGTTAGCGAGGTTCGGTGAGCTCCTGAGTTATACTTCCCTTGTCCATACTTCCTCTTACGACTCTCAATTTGATCTGCTTTCCTTCAATCATTAGGGCCTTATCTACCAACTCCGGTAGTTGTTGAAAGTTGCCACCATCATTTGCATACTCATCTCATCATTCAGTCCTTCCATAAACTTCTCTTGCTTGCGGCATCCGTGGCCACATCATCGTGGGCATAGCGTGATAACTTGCTAAACTCATCCATGTATCGAGCCACGAGACGGTTCCCTGGCGTAAGTTGCGGAACTCACGCTTCTTTATTTGCATGGCTCCGGTTGAAACATGGGCGTGCGAAAGGCTTGTTGAACTGGTCCCAAGTGACATTGGCTATAGGAAAAGTAGCCGTGTAATTCTCCCACCATGCGGCTGCTGGTCCATCCAATTGATGTGCGGCAAAGCACACTCTTTCAAAGATTCGTGCATCCTGCGGTGGTTAACTCCTTCCAATACGGGCGTAACCGGTCATCTGCAACTATTGGCTCGGTGCTACCGAAAACACCGCGGTTGTAACCTCGTAAAACGGGCTAAATTGTCCCTTTGGCGGCGGGTTGTTGTTGTTGTTGTTGTTGGCATTGCCTGGTTACGAACTAGCAATTGCATCAAGGCATTCTCGCTGTTGGATCAACCGAGTGAGCTCGGTGGGAAAACAAAACCGGGTCACGTCTCGGAGGCATTTGAGGGTTTAGATGGGAGAGATTAGAAATAGAAAGAGGTCTAGTGAGAAAACACTACCCATATGCACATGAGGCAAAACACACATTCATTCTATCAAGCAAGCAAGGGCATACAAAACGATCTAGGACTATCGCATAAGTGCTCAACTACTACTAGTTACATGGGGGAAAATACTACTAATATTTGGTGGTCATCTAGAAATTTTGATCGGTGGAAGACTCCATGATGTCTGCTCGACTTCGTCTTCATAGTCATCATCACTTGGGTCTGAGTCGGTGTAAATCGATGATGATGTAGTTGTCTGGACAAGCGGGGTCTTCTTCCTCTTCTTGCTCCTCTTCCTTGGGTGCTGGTCCCCCCATGAAGACTCCAATCTTTTTGACTAGGTCGTCATTCTTCTCCAGTAGTATCTTGATTTCTTCCTCATATCCATCGTGTGTAGACTTGAGTTCTTCCTCCAATTCAATGATCTTAGTTTTCGCCTTCTTCAAATCCAAAGATGTCTGCAAGCACATCCGGTTCTCATGACGTCGAATGTGCTGGTTTAGCTCCTGGATGTAAGCTGCAATGGATCTATCCTTCTTGGTGCTAATTACTTCCCATTGCTCGTCTCGGCGCCCACATATTTGGTATATGGTGTCTTTAAGCTCCTTGTTGTAGACTTCTCCAATGCGTCCCATGGTAATGTGAGCTGCCATACTCTTTCCCAAACTCCATGTTGGTGCATTGAAAACACATACTATGGGCTCTGTGCTTGGTGCAAACGTCCTTCCGGGAACTAGAGCTTGAATCTTCCAGCATTCTTCTTCTGGTAAGGTGGCGTTGTACGTCTCGGTGAAGCTTGGTATTCCAATATTCAGGTACCTAGTGACTTCCTTCAAGTGGCGTCCGAAAGGTGTGTCTTCATCCGGTTGGGAAAACTTGTACTTCCTCTCCGTCATCCTAAAGAGTGGAAAAATGGAGAGAGGTCAGAAATGAGTAGAGAGGAGTGACCTATGGTTTTATCTTAGTGGTCGTGTCCTACACTCAGGGTGTGCTCTGATACCATCTTGTAGCGACCCGACCCGAATGGATCAAGTCTCTGTGCTTAGGTGTCATCCCTGGATCGGTATGCTGACACACACAGTACTCAAAGGATTTATAACAGAGGTAAATCACATGTATAAAGTAACGTAAATACTATTACCTCAATACAAAGTATAGCGGAAGCAACAAGGTTGTGGATTCCCATCAACACCAACGGCAAAGTTGAGTATAGGAAATCGTAACCCTAACGTATCACTTACTCGTCGTCTGAAAAGTCTGCAACATGAAACGTTGCAGCCCGAAAACGGGTCAGCACATGGAATATGCTGGCAATGTAACACATAGAGAGTAATGAAAGAATAGGCTATACTACATGCATATATGGCTGGTGGAAAGCTCTATGGTTACAGTTTTTGCGAAAAGCCAATTTTTCCCTACTGCAAAGGAATAAGTTTTACTTTTAACTATCATGATGGTTGAAACATCATTGAGAAGGTATAACCCCAACTCAATCCCAATTAAGGTATTAAACAACCCAACAATATTAATTTAGAGTGATGAGATACATGTGAATACTCAGGTACTAGATACTCAGAATTGTCCATAACCGGGGACACGGCTAACCATGATTAGTTTGTACACTCTGCAGAGGTTTATGACTTTTCCCCACAAGACTCGATCGCCTCCGTTGGTTTCTCGTGACTACATGGTGTTTGAGAAGCGGATGACCGAGACATAGTCTTTCAAGAACATTAACTCTCTACTCCGGATAGATCATACCAAACCTATAAAACCCACTACCTGCTGATCTACCTCTTGAGAGCTTCACGTAACTTACTCAACTATGCTAGAGCCCATAATAGCTTGTGGCTGCACACAGAAGTTTCTAGCATGAATAATCTCAGTTCCCTTTGAGCCTGGTGGCGGTCCATAGGAAGATCACACGGTACCCGGATTTCCAAAAAACAGACAACACTGGGTTCCCCAGGTGCCTCAATCCACCCAGATGTGTATTTAAGTTGCCACCTTAAAGTAAACCATTAATTAATAATCTCACATCTGTCGTGAATATCTCTCGAACCCAAACCACGTCTACGAGCATAGCAAAACAATATAAGCAACACGTAGAAGTAACTCCCAAGGGTTTGATAGTAACAGGGCAATAGGTTCCTACCTCATCATCTACTTCCCAACCCACAAATTAATGACATCCTAATCATGCAATGTTTGAGGATTGAGCTAATGCATAAAACCTGGGTATGAAAAGGTATGATCAAAGTGTTACTTGCCTTGCTGACGATCTGTGAATCCTAGAGACTTGTAGTAACACGCTTCGCACTCCGGGAATTCTATCGCAAGCAAACAATACATACATAAGCAACAAACAAAGATGCACAAAAGAAACTTCAACTGAAAGAGGTTGACCGGAGAGTTCAACTTAAGAACTCCGGTTTGCAAAAAGAATCAAACCAAACGGAACAACAAAACTCAAACGGCGAAAGAAATAGGGTCCGTTTACTAATCTGAACTAGAGTCAAATTTTACAAAGATAAAAACTGGTTTAAGTTGATTATTCGGAAAGAGGGTTTCGAGATGAAACTCCAGCGCTTGAATCGCCTGATTCGATAAACGAAAGCGTAAAGATAAACAGGTTTGAAAATCGGTTCAGAAATCGCGACCAGAATAACCGCGGAATAAATCTGATAAAAGAAAAGCGACGAACTGCTAAACGAACGAACGTTCGTTAACAGAGGGTGAACGCGTTCGTTAGAACGAACGGACGAATGGACGTTCGCTAAGTAAATAAACCGACAAAATAAACCGAAAAAAATAAAAAAGTGACCTAGGGTTTTATATAAAAAAACCGAAGGGTTTTCTTAAAAAAACCGTTGGCGGGTTTGCACTACCCCGAGGCGCGTCCGCGGGCGGGCGGCTCCGGCGGGTTCCGGTGGGGCGGGGGTCGAGAGGCGGCGGCGGCTCGGCGAGGGGCGGCGGCGGCGACGGCGGATCGGGCTCGGCCCGTGGGCGGCGGCAGGTGGTGGCGGGGTGGTGGTGTGGTGGCGGGCGGCAGTATTTATAGGAGGCGGGCGGCTCCAGCTTGGGAAGGAGGCGCCGGGGTGGAGTCCGCTCGGACTCGCCCTCGGCGTCCGTCTTAGCTGAGCACGGCGGTGCTGGGAAGGCGGCGGCGGCAGGCGGGCGGGCTGGCTCGGCTGGGCCTTTGGCCCGGTCGGTATGGGTCCATTTTTTAAAAAAAAAAATCATTTCGCCGAAAATAAAAAAAATCCTAGAAAAATAAATAAAAATCTAAAAATTCCAAAACAAGTTTTCTCCGTCTAAATAAAATATTTAGAACTAGATGAACTTTTCTTGGCCCCTAAAATGCAACTTTTTAAAGCGTGCAAATTTTCCTAGGGCAATTAAAATTCCAAATAAAATCAAATAAAAACCAAATAATGATTTTAACATTTTTCCTTTGATATTTCAATTATTTTGGAGAAGTCATATTATCTCCCCTCATTTATTTTAAAATGAAATATTTTTCCGGAGAGAAAAATAATAAAATCCAATATCCTCGTCTTTCATTATTTGATAAAATTCAAATATGAAAATCGAAAAATCCCCAACTCTCTCCGAGGGTCCTTGAGTTGCTTAGGATTTTCGAGGATGGCAAACAAGAATGCAATAAAATATGATATGCATGGATGACCTATGTATAACATGCCAAATTAAAAATTTGGGATGTTACATCTACTTGCATAGAAATTTTACTAGTCTCCACACAAGCAAATGTATTATCATCAATAGTAGTGGGAGCAAAGTCAACAAAACAACTATCATGTGAAGCATAATCCAATTGAAAATTAAAATCATGATGAAAAGTTTCATGGTTATCTTTATTCTTTATAGCATACAAGTCATCACAATAATCATCATAGATAGCAACTTTATTCTCATAATCAATTGGAACCTCTTCCAAAATAGTGGATTCATCACTAAATAAAGTCATGACCTCTCCAAATCCACTTTCATCAATATAATCATCATAAATAGGAGGCATGCTTTCATCATAATAAATTTTCTCATCAAAACTTGGGGGACAAAAAATATCATCTTCATCAAACATAGCTTCCCCAAGCTTGTGGCTTTGCATATCATTAGCGTCATGGGTATTCAAAGAATTCATACTAACAACGTTGCAATCATGCTCATCATCCAAGGATTTAGTGCCAAACATTTTAATACATTCTTCTTCTAACACTTCGGCACAATTATCGGAATCCTTATTTTCACGAAAGACATTAAAAAGATGAAGCATATGAGGCAACCTTAATTCCATTTTTTTGTAGTTTTCTTTTATAGACTAAACCAGTGATAAAACAAGGAATTAGAAGATTCGATTGCAAGATCTAAAGATATACCTTCAAGCACTCACCTCCCCGGAAACGGCGCCAGAAAAGAGCTTGATGTCTACTTCACAACCTTCTTCTTGTAGACGTTGTTGGGCCTCCAAGTGCAGAGGTTTGTAGGACAGTAGCACATTTCCCTCAAGTGGATGACCTAAGGTTTATCAATCCGTGGGAGGCATAGGATGAAGATGGTCTCTCTCAAGTAACCCTGCAACCAAATAACAAAGAGTCTCTTGTGTCCCCAACACACCCAATACAATGGTAAATTGTATAGGTGCACTAGTTCGGCGAAGAGATGGTGATACAAGTGCAATATGGATGGTAGATATAGGTTTTTGTAATATGAAAATATAAAAACAGCAAGGTAACTAATGATAAAAGTGAGCACAAACGATATTGCAATGCTAGGAAACAAGGCCTAGGGTTCATACTTTCACTAGTGCAAGTTCTCTCAACAATAATAACATAATTGGATCATATAACTATCCCTCAACATGCAACAAAGAGTCACTCCAAAGTCACTAATAGCGGAGAACAAATGAAGAGATTATGGTTGGGTACGAAACCACCTCAAAGTTATTCTTTCGGATTGATGTATTCAAGAGTTCGTACTAGAATAACACCTTAAGACACATATCAACCAAAACCCTAATGTCATCTAGATACTCCAATGTCACCTCAAGTATCCGTGGGTATGATTATACGATATGCGTCACACAATCTCAGATTCATCTATTCAAACCAACACAAAGAACTTCAAAGAGTGGCCCAAAGTTTCTACCGGAGAGTCGAGACGAAAACGTGTGCCAACCCCTATGCATAAGTTCACGAGGTCACGGAACCCGCAAGTTGATCACCAAAACATACATCAAGTGGATCACGTGATATCCCATTGTCACCACAGATAAGCAAATGCAAGACATACATCAAGTGTTCTCAAATCCTTAAAGACTCAATCCGATAAGATAACTTCAAAGGGAAAACTCAATCCATTACAAGAGAGTAGAGGGGGAGAAACATCATAAGATCCAACTATAATAGCAAAGCTCGCGATACATCAAGATCGTATCACCTCAAGAACACGAGAGAGAGAGAGAGAGATCAAACACATAGCTACTGGTACATACCCTCAGCCCCGAGGGTGAACTACTCCCTCCTCGTCATGGAGAGCGCTGGGATGATGAAGATGGCCACCGATGAGGGATCCTCCCTCCGGCAGGGTACCGGAATAGGGTCTCGATTGGTTTTTTGTTGGCTTGCGGCGGCGGAACTCCCGATCTATTCTGTTCCCTGGAGGTTTCAGTATTTATAGGATTTTTTGGTGTAGGTCTCACATCAGGGGGGGTCTCCGGGTTCTCCACGAGGCAGGGGCCCACGCCTAGGGGGGTGGGCGCGCCCCCCACCCTCGTGGGCAGCCCGGGACTCTCCTGGCCCAACTCTTTTACTCCGGGGGCTTCGTTTGGTCCATAAAAAATCGTCAAAAATTGGCACGTTAATTGGACTCCGTTTGGTATTCCTTTTGTGTAAAACTGAAAAACAAGGAAAAAACAGAAACTGGCACTGGGCTCTAGGTTAATAGGTTAGTCCCAAAAATCATATAAAATAGCGTATAGATGCATATAAAACATCGTAGAAGGATAATATAATAGCATGAATACTTCATTAAGTATAGATACGTTGGAGACGTATCATGCAACATCTTCAATTCTTTCACGGTAGCTTCACGATTAGGTTCTCTCCCATCGAAGAATTCACCTTGCAAGCCAATACACACAATAGCCCAAACGGCAGGGTTATGTCCAAGAATATGCATTTTCATCTTATGCTTCCAACAAGCAAAATTAGTACCATCAAAGGAAGGACATCTATGGTGGTAATTTCCCTTGCTAGACGCCATACTCTCCTAGGTTGTGAAACCGAGGCTATGATCACCAAAGCTATGGAAATCAAGGAAAATGGAGACCAAAGCTCTGATACCACTTGTAGGATCAAAAGTATGTCTAGATGGGGGTGATTAGACTACTTGACCAAATAAAAATCTAGCCTTTTTCCCAATTTTAAGTCTTGGCAGATTTTAGCAACTTATCACAAGTCAAGCAATCAACTTACACATGCAATTCTAAGAGTATAGTAGCGGAATGTAAATCATTGCATATGAAGGTAAATGGGGGAGTTTGGAGGGAGCAAACGCAATGTAGACACAGAGATTTTTGGCGTGGTTCCGATAGGTGGCGCTATCATACATCCACATTGATGGAGACTTCAACTCACAAAGGGTAACAGTTGCGCGAGTCCACAGAGGGCTCCACCCACGAAGGGTCCACGAAGAAGCAACCTTGTCTATCCCACCATGGCCATCGCCCATGAAGGACTTGCCTCACTAGGGTAGATCTTCATGAAGTAGGCGATCTCCTTGCCCGTACAAACTCCTTGGTGCAACTCCACAATCTTGACGGAGGCTCCCAAGTAACACCTAACCAATCTAGGAGACACCACTCTCCAAAAGGTAATAGATGGTGTGTTGATGATGAACTCCTTGCTCTTGTGCTTCAAATTATAGTCTCCCCAACACTCAACTCTCTCTCACAGATTTGGATATGATGGAAAGATGATTTGAGTGGAAAGCAACTTGGAGAAGGCTAGAGATCAAGATTCTTGTGGTTGGATTGGAATATCTTGGTCTCAACACATGAGTAGGTGGTTCTCTCTCAGAAAATGAATGCTAGAAGTGTAGGCGCGTTCTGATAGCTCTCCCCACGAATGGAGGAAGTGGGAGGGGTATATATTGCCTCCACACAAAATCTAACCGTTACACACAATTTACCAAACTCGATGGGACTAAATAGTGAAACTCGGTTAGACCGATTCAGTTCAAAATGTGAACGTTAGGCTTTTCGGTGGGACCGATGTGCTAGGGTTAGGGCATAACTTGATCTCGGTGAGACCGATCACATGAACTTGATTTCAGTAATAGGCAAACAAAGAGTTGGTCAGGCAAACTCGGTGGGACCGATCGCTCATTTTGGTGAGACCGAAACGTTACGAAAAGGAAGCAGAGAGTTTGCATTGCGAACTCGGTGGGAGCTATCGCTTATTTCGGTTAGACCGAAACATTACGAAGGGAAACAGAGATCCTTATCGGTGAGCCCGAATTGATTAGGGTTTCTGGCTATGGCTATGTCAAAAGAACTCGGTGGCGCCGGATATATCAAATCAGTGGGGCCAAGTTTGACTTTAGGTTTAGGACATATATGGAATTGAGAAAGTGGTTGAGGGCTTTTGGAGCATATCACTAAACATTTTGAGCAAGCAAGCCATTAAGAAACACCTCATCCCCTTTTAATAGTATTGGCTTTTCCTATATACTCAATGTGATCTTGGATCACTAAAATGAAAATGTAGAGTCTTGAGCTTTTGCCAGTATGTGTCCTTAGCATTTTGAGGGGTCCACATCTCTAGTCCATGCCATGCCTATCATGAACTTACTTAAATGATCATCTTGAAAGAGTATTAGTTCAATGAGCTATATGTTGTTAAGAATTACCAAAACCACCCAAGGATTAGTTGCACTTTCTGTAACGAGCAAGTAACGGTAACGGTAAATGAAGTGTAGCAAGGTGGCCCAATACTTTTGTGGCAAAGGACGGGCCAAAGCGGTCTCTTATAATAAGAAAAGTGTTCTTGAGGGTACACGGGAATTTTATCTAGTCACTTTCATCATATTGGTGTGATTCGCATTCGCTACTTTGATAATTTTATATGTGGGTGGACCAGTGCTTAGGTGCTATTATTACTTGAACAAACCTCCTATTTATGATTAACCCCCTCGCAAGCATCCGCAACTACGAGAAAAGTATTAAGATAAAATCTAACCATAGCATTAAACTTTTGGATCAAAATCAGTCCCTTATGAAGTAGCGCATAAACTAGGGTTTAAGCTTCTGTCACTCTAGCAACCCATCATCTAATAACTACTCCACAATGCATTCCCTTAGGCCCTAATAAGGTGAAGTGCCATGTAGTCGATGTTCACATGACACCACTAAGGGAATCACAACATACATATTATCAAAATATCGAACACATATCAAGTTCACATGATTGCTTGCAACAAGATTTCTCCCGTGACCTCAAGGACTAAAGTAACTACTCATAAATGATAATCATGCTCAAGATCAGAGGGGTATTAAATAGCATAATGGATCTGAACATATAATCTTCCACCAAATAAACCATATAGTAATCAACTACAAGATGTAAGCAACACTACTAGTCACCCACAAGTACCAATCTAAGGTTTCGGTACAAAGATTGAACACAAGAGATGAACTAGGGTTTGAGAGGAGATGGTGTTGTTGAAGATGTTGATGGAGATTGCCCTCCCAAAGATGGGAGAGTTGTTGGTGATGATGATGATGATGATGATTTCCCCCTCCGGGAGGGAAGTTCCCCCGGCGGAATCGCTCCGCCGGAGGGCAAAAGTGCTCCTGCCCAAGTTTCGCCTCGAGACGGCGGCGCTTCGTCCCGAAAGTCCTCTCGTCATTTTTTCTAGGTCCAAATGACTTATATACTAGAAGATGGGCACTGGAGGTGGGCCGAGGAGGGCACAACCCACAAGGGCGCGCCTAGGTGGGTTGTGCCCACCTGGTGGGCACCCTCTGGTAGTTATTTGCTCCAATAATTCTTAATTATTGCATAAAAATCTCCGTGAAGTCTAAGATCATTTGGAGATGTGTAGAATAGGTAAGTCTGGCGTAGCCTTTTCAGGTCCAGAATTCCAGCTGTCGGTTCTCCCTCTTTGTGTGAACCTTGCATATTATGAGAGAAAAGGCATTAGAATTACTCCATAAAGCCTTATTATGCATAAAAACATTATAAATAACAGTGGGAAAACATGATGCAAAATAGACGTATCAACTCCCCCAAGCTTAGACCTCGCTTGTCCTTAAGCGAAAACCGAAATCGAAAAACATGTCCATATGCTTAGAGAGAGAGGTGTCGATAAAAAAATACGGACATAGAAGCATCATGTATATTATTATAATGGCAACAAACTTTATTATAGAACTTCTATTACATAACTTTTATCATAAACTTCTCATGAACAAGTAACAATTCATCCCAACATCGAAGTATAAAGCATAAACTCTATTGAAGACCAAGAAACTATGTTCTCAGTCAACTCTGCAACTACAATCCATCATCTTTTCAGGAAGGGTCACGTATCGGAGCCTTTTTAGCAAGTCCACATACTCAACCATCATATAGTTTTCTATGATTGCTAACACTTACCACATACACATGAGCAAAAAGTTTCAACCGGACACATAGAAAGATAGGGGCTTATAGTTTCGCCTTCCAACGTATTCACCTCAAGGGTGATTTTAACAATAATACCTCATGCTCACCCATATTCAACTGGATATATGTGCCTAGATCTTTCCTCACCACATGATGCTTGCAAAAGAGAAAATAAAAAGGAATAGGGAAGAATACTTTGACTCTTGCATAAAAGTAAATACACAAAAGTAAAAGATAGGCCCTTCGCAGAGGGAAGCAGAGGTTGCCATGCGCTTTTTGGTTGTATGCTCAATCTCTTAGTGCAAAAGAACGTCACATTATATTGCCCCTTGTGATAGCCACCTTTATTATCTAGTCTGTCGCCTTTATTATTTTGCCATCACAAGTTCGTACAATGCTCAATTTTCTCTTACACAAAATGATCTAACACATTTAGAAGCAATTTTTATTGCCTTTTTGCACCGATGACAACTTACTTGAAGGATCTTACTCAACCCATAGGTAGGTATGGTGGACTCTCAAAACAAGATTTGGGTTTAAGGGTTTTGGATGCACAAGTAGTATCTCTACTTAGTGTGGAATTTTTGGCTAGCAAAGATATTGAGCAAGCATCACATGTTAAAGGATCTATGACAATATAACTTCTGTGTGAATATGTACAAACATAAATCATTACGTTGTCTTCCTTGTCCAACGTCAACAATTTGGGCATATAATATATTGATGGGGGAGGGTGATCCTGTCTCCCCCCTGCTCTTTGTCCTTGCGGCTGATCTCCTTCAGGCTGCCATCAACAATGCATTTATACAGGGGAGGATCGAGCTACCTTTTCCTTGCCCTGGTCAATCTGATTATCCTGTCATCCAGTACGCCGACGATACCATCCTGGCCCTCCCCACCTGCCCTCGTCAAGCTGAAATTATCAAGCAGATTCTCTCGGACTATGCACTGTCCATTGGTCTCAAGATCAACTTCAACAAGTCCACTCTTATCCCTATAAATCTTGATGATGCTTCAACTGCTGAGCTCGCTACCATCTTTGGCTGTTCAGTTGGCACCATGCCTTTTACATATCTTGGACTTCCCATGGGTACCTCAAAACCTATGGTGCAAGACCTCATGCCACTTGTATGCAGTGCCGAACGACGCCTCACTGCCATGATCTCCATGATGTCGTGTGGGGGGGGGGGAACTTTCCTCGCTTAATGCGACCGTAACATCCCTGCTTATTTATGCCATGTGCACACTGAAATTACACCCACAAATAGTCGAGATGTTGGATAAAATTCGTCGCCGCCGCCTTTGGAATAAGAAGATCGAACACGGAGAAAAATGCAACTCACTAACCACTTGGAACATGGTCTGCAAAGCAAAGAAAAATGGAGGCCTGGGAGTGATTAATCTGAAACTTCAGAACGAAGCTCCGCTCATGAAATTCTTGCACAAGTTCTATAACAAGAAGGATGTCCCATGGGTGCACCTGCTTTGGGACACCTACTACGCAGGCAAAATTCCGCATGCCTTGGACGCGGTGGGCTCATTTTGGTGGCGCAGTGTGCTTAAACTTACACCTCAATACTGCGGAATCTCGTGTGTGGTGTGTCCAAGTGGTTGACGGGACAACTGCTCTCATATGGAAAGATCTCTGGCTAGACAACACTCTCGAGATGTCGCACCCTCGGGCCTTTTCCTTTGCCTTGCATGAAGATGCATCCGTCAAGGATTTCTTGGAGAGCACGTAACTGCATGAACTTTTTCACCTGCCACTCTCTCCCGAAGCCCTTTTGAAAGTTCGTGATATGCAATCCCTAACCAACCACATGCGCCCATCCACGACTTCCACTGACGTATGGCACTATACCTGGGGGCAAACAAAGTTTAAAGCTGCTGATTACTACAAGTTCTGTTTCAGACTTGCCCCAAAACACCCAACTTTCAGGCTGCTGTGGAAATCTAAAAGCACCATGAAAATAAAAGTCTTTGGATGGCTGCTTCTACTTGATCGTCTGAACACAAGGAACATGCTGAAGCGTCGTCATTACAACATTGGTGAAGTATTTGACTGCCTTCTCTGTGTACAACATATTGAAGAAACAGTGGACCACATGATCTTCACCTGCCCGTTCAGTAAAGCTTGCTGGGAGAAGATTAACATTGCCTGGCCGGAGTTTGATTCCAGACTTGATGTGATCGCGCAAATCAATGAGTCTAAGCGTAGACCTCTCTTCATGGAAATTTTTCCTCACATCAGCTTGGAGTTTGTGGAAGAAACGCAATAACAAACACTTCAGAGGGGTCAACCCTAGTACTGATTCCTGGTTGACATGTTTCAAGGGAGATTTTGGCCTCCTCCAATACAGGGTGAAGGAGGCACAAAGGTCTTTTGTGACTACTTTTTGTAACTCACTAGCCTAACTCCCTCCTTGATCTTTGAGTAGTGACCACTTGTTTAGTGTTCCTCCATAACCCCCCCCCCCCAGGGGTGGGGGTGATGGTAGAGCACCCTCATGTAACTTTTCTGTAACCCACATGTAACTAGTTACAAAGGAAGAAATATATACAAACAGTAGGAGCCTCTCCTACTGTCTTTTCATCAAAAAAAATATTGATGGGGGCTCACAATTATAATAGATGTCCAAGGTAGTGTATTTGCATGTGAATCTTCTCTTCCCTTATTAATTCTTCCATGAATTGCAATTTCCAATAAAATTTATTCGCACACGAACCGTTTCAATGATCCGAAAAGCTTCGATCTCAGTGGGGGTAAGATGATCATAGTAAGGTTTAAGGATATCTTCTTCCTCCTCAGCAGGCAAGGCCTGCTCTACCGCAAGCACTTGATCTCCGACAGTTTCCTTGCTCTTGTCCTCCTTGGAGGCTTCCGTTGGTTCTTCTCTCTTTAGTTCCATCTTCATCAACCAAGAATCTTCTTTTATGTTGTTGGAGGAGGGAGAAGACATGATGCCTGACTTGAAAACTCTGACAGAAAAATAGCAAGAAACAAGAATAGAAGATTTCTCCGCGATACGGTGTTCAATGCGTTTGGGGGTATATAAAGATTTTTTATCTTGGGAAACAAGTAAACGGGAAAAAACGGAGTCCGGAAGGTACCCGAGGTGGGCACAACCCACCTCGGCGCGCCTGGCAAGCCAGGCCAGGCGCGCCCCGGTGTCTTGTGCCCACTAGGGTTACCTTCCTGGTTGTTTCTTATTTTCCTAATTTTTAATATATTTCAAAAGTGACAGAAAATATGTTTGCAGATTTTTCGGAGTCCGTTTACTTACCGTATCACGTACCTCCTCTTTTTCGGTTATTCTGGAGTGTTCCGAAAGGTTTCTTTTATGTGTTTTTCCGGTGTCATAGTTTGGATAATATTGCTTTCAACATAAATGGGCGTACCTGAGATATAATGTTTTATTCTTTTCCCGTTGACAACCTTTAGGTTAGTACCTTCAGATTTTTTTATTTTGATGGCTCCTGAATGATAAACCTCTTCGATGATATATGGTCCTTCCCATTTAGAGAGAATCTTTCCTGCAAAGAATCTGAAACAAGAGTTGTACAAAAAAACATATTCTCCAACTTTAAATTCTCGCTTTTGGATTCTTTTGTCATGCCATCTTTTAACTTTTTCTTTAAATAGCTTGGCATTTTCACAAGCTTGGGTTCTCCATTCATCTAGTGAGCTAATATCAAATAACCTCTTTTCACCAGCAAGTTTGAAATCATAGTTGAGTTCTTTAATTGCCCGATATGCTTTATGTTCTAACTCAAGAGGCAAATGACAAGCTTTTCCATAAACCATTTAATAGGGAAACTTACCAATAGGATTTTTATATGCTGTTCTATAGGCCCAAAGTGATCATCAATTTCTTAGACCAATTCTTTCGGGACCTATTAACTATTTTTTGTAATATTAGCTTTATTTCTCTATTGCTAAGTTCAACTTGACCACTAGATTGAGGATGATAGGGTGATGCAATTCTATTGTTAACATCATACTTAGCAAGTATTTTACGGAAAGCACCATGAATAAAGTGTGAACCACCATCAGTCATTAAATATCTAGGGACTCCAAACCTTGGGAAAATAATTTCTTAAGCATTTTAATGGAAGTGTTGTGATCAGCACTACTAGTTGGAATAGCTTCTACCCACTTAGTAACATAATCAACAGCAACCAAAATATGTGTATACCCATTAGAGGAAGGAAAATGTCTGATATAATCAAAACCCCAAATATCAAATGGCTCAAAAGAAAGTGAATAATTCATAGGCATTTATTGATGCTTACCAATATTACCAATTCTTTGGCATTCATCACAAGATAAAACAAACTTACGGGCATCCTTGAAGAGAGTAGGCCAATAAAAACCAGATTGCAATACCTTGTGAGCAGTTCTATCTCCCGCATGATGCCCTCCATAAGCTTCAGAGTGACATTTCCGTAGGATTTGTCCCTGATCATGCTCAGGTACACAACGTCTAATAATACCATCTACTCCTTTATAAAGATGTGGGACATCCCAAAAGTAATGTCTTAAATCATAGAAGAATTTTTTTTCTTTTGTTGGTATGTGAAGCTAGGTGGTATATATTTAGCAACAATATAATTAGCATAGTCAGCATACCAAGAAGTGTTATGGGAAGCATTTATTGCAGCTAACTGCTCATCAGGAAAGCTATCATTAATAGGTTGTAGGTCATCAAGAATATTCTCTAACCTAGATAAGTTATCAGTTACAGGGTTCTCAACTCCTTTCCTATCAGTAATATTTAAATCGAATTCTTGTAGCAAGAGAACCCACCTAATGACTCTAGGTTTAGCATATGTCTTTTTCATAAGATATTTAATAGCAGCATGATCGGTGTGAACAGTAACTTTAGAATCAACAATGTAAGATCCGAATTTATCACAAGCAAACACAACCGCTAAAAATTCTTTTTCAGTATTAGCATAATTTCTTTGGGCACTGTCTAGAGTTTTGCTAGCATAATGAATGAAATTTAATTTCTTATCAACTCTTTGTCCTAAAACAACACAACATCATAATCACTAGCATCACACATAATTTCAAAAGGCAAGTACCAATCAGGTGGTAGAACAATAGGTGCAGAAATTAAGACTTTATTAAGTGTTTCAAAGGCTTCTACACAATCATCATAAAAAACAAATGGAACATCCTTTTGTAAAAGATTTGTAAGAGGCCCAGAAATTTTAGAGAAGTCTTTAATAAATCACCTATAGAAACCAGCATGACCGAGAAAACTTCAAATACCTTTAATATCTATAGGACATGGCATTTTCTCAATTGCATGAACTTTAGCTTTATCCACCTCAATACCTCATTCAGAAATTTTATGCCCCAAGACAATACCTTCATTAACCATGAAGTGGCACTTCTCCAAATTCAAGACAAGGTAGGTTGCTCACATCTCTTCGAAACTCAATCAAGGTTGCTTAAGCAATCATCAAAATAAGTTCCGTAAACAGAAAAGTCATCCATGAAAACCTCAACAATATTTTCACAAAAATCAGAGAATATAGCAGTCATACATCGTTGAAAGGTAGCAGGTGCACTGCATAAACCAAAAGGCATACGTCTATAAGCATAAGTTCTGAAAGGGCAAGTAAATGTGGTTTTCTCTTGATCAGGTTGTGAAACAAGTATTTGAGAAAAGCCAAAATATCCATCGAGAAAAAAAGGTGTGTGCTTAGATAATCTTTCTAGCATTTGATAAATAAAAGGCAAAGGGTAATGATCTTTTCTAGTTGCTTTATTTAATTTTCTAAAATCAATTATCATTCTATAGCTAGTAAAAATTCTTCGTGGAGTGAGTTCATTCTTATCATTAGGAACAAAAATAATACCTCCCTTCTTATGGACACAATGAACGGGACTTACCCATCTACTATCAGCTATGGGATAGATTATACCTGCTTCCAGAAGCTTTAATATTTCAGTTCTTACCACTTCTTTCATCTTAGGATTCAAACATCGTTGATGATGAACAACGGGTTTAGCATCAGGTTCCATATTAATCTTGTGCGGACAGAGAGTGGGACTAATGCCCTTAAGATCATCAAGAGTATATCCAATAGCTGCTCTGTGCTTCTTCAGAATTTTCAATAATCTTTGTTCTTCATGTTCTAAAAGGTTAGCACTAATAATAACAGGATATATCTTTTTCTCATCAAGATAAGCATATTTCAAAGTGTCTGGCAATTGTTTTAATTCAAACATGGGATCACCTTTAGGTGGAGGTGGACCTCCTAGAGTTTCAATAGGCAAATTGTGTTTAAGCAGAGGTCGTTGTTCAAAGAAGATTCTATCTATTTCATTCCTTACATGCATATGCATATCATTTTCATGGTCTAGCAAATATTTTTCTAGTGGATCAGTAGGAGGCACGGCAATAGAAGCAAGACCAATTATTCCATCCTTACTAGGCAATTCTTTCTTATGATGTTTTCTACTGAACTTAGAAAAATTAAACTCATGAGATTCATCATCAAAACTAACACTGGCTGATTGTTTCTCCCAATCTATTTTAGCATTTACGGTGTTCAAGAAAGGTCTACCAAAGATAATGGAACAAAAGTCATCTTGTGGGGAACCAAGAACTAGAAAACCAGTAGGATATTTTATTTTCCAACACAAGACTTTCAACATCTCTAACGATCCCAAGTGGTGTGATGGTGTCTCTATTAGCAAGCTTAATAGTAACATCTATGTCTTATATTTCAGCGGGTGCTATGTCATTCATAATTTCTTGATATAAGGTAAAAGGAATAGCACTTACGCAAGCACCTAAATCACATAAACCGTGATAACAGTGATCTCCTATTTTGACTGAGACAACGGACATGCCAACAACAGGTCTATGTTTATCTTTTTCATCTGGTTTAGCAATTCTAGCAGCTTCCTCATAGAAGTAAATAACATGCCCATCAATATTTTCTACCAAGAGATCTTTAACCATAGCAACACCAGGTTCTACTTTGATTTGTTCAGCAGGTTTAGGTGCTCTAATATTGCTTTTATTGACCACGGTTGAAACCTTAGCATGTTCCTTTATCCTAACAGGAAAAGGTGGGTTTTGAATATAAGCAGTAGGTACAACTGGATCAACATTATAAATAATAGTTTCATCTTTGGCTATTACCGGTTCTTTAATTTCTTCCTTGATAGGTGGGTGATATTTAAACCACTTCTCCTTAGTGAGATCAACATGAGTAGCAAATGATTCACAAAAATAAGCCACTATCTCTGAGTCAAGTCCATATTTAGTGCTAAACTTTTTAAAAGCTTCATTATCCTCAGTTTCTTCCAAAATTATTAGATCTATATTTACTCTTTACAGAATGTAGAATAAAGGCAATGCCTATGAAGAAGTTTCTTTAGGGAATTTCTTGAATTATCCTTCCATCTACATGGAGAAGGGCTTTGTGCAGCCCGTGTTAACATGTAACGTAAGTCCATCCTTCTCAAGCCTTCAAACTTTGTTCTAGTATAGACTTGGATAGGCATCATTTCCTCCACTACTGTTTACTTTGGGGTTTGCATCCGATTGGATGTTTGCACCAACTACCAGTTTCAAGTTGTAGTTGTAAAAACATGTCCCTTATTGATACCATCCAAATTAATCAAAACAAATCCGTTTATTTTCTCTAGCCCTGTATGTATGCATGTGTTCTAGATCTCTAATCTTGTGGTGTAGTGAAGCTGCCCACGTCTGCATCATCTCATTTCCTGCTTCGTCTTAATTGAATTTGCCGATGATACGGACAGTGCCATATTATGTTAATGCTATTTTAAATTATATCTCTGAATTTGCTAATGTAAAATGGATAGAATTATATCTCTGATTCAAAGCGGGTCGTAATTAGGCCTAACTGTGTCACGGGCCATTAACAGGGCGATAGGCATGTTGGGCTGAAATTTATCCATGAAGACTACGAGCCATTAAGAGGCCGAAAGTCACTTAGGACAAGAAATAGCCCAGTTGCAGCACGGGTCATTAAATGGCCTAAAGTGAAACCGGCCGACAACGACCCAAGGGCCGCTAACAGGCCAAAAAAATTATCGGGCCAAACTGTTAAATGAGCCTTTAACAGGCCAAAATACAAACCGGCTTAGAATGGGCCCAAAAGCACAATGGCCTATTAACGGGCCTGATCTGATATGGGTTGTAATTTAGCCCAAAACACAGAAGGCTGTGAACGGGCTAGATCTGATATGGGCCGTAATTTGACCTAAAACATGGCAGGTTGTTAACGGGCCGACCCACTAGTGTCTGATAAAATATTGTGGGCCTTTGGCTGGGCTGGCCTTTTACCTTAAATGGGACACTATTGGGCCTCCCACGTGTCGACGTATCATAGGCGCATTCCATCCATTCTAGGGATGGCATCTGTCCCAACACTGAGCTGACACGTGGATCCTGCGGCGAATGAGAAATTTACACGTGGAAAATCGCCATTGGTCCAGGCTGTTAGCAGGTTATCGGATCCAAAATCGAACCCGATAGCTTAATGGCTACCCTTTACGGTGGATTCCACGTGTCGGTTACCCTTGACAAAAACACTTCCATGACACAGCATTTATCGTCATGGAACTGGACACTTCAGTGATGATAATTTCAGTATTGTCACGGAACACTTCTACGACAACACATGTATGACTATCTTGAAAGGATCGATATGGTTGACTAGAGGGGGGGTGAAAAATGGCAACTAACAATTTTTAAGCTTTTCTTTACCAATTTAAACTTTGCAATAATATAGGTTGTCTAGATGTGCAACTATGTGAGCAACCTATATGATGCAATGACAACTAACATATAAGCAAGCAAGGATATAACACAAGAAGCTTGCAAAAGTAAAGGCACGAAATAACCAAGAGTGGAGCCGGTGGAGACGAGGATGTGTTACCGAAGTTCCTTCCTTTTAAAGGGAAGTACGTCTCCATTAGAGCGGTGTGGAGGCACATTGCTCCCCAAGAAGCCACTAGGGCCACCGTATTCTCCTCACGCCCTCACACAATGCGAGATGCCGTGATTCCACTATTGGTGCCCTTGAAGGCCGCGGCCGGACCTTTACAAACAAGGTTGGGGCAATCTCCACAACAATTGGAGGCTCCCAACAACACCACGAAGCTTCACCACAATGGAGTATGGATTCGGGGTGACCTCAACCGTCTAGGGTGCTCAAGCACCCAAGAGTAACAAGATCCGCTAGGGATAAGAGAGGGAATCAAATTTCTCTTGGTGGAAGTGTAGATTGGGGCCTTCTCAACCAATCCCGAGCAAATCAACAAGTTTGATTGGCTAGGGAGAGAGATCGGGCGAAAATGGAGCTTGGAGCAACAATGGAGCTTTGGGAGAAAGAGGTAGGTCAACTTTGGGGAAGAAGACACCTATATATAGTGAGGGAACCAATCCAATCGTTACCCCACTGAACAGCCACACACAGAGCGGTACTACCACTTGGGCAGGGCGGTACTACCACTTGGGCAGGGCGGTACTACCGCTTAAGAGCGGTACTACCGCTCCCACCCAGCAGATCTTGCCGTCTTGACGAGGAGGTCGTGGTCCTGGCCCAGGCGGTACTACTGCGGGAGTAGGAGCGGTACTACCGCTTGAGCGGTACTACCGCCACTCTCGCCGACTTAGTACCGTAAAACCCGACACGAAAAACACCAGTCTCGAGTCGAGGCGGTAGTAGCCAGAACCATCTGCGGTATTACGGCCGAAGCCCACAAGCGGTACTATCGCCGAGGAGCGGTACTACCGCAGGGGAGCAAGACTACCACTGGGAGCGGTACTATCGCTTGAGTGCTTGGCGGTACTATCACGAGGACATGTACTACTACTGGGGCAGGTCGAGGCAGGCACAGGGAAGGAAAGGCCGCTCCATCGAAGAGGAAGGAAAACATCGGTGTGATACAGATGTGTACGTGTTGATTCCACCTAGCCTTACCAAAGCGGATCCCTCTTGATAGTACGGTGACTCCTCTGAAACTAGTCCACCAACAAAGAAACGAAGGAGCTACACCGTCTTGAATAACACACCGAGGGGAGGTAATCGTCTCGTGCAAATGGATGAATCTCTGAAAGAACTTAACGCACACGATTAGTCCGCAAAAGCATTGTCATCAATCACCAAAACATCTTGGGGATAAATATGCCCTTACAATCTCCCCCTTTTTGGTGGATTGATGACAGTACGGGATTTGCACAAACATGAGAGATATAGGACACGCGCAAAAACCCCACCGTCCTAAAATGTAGATGGGCTCCCCCTAGATGTGTGCTATCTAGATAAGTGCTTTGGACTGCACGGCACACATACTAGGATCAACGCTCCCCCTACATTTTAGAGACCGACCAATCACCTAAGCAGGGTATATGAGAGGATCATAGATAACTTAACAGGGTAAGCATGCAACTCATAAGCTAGATAGTGTCATAGATAAAGATACTGGAAAGATAAGGTAGCATATGTCTCACACCATATGACGGGAACTTAGGTCTCACTGACACAAACCAAACAAAGCAAACTACGAGGAAAGCACAAACACAGAAGACGAAAGACACAAACACAAGGCACAAATCCCTAAACACTCTCCCCCTTTGGCATCGATACACCAAAAAAAAGGGAGTGTTGCTACGGCTCCAGGTGATAGCAATAGAGGGACACACACATCAGATCTTAGCGGGATCATCTGCGCCACCGTCGTCAGTCGGGAAGTGCTCGGCATCAGAATCAGTCCACGGGCAGTGCTGCTGAATCCACTCCTCCTCCTCAGTAAGCTGGTCCTCAGATCCACTGTTAACTGTAGCACCCAACTGACGCATGAGTTCCTTGTGGCGACCTCGGGCCTTCTTCTCAGCCACATGAGTCATGTACTGACCGTGAGACTCCATGCAGAACAGCTTCTTCATCTTGAGCTTGAGCTTCTTTGCCCAAGAGGGCTCTGTCCCAGAAGGCACGTAGGCATCATCATCATCCTCAGCCTCAGTCTCCTCCTCGGTCTCCATGGCAGTAGCAGACGAAGGAACTCCAGTCTTAGAGGCCTAAGTGCCCCAGTTATCCTTCTTCCTCAGACGCTTGATGTCGGAGAAATCAACTCTCCGCCTCTCAAAGATCACCTTGGGATAGACACGAGCCTGTGCCTTCTCAATAAGCAGCATGATGAACGGACCATAAATCGGGCACTTGCGCCGGAGATAGCAGATAACAGTTCAGACCACATAACATGAGAGATATCCAGGACTCTCCGGTGTTCTGCTCCTTCTCACGTTGGGTAAGAGAAGCATGTCCACGAGATAGGAGTGAACCATATCCAGATTCCGACACGAGGGAAAAGAGTCTCTCTCAAGACACGGTGAAGGATATCCAGAAAGGCGGCAGCTCATAAGTTTCCTTCTTCGTCTCGTGGTTGATCCTCAAAGTGCAGAGGGCCACAGAGCTTGCTTGTGAGTGGATTTGGTGTTGCGGTGTGGGCGAAAGCCGATGGAGACTCAAGTCCTAGATCTTGCACCCCAATCAAATCCATGAAAGCTTTCCACTTGATCGAAAGCAACCTGCCATTGGTCAACCAAGTCGTGTCCCGTCCTCATCGGCCCCGAGATGAACCGTGGCATAGAATTGGGCCACAATATCAGCATCAAAATCTTTGTTGAATTGCATGACCCCAAGAATGTTCAGCTTGAGTGCACATCCAAGAGCTTCACCAAAGTATTCAGGATCCTTCTCCATATGGTCGGTGTCGATGGAGTGCATGTTGACAAAGAGGTTCTTCTTGGCCTTGAGAACATCAAAGAAGATTGCGAACTGAAACATGTTCCGAGCAGACGGTTGACCAAAGAGGATCTTGGTCGCCTCATATGGGTTTGGCGACGCCTTGCCCAGAACTCCTTGGGTTGCATTTCTGGCATGGTTTTTCCATAGTGCTTCGGCTTGACACCAGTCTTCTTTTGGAGTTGAGGTGGAGGTGGAGCACTTGAGGAACCTCCGGCAGACTCAGTGGTGCGGTAACGCTTGGACGAGGCACGACCGGGGTTGACACGATGAGCCTGATGCTCAGGAACCTCATCACCTGGAACCACACACAAGAACACGCAAACAACCAGAAAGAACGAGCATAAGCCACAAAACACGAGCAAAAAGATTACTGAGAGGTAAGAGCATTGTGGAAACTGGTAGAGGGCGGTAGTACCGCGACCTGCGAGCGGTAGTACCACTCGAGACGGGGAAACAGCAGTTTCCTACTACCGTGGTCAGATCCGGCACTACCGTCCTACCAAATTCAAAAATACTCCAACCAAACATCAATCCAAACTGCCTAGAAGCTTTCTCCATCCTACTCAAGCCTAGATTTGGCCAAAAATCTAGAGATGCAACTGCTATTGCCCCTAAGATGCTAGATTGGAAATCTAGGCAAGAAGAAAGAGGGAACGGGGGCAATACCGGCATCCATGGCAAGAGGACAAGGTGGGGATCGTCTCCACCGAAGGAAATGGAGAGGAACGCCCCGGAGAGGGAGATCCGCCGGAGCCCTCCTGCGGCGCCGGTTGCTGGAGAGAGGAACAGAGCGACGGGGCGTGCGAATGGGTATGGGGAAGAAGAAAACTCCCCCTGCCCCCGATATAACCCCCTGCCCGCGCTGGAAGGCGGTAGTACCGCTCGGAGCGGTAGTAACGCTCGCCACCAGGGGTAGTACCGCTCAGCAACCAGATGGCCTGTAAACACACGACTAAAGCACCAACGAGACGAGAAGGCAAGGCCAAGAGAAAGGAAAGACCAACAAGGCAACACACACACTAACAACGGTCTAGAACCCACTCATTCAAAACAACCACACGAAAGCAAAGCGAGCTCTGGCCTCTCTCAAGAGAGGGCGGTGGCCGGAGCCACCTATGTTTGAGTCAATTGGTATGGCACCGCGAAGAATTATCCTTGGGCCCATGACCAAAACTCGTCTTTGAAGCACAAGTACCATCAAAAATGGCTAATGTGAAAGAGTTGATCGTTTTATGCATAATGGGGGGAGGGAGAGTTCATTGAGAGAACAACACTCCCCCTATGTCCATGCCTACACCTAAACTAGACACCAAGTTGAGTGAGGTGGGGTGTGCAAGGGTTCAAGTCACATTGCTCGAATCAATGATATTTAGCTCATGCCTTAACTCGCGAAATCTTGCTTCATTCAAGGGCTTCGTGAAAATATCGCAAGGTTATCATGAGTGTTGACATACTTGAGCTCGATCTCCCCTCGCCTAATGTGATCCCGGATGAAATGATACCGAATCTCAATATGCTTCGTCTTGAAGTGTTGCACCGGGTTGAGAGAAATCTTGATGGCACTTTCGTTGTCACACCAAAGAGGCACTTTGTCACAAATGACACCATATTCCTTTAATGTTTGCCTCATCCATAAGAGTTGTGCACAACAACCACCGCCACCACATATTCCGCTTGATTGGACGAGAGAGACACACAACTTTGCTTCTTGGAAGACCAACTCACCAAAGAGCACCCAAGAAATCGGCACCCTCCTAAGTGGACTTCCTATCCACTTTGTCTCCGCCTAATCGGAATCAGTAAATCCTTCAAGCTTGAAGTTTGCCCCTCTTGGGTACCATAAGCCAAAGTTTGGGGTATGAGCCAAATATCGAAAGATTCGCTTGACCGCCACATAGTGACTTTCCTTCGGTGCGGCTTGAAACCGTGCACACATCCCCACACTCAACATGATATCCGGTCTAGATGCACAAAGGTAAAGCAAGGAGCCAGTCATGGAGCGATATACCTTTTGATCCATTGCTTTACCATTGGGATCAATGTCAAGTTGGCACTTGGTGGGCATTGGTGTAGTAGCCGGCTTGACATCACTTATCTTGAATCTTTTTAGCATGTCTTGAGTGTATTTGGCTTGGTTGATGAAGGTTCCTTCTCTTCTTTGTTTGATATAAAAACCAAGGAAGAACTTCAACTCTCCCATCGAAGACATCTTGAACTTGGAGGTTACGAGAGCGGCAAATTCCTCGTTGAAAGCTTTGTTAGGAGAACCAAAGATAATATCATCAACATATAGTTGGCATACAAACAACTCCCCTTTGACCTTCTTAGTAAAAAGAGTGGGATCGATTAGCCCCACCTCAAATCCACGATCTTGTAACAACTCGGTAAGGTGGTCATACCACACACGTGGGGCTTGTTTATGGCCATAGAGTGCCTTATCGAGTTGATACACATGATCCGGGAAGTAGGGATCCTCGAACCCAGGGGGTTGCTTGACATAGACCAACTCATTAATAGGACCATTAAGAAAAGCACTTTTCACATCCATTTGTTGCAACTTAAAGTTGTGATGGGAAGCATAAGCAATCAACAAACGTATGGATTCAAGACGAGCAACGGGAGCAAAGGTTTCACCGTAGTCGATACCCTCGACTTGGGAGTAGCCTTGTGCTACCAATCTTGCCTTGTTACGAACGATGTTCCCATGAGCATCTTGCTTGTTCTTGAAGATCCACTTGGTTCCAATAACGCTGTGGTCACCCGATAGCCTTGGCACTAGTCTCCACACCTTGTTGTACTCGAAGTTGTTGAGTTCTTCATGCATGGCATTGAGCCAATCCGAGTCTTCGAGCGCCTCATAGACCTTTTGGGGTTCAACACAAGAGACAAACGCGTGATGTTCACAATAGTTTGCTAATTGTCTACGAGTGCTTACCCCCTTTCTTAGGCTTCCAACCACATTTTCCATGAGATGGCCTTGGGTGGTGAGCTTGGAAGCAATCTTCACGGCACGACGCTCTAATTCCTCCTCGGGTGTGGAAGGAGGAGGGTTAACTTGATTATCTTGAGCGCCGTCTTGAGCTTGTTCTAGATCTTGAGCTTGCTCATGATCTTGAACTTGCTCGAGGGGGAGAACTTGACCTTGGGCATCATTTAGAGGTTCACCACCATCTTGAGGTTGATCTTGCCCTTGGTCTTGTTCACGAGGTTGAGGGCCTTCACTTTGTTCTTTGAAAGCGAGTGGGTCTTGGGGAGGTGATGGCTCCACTCGAGTGGAGCATTGTCCTTCTCCTTCGGCCACAAGGGGTTCCTCAATGGGTAGAATATGACCAATACCCATTCTTCTTATGGCTTGGGGAGGAATTTCATCACCTACATCACAAGTGCCACTTTGCTCCACTTGGGAGCCATTATTTTCGTCAAACTCCACGTTACACGTCTCCTCAATGAGTCCGGTGGACTTGTTGAGGACACGGTAAGCATGAGAGTTTGTAGCATAACCAACAAATATGCCCTCATGAGCTCTAGCCTCAAATTTAGACAAACGAACACCTTTCTTGAGAATGAAACACTTACAACCGAACACCCGGAAGTACTTGAGGTTGGGCTTGTTGCCGGTGAGTATCTCATAATGAGTCTTGTTCAAGCCTTTGCGGAGATAGAGCCGATTGGATGCATGACAAGCGGTGTTGATGGCTTCGGCCCAAAAGTTGTATGGAGACTTGAACTCCGCCATCATGGTCCTTGCCGCATCCATCAACGTCCGGTTCTTCCTCTCCGCAACACCATTTTGTTGAGGGGTATATGGAGCAGCATATTGGTGCTTGATCCCCTCATCACTAAGAAACTCATCCTAGGTGTAGTTCTTGAACTCGGTGCCGTTGTCACTTCTGATTGTCAAGATCTTTGCATTATGTTGACGTTGAGCTTCATTTGCAAAGTCGATGACGGTTTGTTGAGTCTCACTCTTCCTCTTGAAGAAATATACCCAAGTGTATCTTGAATAATCATCCACATCACCAAGCAATACTTTCTACCTCCAAGACTATCAAAAGATGGAGGCCCAAAGAGATCCATGTGAAGGAGCTCCAAGGGTCTCTTCGAGTAGATGATGGTCGTGGGAGGGTGAGCCTTCTCATGAAGCTTTCCTTCAATACAAGCACTGCAAGCACGATCTTTGGCAAAACTAACATTTGTTAGTCCACGGACATGGTCCCCCTTGAGAAGACTTTGCAAAGATCTCATATTGACGTGGGCCAAACGGCGATGCCAAAGCCATCCCACTTCAACTTTAGCCATTAGGCATGTCGCGGTCTTAGTGGGTCGCTCCGAAAAGTTAATCACATAGAGACCATTCTCGACATGCCCAACAAAGGCTACTTTAAGAGTCTTGCTCCATAAGAGGGCCACGGTATCAATGTCAAAGAAGGTAGCAAAACCCATTAGTGCAAGCTGACGAACGGAAAGCAAATTGTATGCAAGGGACTCAACAAGCATGACTTTCTCGATCGTTAGATCATGAGAAATGACAACCTTGCCAAGACCCAATACCTTAGAATGTGAGGCATCACCCCACTCAACATTGGTGGGCATAGATGGAATCTTTTGCACGTCCACCACCAAGTCCTTGCTTCCGGTCATATGATTTGTTGCTCCACTATCGAGCAACCATGATCCCCCACCGGAAGCAAACACCTACAAGAGATCAATGCATGGTTTTAGGTACCCATTTAGTAATGGGTCCTTTGATGTTAGTAACAAGGGTCTTAGGAACCCAAATAGACCATTCAATGTACTCATAAGGAGAACCAACGAATTTAGCATAAACATGTCCATCACTAGCACGGCACAACACATATGACGGGTTAAAATCGCCGGCTATGTTGGAGGGAATGCTTTTGCCCTTTTGGACGTCAACTCTCTTCCCTCTTTCTTTCTTCTCCTTAGGAGCACCCTCTCCCTCTTTCACAAAAGTTTTCTTGAGAGGAGGAGGACGTTTGGTCTTGTCGTTCTTCTTCTTCTTGCTCTTGGACTTGGGTGCAAACCCAATTCCTTCCTTGGCCACAACTTCCTTTTGATTGCTCAAAAGGTCGTTGAGGTTCTTCTCACCTTGAATGCATGTCACAAGGCCTTTTTCAAGTTGATCCTTCAATTTGGCATTCTCCTCCACAAGATGCACATGCTCACAACACGGGTTAGTAGCACAAGCATTATCAATTAATATCATGTGTGGGAATGTGGCCTTTTCCTTGGTTAGCTTAACTTGGAGTTGAGCATGAGACTCCTTGAGGTTAGCGTGAGCACCCTTCAAGACCTTGTGGGCCTTGTCAAGTATCTCAAACTCCTCTTTGAGTCTAGCATGATCAACCCCAAGTTTAGCCTTCTCGGAAGTTAACACATGAGACACAACAAGAGCATGATCAAGATCTTTCTTTAACTTAGCATGGTCATCGTTAGTGACTCCTCAAAAGTCAAATGATGTACACGCCTTCCTCAAGAGCATTGAGAGATCCGATATCTCATCGGCATAGTCACGACTATGACCTTCCATCTTAGAGATGGTATCTTCGTGAGCCTCGATCATGTCATTGGCCTCACCAAGTTGTTCCAAGAGAGCAACAAAATGCTTCTTGGACTTGCCCTTGAGCTTACTCATAAAAGACTCCAATTCATTCACTTCATCATTAGACCCATCATGTTCATCAATGCAATCCTCCGAGGAGGGATTAGTAATGATGGTAGTAGTGATGTTGGGGGTTACCTTGTTTGAAGCTTTAGCCATGAGGCACTTGGCGATGATGTTCTCGTTGGGTGAATCAAAGAGAGACGCTCAGGGAGTAGTAGCAATGGCAACGGATGCCATGGCCGTTGCTTCTCCGCTTTCATCATCATCGTCATCCTCTTGGTATTCTTCTTGAACCACCAACCCACGAGTGGGAGTCTTCTTGGTGAAGTTGTTCTTGTTGGGGAAGGACTTGGCTTTGTCTTTTCGGATGAACTTGCCACCATTGTCTTCCCGTTTCTCGTAAGGACAATCCGCAACGAAATGGCTCACATTACCACAGTTGAAGCAAGTTCTAACTCGTTGCTGCCCTTGATGCCACTTGAGTTGTTCTTGTTGAAGTTGGGTCTTGTATTCTTCTTGCTCCAAAATTGTCTTGAAGCAAGAGCCATGTGCTCATGATAATCATATTTGGTGTCTTCGGGGTTGCTCTCCTCATCTTCCACTTCTTCCTCTTCTTCCATAATAACCTTGGCCTTCAACGCAAGGTTGGGCTTCTTTGCCCTTTGAGAACGGAGCACCGCATTGTCGGCGGTCTTGTCCAAGATGCTCATTGCAACGAACTCATCCAAAACTTCACTTGAGGTCATGGAGTGGAAGTCCGGTCTTTGACGGATGACGGAGGACATGGCCTTGTTGTAGGGCATCATGGCCTTGAGGAATTTGCGCTTGATCCAATTGTCATCCGTGTCCTTGCTTCCATGATCTCGGAGTGAGACCGCGAGTTTGGTCACTCTTCGAAAGAGCTCACGAGGTTCTTCATCTTCTTTCATTGCAAACTCATCGGCTTCATCTTGCACCACTTCATAGTTGGAGCGTTGAATGCTAGCACTTCCTCGATAGAGACACAACACATTTCCATGCGTCTTTAGCCATGGCATGAGGTCGAAGATGAGGGAGATCTTGGGAAGAATTGCATCTTGGATGATGAAGAGCACTCTCATTGAATTGATTATCCACACTTCTCGAGGGGTGAAGTTGCTTGGGTCATGAGGATAGAACCTTCTTCAATGATTCTCCAAAGGTTAGTATTCACATGTTTTAAATGACGCCAGCGATAAACCCAAGAATCAAAATCTTCATGTTTCTCATACTTAGGAGGAGGACCGGCATGATTTAAATGAGTAGAGGGAATCGGCCCTCCATAAATTGGAGGTTCCACATGGGCAAAGATGCCGGTGCCATTTCTACCACTAGTGGAAGGACTCTTTTCACTGTTAGCTTCCCCCTTGTCGGAGGTGGCATCCATCACCTTGTTAGTGGGATCACCCACTTTCATAGGTGAGGTGGACGGTTTGAGTCCTTCGAGAAATTTAGTAAGCATGCTTTCAACCTTGGTCGTCATGGAGTCTCTCAATGTGTCTAGAGCCACATTGAGATCCTCACGAGAGACCGAGGTTCCCCCATCGGCCATAGACGAGATAGGATTCACACCGGAGTGCTCCACCGCACCGTCTGTGGTGTCAACCATACTCTTCGGACGGCAAAGTCCTTAATAAAGAGACGAGGCTCTGATACCAATTGAAAGGATCGATATGGTTGACTAGAGGGGGGGGGGTGAATAGGCAACTAACAATTTTTAAGCTTTTCTTTACCAATTTAAACTTTGCAATAATATAGGTTGTCTAGATGTGCAACTATGTGAGCAACCTATATGATGCAATGACAACTAACACATAAGCAAGCAAGGATATAACACAAGAAGCTTGCAAAAGTAAAGGCACGAAATAACCAAGAGTGGAGCCGGTGGAGACGAGGATGTGTTACCGAAGTTCCTTCATTTTAAAGGGAAGTACATCTCCGTTAGAGCGGTGTGGAGGCACAATGCTCCCCAAGAAGCCACTAGGGCCACCGTATTCTCCTCACGCCCTCACACAATGCGAGATGCCGTGATTCCACTATTGGTGCCCTTGAAGGCGGCGACCGGACCTTTACAAACAAGGTTGGGGCAATCTCCACAACAATTGGAGGCTCCCAACAACACCACGAAGCTTCACCACAATGGAGTATGGCTTGGGTGACCTCAACCGCCTAGGGTGCTCAAGCACCCAAGAGTAACAAGATCCGCTAGGGATAAGAGAGGAATCAAATTTCTCTTGGTGGAAGTGTAGATCGGGGCCTTCTCAACCAATCCCGAGCAAATCAACAAGTTTGATTGGCTAGGGAGAGAGATCAGGCGAAAATGGAGCTTTGGGGGAAAGAGGTAGGTCAACTTTGGGGAAGAAGACACCTATATATAGTGAGGGAACCAATCCAACCGTTACCCCACTGAACAACCACGCACAGAGCAAGATTACCGCTCCCACCCAGTGATCTTCTTGCCGACGAGGAGGTCAGGGTCCTGGCCCCAGAGCGGTACTACCGTGGGAGTAGGAGCGGTACTACCGCTTGGAGCGGTACTACCGCCACTATTGCCGCACTTAGTACCGTAAAACCCGACACGAAAAACACCGGTCTCGAGTCGAGGCGCTAGTAGCCCGGAACCATCTGCGGTACTCTGGCCGAAGCCCAAGCGGTACTATCGCTCGGGAGCAGTACTACCGCTTGAGTGCTTTGGTGGTACTATCACGAGGATCATGATACTACCGCTGGGGCAGGTCAGGGCAGGCACAGGGGAAGGAAAGGCTGCTCCATCGAAGCGGAAGGAAAACATCGGGTGTGATACGGATGTGTACGTGTTGATTCCACCCTAGCCTTACCAAAGCGGATCCCCTCTTGATAGTACGGTGACTCCTACGAAACTAGTCCACCAACAAAGAAACGAAGGAGCTACACCGTCTTGAATAACACACCGAGGGGAGGTAATCGTCTCGTGCCAATGGATGAATCTCTGAAAGAACTTAACGCACACGATTAGTTCGCAAAAGCATTGTCATCAATCACCAAAACATCTTGGGGATTAATATGCCCTTACAGTTACCCTTGACAAAAACACTTCCATGACACGACATTTATCGTCATGGAACTGGACACTTCAGTGATGATAATTTCAGTATTGTCACGGAACACTTCTACGACAACACATGTATGACTATCTTGATTCTGTCATAAAATCGTCATAGATGTACATGCATGACAGAAAACGTGACCTGTTGTGACAAAGACGTATCATCGCGGGAGTGTTTTTTTGTAGTGCCTTTTCCTCTAAAGCCGAGGAAGAAGGGAAGCTTGAGGGAGTGGAGGTGCGTAGGGAAGCAAGAGCCATCACTAATCTATTGTTTGCAGATGATTCATTAATCCCGATGAAGGCCTATACTGAGAATGTTGAGTGTGTGAAAGAAATCCTTGCATCATATTGTGCCCTAATACTAGAGTTAGTGTGGACAAGTCAAGTGTATTTTTTAGTCCTAATGCTATAGTTGAGATGAAGGAATAAATTTGCACAGTTTGAGTATAATGGTCGTGGCATATCGGATACTTATCTAGGCTTAACATCCACGGTGGGTTTAGGTAGGACATATTGTTTCCAGTTTTTGGTGGACCGAGTTATGAAAAGAATTATGGGATGGAAGAAAAGGCAACTTTCAGCAGGAGGAAAGGAAGTGCTACTCAAATCAGTTGTACAGGCTATACCATCTTATGCAATGTTGATTTTCAAAATTCCAAAACAGATTTGTAAAGGAATTATAGATGCGATGTCTCATTATTGGTCCGGTGATAGTGACAATCAGAGGAGAATACACTGGTTTGCATGGTGGAAGTTGTGTGTTCCAAAGAAAGAAGGTGGAATGGGATTTCGGGATACTCATTGTTTTAACCTAGCCTTGCTTGCGAAACAGGCTTGGAGATCAATTGATAATTTCGATTCCCTTTTGTGCCCATGTTCTCAAAGCCAAATATTATCCAGATTGTGATATATTGAATGCAACTCTGAAAAAGAGAGCCTCATTCACATGACAAAGTATTATGTTGGGGATGCACACACTAAAAATAGGTCATATATCGAGGATCGGTGATGGTAGTTGGACCAATGTTTGAGATGATGAATGGATCCTAACTCACCTACCAGGAGAGTGATCACGACTCATGGAGACAATTTACTATCAAAAGTAAGTGATTTCATTGACCCTGTTCCAGGATGTTGGGATGAAGAGTTGGTTCCTCAAACATTCTAACAAGTTGATGTCGCGTAGATCCTTGCGATTTCGTTGTCTGAATTTGATATGTCGGACTTTGTAGCATGGAACTTGTGCAAAAATGGGAGCTTCTTAGGATCGGCATACTTTGCGGAGTGGCACAACCAATATGGACATAAAATATCAGGAGAAAATACAATCGGACCCTCACGAAATCCACCAATATGGGGGACAATCTGGAGCTTAAGCTATCCTGCTAAGGTTAAAATTGTCCTTTGGCGAACTTTGTTAGGATTGCTACCTTATCGTCTGACTTTGGATAACAGACATATAAAAGTCAGTGGGCAATGTCCTACATGCAGTATAGAGCGGAGGATACCAAGCACTTGTTAGTCACTTATGGAAAAGCTAAAGAGGTATGGCGGTTACTGGGTTTGGACTTTGCTATTGATAAAGCATGCGTTGGGCGGGAGAAGTTGTGCTAGAGTATTTATTGCTATAACCAGCTGAAGAATGTGTGTTCCTTGGTCTGGGAAATTCAACGGAAGCAATTGCCATTGGTTCCTGGTATTTATGGTGGGAGAAGAGAAAGTTAGTGCATAATGAAAAGGTCCAAGAACCCAAGTTCATGGCAATGGCAATCAGAGCTTTGGATGTTAACTATACTATGGCAAGTGATGCAAAGGCAACGATCAAGCGACATGGCTGGGAAAGATCAAGGAGCAACTATGTGAAGCTAAATGTGGATGGGGCTTTTGACCCAGACTTACTCAAGGGCTCGTGTGGCGCTGTCATCAGAGACTCGAATGACAGATTCGTCATGGCGGGAAACGGGGAAATCAATTGGTGCAGAGATGCGCTTATGGCCGAGGTACCGGCCTTACGATTTGGTCTTAGTTTGGCAACTACATTCGGGTGTAACCGCATAGATGTGAAATTCGACAACATCGAAGTGATGGAGACAATGAAGAATGGAGGTTGCTCTTTCGGTCTATCGGCGGCAGTTTTTGATGATATATATCACTTTTGCGTGTGATTTTCCGCACTTCTTTAGCATGCTCCTAGAGGCACTAATTGTGCTGCCCATGATTTAGCAAAAACTAGATAGAAGTAAGGTGTGTGCGGGGTGGATGAAAGATCCACCCGTAGAGATTGTTGATACTCTTGTAAAAGATAATAGGATAATCACCTTGCAATAAAGAGTACTTCGATGTCAAAAAAGGTTATAACACCACATACAATCAAATTAAAAGTCAACATGCATAGTAGTTTTTTTCAACACAGTACCATAGAAGTCGATCACATACACAAGCATACACTCACCTATATGAACGCATGCACCCGCACCCTACCCATGTATATTAGTTAGTTATAACTAAGTAATCTTTACCTAATAATAAAGCTACTGCTGCTTCTGGTCGTATGTCGTAGGCATTTTTATAAAAAAGTCCTTGTGTTTTTTTGATATTCAACCCACAGTCCTATTTTAAGTGGCAAAATGAAACATTTTTCGAATTTTATGCAAACCCCCTACATTTTTCAGGTAATCAACCTGCAGTTCACTTTTAAGTGACAAATTGGATCTTTTTTGCATTTTTTATAAAAAAACACCATGTCTTTTATGCTAATTAACCCGCAGTCTACGTAGAACAAATGTTTTTTTTAAATATCCATATCTTTTAAACCATAACTCCAATTTTAACATGCTATACATGAAATTTGATTAGAAAGATGAGTAGAATCCGAATATGATGTTATTTTACCTCTTAACTATTTAAAAAAATGCTATTTAGAATGCAACCTTAATCAATAGCGTACAAACAAATTGGAGACGAAATAAATGTAGCAAGAGAAAAACCTCGTCTTATGCCACGAGAGAGACGGTTTACGATTGACCACGTTCAAGCACGTTGTGGTTTTATAAGCACTATGATCATCGTATGCAAGAATGCGACGACGGACAAATGTCAACAAGACGGGGTGTCATGTTGAAATAAAGAACATGCACCTATTGGTTTCTTGACTCATGATTATTTAGGTTATGGGTATGTGGTATCTTCTTCTCCCGTTGCAACCCACGGGTTTTTTTGCTAGTATTTTATTAATACATGGTTCACTTTTTTTTGAGGGAATACATGGTTCACTTTATACTCTCACAATACTTCTTGGATCCGTGCTGCAGCTGAGTGTTAATATATAACCCACTTGCGAACCAGCCTGTGGTTGGATAGTTAGGAGCACAGTGCTATCTCGTGCCCACCAAAGTTCAAGTCTCAGACTTGACATTGATGCTCGTATTTTTTTGTACTTATTCAGACTTTCGATAATGTGCGTTTAGTGGGAGGAGACGTTCCCGTCGACTATGAAATTCGGCCAGCAGTCCGATTGTTAACGTTTTCTTTTAACAAATGTTAAACACGCATATAGAAAATATTTCTGTTTTTAAGACAAAAAATGTACAATGTTTATGGGAAAAGTAGACATCAAAAGATATATGTTTTTAAAATATTTAACCATGTACTTTAAAATTGTTAAACACACATATAAATGTTTCCAATGTATACAAAAAATGTACAATGTGTATGTAAAAATAGACATAAAATATGTTTAATTTTTAATCATGTATCTGGAATTTTTAATGTATATATAAAAACATTCCTGATATATAAAAATATATAATATGTATGCAAAATGTAGTCATAAAATGTTAAAAAATTGTTCAAAATGTGTATGAAAACAGAGAAAGAAAGAAAAAACCAATGAAAAAAGAAATGAAAATATACTGGTAAAAACTGAGAAAGAAACGAAATATCCCCGTGAAAAACAAAGAAAGAACAGAAAAATGAAAAAAAGGTGAATAAAAAAAATAAATGAAACATAAAAGTCACGTAGAGGAAACCGAAGCAACAGCGAGCCAGCAGTGAGCAAGTGATGATGATGTATGCACGAATACAGGCTGGCCTAGTACTGTATCACGCAGGAAATCTTTCAGGCGAGACTTTATTCGATCTCGCCTTGAGCGAGATATAGCTCCTGCGAGCATACTCAGCTGGCACCATTATGCTTTTTTGTTTTTGTTTTAGGCAATCCATTGTGCTACTACTAAAAAACTATCACAGCGGCCCATGCATGATGTGGCCCGAACCGCCTGAGCCACGCATACTGGATCACGGCCCGAACGCCGGAGCTTCTGCGGCCCAGACGAACATATGGTACGCTTTCCTGACAAACGACCGCCACGTGATGCCATCCGATCTCTCTTTATCTTTCTCTCTCCTATACACGCCGAGACCAAACCGAAACACTTTCTCTCTCTCCCTTGTTTCTCGTGCTCGGAAACCCTAGCCGCACGAAGACTTAGCCTCGCCCCCACATCGCCCGCCGTCTGACCTGCCTACGAGGGCGAACGATGGCCGCGGAGAACTACTGGAGGTACGCCGACGCGCGGCAGCAGCAGGCCATGGTGGCGGCTGCGGCGGCCGCGGCGGGGATGGCCCCTGCAGCTACCGTTGCGCAAGCCGCGACGGCCGCGGGGGGCATGCAGCAGCACCAGCACCAGCACCAGCAGGCGGCGATGGCGCAACAGCAGCAGCAGCAGCAACAGCAGCAGCAGGCGGCCGCGCCGTCGCTTAAGCGCGCGCGCCCAGACTATGGCGGTGAGTTCGCGGCCCTCGGATCTGCCCCCTAGAATCTAGATCTGGATCCTTTTGTTCTCGCTATGACGGTTGTTTTGCTCTTTATGTCGTTGTTTGTGCTTGCGCGTCTGTATTGTCTCGTGGTTAGTGGTAGTTTTGGTTTTATATAGTTGTAGATGTGATATTGCTTAGATCTAGTAATACGGTCACTAATTTTGTAAACGTCGTAGCGGGTTTAGCCTATATGGGGGTAATACTCCAGCATTATCATAGCACTAGATCGATACCCGTACCAGAACTACTACCTTTTATTTTAGAGTCTAAAAAAGGGTTGATTTTCTACCACAAATCTGTCCGGAGTATTTTCAAGAACGATACCGAGAGATGCTTGCAGGCTTGAAAAACTCAAGTGATACATGTGGTAAATCTGCTGATTGGACTTTTGGTGCAATAATTGTTGCCACATCACTTTGTCTCCCTGGCTCCATTGCTAGAGGAAAAATAATAGATGTACTCTTCAAATCTGGCTCTCGTAGCTCAATTTTAGTCAGAGCTTTTTGTTGGTTGTTTGGATTTCAGTATACCAGTTTTAAATATTTAGTACCAAATGTGTGTGTGGATCAATGGTGTGTAATGACTGGTGTTGCCTGCCTTATAAGAAATCCTGAGTTCTCATGACAGTTAAATGCTTGTATGTAGCTACTCTAACTTCTCTAACTGTTAGTGTGCTTCCATATTTTCTCCTTGTAATTATGCCCTTTTTACGACTTGTTTATCTACTGAATATTCTTAGTTTGCTGGTTATATTAATTAAAGATATTGTTGGCTAGTGAGATTTACATGAAACCTTGTTTTTTTTATTGTTTTTGCAGATGGTCCTGGAGGACAAGAGATGGCTGGATATTATCCGCGGGAAAATGCAGGTTACCACTCACTTAGAGACAATGAAGCAATTGGAGCATCTTACGACCGCTACTTACGCAATGGGGTATTGTTAACTTCGTTGTAAAGAACTCACATAATTATTCTGAGCACTTTGTCTTGATACTTTAGCCTTGTTCTTGTGCTTCTAGATGCCTTCTGTGGCAGCCAATGAACCAAGTAGGGCAGTTGTTGGTGCCATGGGTGGAGCTGCAATGGTTGGTGGTGGAATGAGTGGATATCCTGTTGATGACCGCCGTATGATGGGTGTCGTTGGTATGGACAGCAGAGCCATGGGGTATGGTGCAAGACCTGAGCCTCCTCTTCCCCCGGATGCATCCAACACCTTGTATATTGAAGGTCTGCCTGCAAACTGCACGCGTAGGGAGGTTTCACGTATCCTTATAAGCTATGTTGCTACCATGATGTGCTTAACTTCATTTCTTAATTGATGGTTGAGTATTCTTTGATGTCACACCACTGATATTCATCATAATAGTTCCATTCCTGTTGGTTAATGACACTCTTGTTCTTGCAGCCTTTATCTTTGTTGTTCATTCCCTCTCCATTTATTTTATATGCCCTGACAAGCTGCTTGTTCAATATGATGCACCAGCAGAGAATTTAGAAGTGTATCATCTCGCTCCATAAGTGCTTTTGCTCCTTAACCTTCTCCACTACAGATATATTCCGCCCTTTTGTTGGTTTCCGTGAAGTGAGGCTTGTCAACAAAGAGTCAAGACACGTATATATATCTTGCCCTTTTGTTGGTTTATTTGTGTTAAGAAACTGTATATTATATTTTAATGATGACATATCTTGACCTGTCAACTTTGCTGCAGCCTGGTGGAGATCCTCATGTCCTGTGTTTCGTTGATTTTGATAGCCCTGCCCAAGCTACTATTGCACTTGAAGCCCTGCAAGGTGAAAATACTTGTGTTTGCAGATTTGGATTATGTAGTTGTATAGATAATCATACTTTTATCTCTGATAATATTCAGTATTGTATGTTTTCATTTTTGGTTTACATATTTGTGCATTCCCCATTAGTTTGTTCTCAAGCTTGCTTTGAAATTGGTAAGCATGATCAATTGTCTGTTGTACTTTCTTTGTGCAATATCTACAGCATAGGTAGATTGTGCTTTAGGGATAGTGACCAGTTGACCTTAGCTGGCATTAATAGCCAAAAACTCACCTTTCGCTGCGCTGGGATAATACTAGAGTATTTATTCAGACCATGATTTTCTAGGGCATTTTATTGTATGTGTAGAATTTGCAATTTTGGTTCTAGAGATTAGTGTGAAGTCATTTGACCATCTATACGTTGCTCGGCTCTGCAGTACTGTACAGTTCGAACATCCACGTCAATGTATCCTTGCCAATCTACTCCAGTTTATAGTTGTTTCTGTATCTCTTTTCCTATGTGTTGTTGGATCTAATGCTCACACCTGAATCCTTGATGGCATGGCGTTAACGTTTGAGGTTCGTTATGTTGTCCCAACGACGAAGCGAAATAAACCGTCACGATTCATTTTGCAGGTTATAAGTTTGACGAACACGATCGTGAATCAGCCCATTTAAGGCTGCAATTCTCGCGCTTTCCTGGTCCGAGGTCAGCTGGCGGGCCTCGTGGTAGGCGTTAAGTCGTGCGGGTCAGGCGGTTGACGAACCTACTGTTTATACGAGTGATCGAACCTGCTTGGTGTAACGCTTTGCGCCGAATTCTCCGCCGGTGGCTCGTAGGGTTCGTCAGCCCTTGTCGTGAAAGCGTGAAAAGGACGATGCAATAATCTCGCTGTTCAGTATCCATTAGATTCTTGGGGTCGCATGTGTGTCTGCTTTAGTATTTATGGTCTACTGTATTTTGTTATCTCGCGGCGTGACCCAGACAATATCAGTCTTTTATCATGTGTAACGCTAACTTTCTTAAAGCACTTGCTCGTTTGTTTAGCCGTGCTAGTAATATCAACTCTTTTCTTCGTCTTGCACATCTGTCGATATACCTAGGTTAATATGTATATATCCTTTATACTGCCTCTGTTTCTAAATATAAGTCTTTTTAGAGATTTCAATACAAACTACATATGTTTGTATATAGACACTCATTTTGCTCCTATTCCCTTATTGGAATCTCTAAAAATACTTATATTTTTGAACAGAGGGATTTCATGTGGTTGCTCTGTGGTAGTGATCACCTCTCCCCACCTTAATTAACTAGTGTAGAATTAGGGGGCTCTCCTATTATAGTTCAGAGTTGCATGCCTGGCGATCATGTTAAATGTCAAAGTGGTCATGAACTCTAAATTGAAGGATTGTCAAGCATATTTGAACAACCAAGTCCACTCTCCTAAGTATTTGCATATAAGTTGCCATGTATTCAAGTGTAGTCACGCAAGTTTAATGTCCATGCATCAAGAACTAGTTGGCAATATCTGGATAACCTTCATATTTGTTTGATTGATCAGGAAGTTATGACTTGAATTGAATCAGGGTTGGTTTGTTGGTGCTCATGGAAGTAGTTCTATTGATATGTCCCTCACCGTTGTTGTTATTTTTGGGAAATGCTTACTTGATTTACTTATATGTTGCATTTATTCACATTTCCCAATATATGAGCCCTCCCTTTTGACTTATATGAGCCCGTTGTCATTGATTATACAGTACTTGTTGTTGTTTTTGTATATATATTTGACCATATATTATTTGTTGCATTCATGTCTGAATGCCCACACATGCTTGAAAACTCATAACCTGTTATTAAGATTTTACTAGGCAGAAATGAAACTGTTGGTTATTTTCCCCCTTTTATAGACCGTTTTACAAAAACAGAACTGCCTACAGACTTTACAGCATACCCTGACTGAAACAAAGTGTGATGGAAACTTGCTGGTCACTTGATCGAAGGGGCAATCATGTCTCCTAGCACTTCCAGAATTATCCAGAACACCAAATGTTACGATCAGAGCTAGCAGCAGAGATGTAGCAAAGCAGCTGATTGAGATCCCAGTTAAGTTCACCCCCTCGTGCTGGCTCCCAGCTGATCGTGGCCACGGTTAGCCTGACCGTGGCCACTGAGAGCTAAGATGTGTTCCTGCCGCCAGATGTGTGATACGGTTACCATAATTTTCCTTGTAATGCGAGGGTCACTCCATATATTCATTTTGGAGCCAGCCCCAACGATAAATCGCGTGTGGACATCACGTGAGTTCGGTATCCACACCGTGAGTTCCCACGTGATTCCAATACATTGAGCGTGTATGACATTTTCCATCCATCGTATGCAAAACCCATTTTATCTAACTTCTCGAGGAGTTGGCTCACATGGTAGCCTAACGCATGGAAACCTGGCAATGGTTCTGTTAAGATAGAGATCGACAGAGAACAATTGAGATAGATGTAAAGTGAATCAGTGTCCTTTCATTAGATGATTGTAGGTATTTATACAGGCAGAAGGTATTCCATTCGGGAGAGATGGCAGGGACTGATGCGACAGTTGCCGATGTAAAGTGAATCAGTGTCCTTGCATTAGATGATTGTAGGTATTAATACAGTCAGAAGGGATGCATTGAAGAGGCATCCATTGGGGAGAGATGGCAGGAACCGGTGCGATAGTTGCCGAGATTCCCTCATAATTAACACATGTTAATTAAGCTTTAACAATCTCTCTAATCTATACTTCTTCAAGCAATATCATCATCTTGAAAAAGTCTCCTTCAAAAACTCTGTGGGAAAAATGTGAGGAGTATTGTGTTTGATATGTTGCTAAATCCCTTCAAACTCATAGAATTTAGAGGACAATAAATATGTCGTATATATTTTCTTCAAAACCTTAGTAAGGAAAACAGAAAGTATGACATATGATCTTGTGTTGATATTACCGAACCTCCAAAAGTAAACTAAGGAAAAAGAGTATAATATGATGCTTTGAACATTCAGGAAGATAGCCCCCTTGATTCTTGCCAATTCCGAAGCCGTCACATATCAATTCCATGAACATATTTCTGGAATGTAGAAGTTGATAGAGGCTTCGTGAACAAATCAGGAAAGTTGTCGCATGATTTGACTAGCAAGATTGGCAATATAGTCATATTGTTTATTATGTAATCTGTTTGCATCTCGGCAACACAAGCAATATTATTTTAGAGATAGCCACGAGGTTTGTTTCAAAGACTCATGAGATGGTTATCACACCTAACAGGAACACAAACTTTATCTACAATTTGACACTGTAGGGATCTCATCGATGTATCCAATTATATTAGTGTCCATATTTCTTTGAAACTAAAAGATTAGGACAAAATGTTTGATGCCTTGGAGATATCAAAAGATATTCTTGAGCCCCAACCAATTATGTGTGGTGGGTCTAATGGCACTAGGATATGAAACTCTACGTCCCACTATCGCATTTCCATCAACTCATGGTTTTAGTGTATCTTTCTCTATGTCTAGAGAACGAAGGAAGAATTTCTCCAATATATTTTGGATATAAACAACATAGTGTACCATAATGTATGAGTGAAGGTGCTCGAGGTTTTACCTTGATCCTTCATGTCAAATTCCGTCCTTTAGATGATCACATGCTTAACATGTACGGGCAATCATCAGTGTAGGAGTAATCCTTGTGAATAAGGAACTCACTACGTCGGTTGTACCAAAATATAACAATAAGCCGTATAGTGACTTACTAATTTTATATAATGTATGTTGCATTTTGCATTTCGATTCAGAAGTGAGATTTCAACGGGAACCATCTATGTCTGAATCTAGTGATCCACATGGATATGTAATCACTACATCTATCAACTACAAAGATAGATGATTTTGTACTGGCAATTATATGAGTTATGGGAAAGAGATTCCACCTCTGGAGAATAGTTGGGTATCTGTGTGAACCCTTGTGCTACAATGCTTACTCTATGTTTCACCACCTCGTTGTTCTCATTCTGTTTCCAAAAGAAAACCGTGTAGGTATTGCTTATGTGAATACCTTCCCTTTATTGAGCAAGATTATGTCTACCTAAATTATATCCTTTGCTTGAGTTTAGTCTGTGTGTTGTTCACACTTTGCTATGAACATGGTCTTCGGATCTGAATCATTTGAAAGGTTTTTACAATCTAGTTGAGAAATGTATGTCGGCAATTGTAGACTTTCGGTTATATGTTTCTTTAGAATCTATATATCAATATATAGTTGATGGAAATATCATTACCCATGGTGACTACCCATGGCGGCTGCTCATGATTTCCCAATGCGATTGAGTCGGGTATTCCGATGTTCCGGTCATTGTGTGCACTATGACCTGGGTTGGTGGAGGTTCTCATCCACCAGGTGTAGTACTACCCATTAGGTGTCTGCCAATGTGAAGTTGATTTGCATTCACTGATTCAATGGCCTTGATACCCTTATTTGCGAGAAGCAGAATCCTGATGTAGTATTGTCGTACTTCTCCCCCTGTTGCTTTGAACGGGGAGTTGAGTGGTTTTAATTGGTACCTCCACTCTTTCCGGCATATTTTTTGCAGGATTGTAGGACTGTATGACACCTTTATAGTTAGTAAATGAATCTGATAGGTTATTTGTAATGTGTTGCAAATCTTCTGAATGCTTTGTTCAAATATTTGAGTACGTGGATTTGAGGCAGAAATATGTTGAACATTCCATTAATTTTCTGGCATTCTTTGTGGTACTTGAAGTCTCCCCCTAATGTCTGGAAATGTTCTTCATTGAATTGACATACTGGCCTTGAATAACTCCACATCTGAGGGGCTTGAGGTATTGACGGAAATACAATTATTCCTCACATAGATCTCGACTATATGTTGAGGGGCCAATGATGTATGCCGGGGTGGTGATATCGGTATGTGACTAAATTACCGTAGATGGGAAATACTTGGTAGATTTCCACGTTCCAATGAAAGAGGGGAATAATATTATGCAGTTTGATCAAAAGCGTGTAAAATTTCACGACTCCGACGTAAAGTTGATAAGTTGCAACTCCAAAGTAAAGATAATTAAATGAGCTTAACTCTTTGGATAAAGGATTCTACCAAACCATTTTGAGTCTAGACATATTGGACAAAGTGCTAAACTTCAATCCTAGGACCGTAGTGAAGGCATGCAAGGAGAATTTTGCAATGTTGTCCATTCGATTTGCTTGAAATCAATGGTCAGGATAATATGCCAATAGTTTTTGTGTGGATAAAGACACACTTGAGACCATCATGTAGATGTGTCTATTAAACCATGAATAGTCTAGTTAATGGTTGGGAAGAGCCACTTACCTCGACTTGATGTATTTAAGGTGTCTGAGTGGTTCAGCGTAGACTTTAAGATGCGCGTGGCTTAAAATTAGCTTCCCTGTGTGACATGTAGTGCACACAGAATCCATACTTTGGAAAATGTTGTGTGAGAAAACTAAATCGCAATGAGATTATTTTGCAAGAAAAGAAATATTTCTCAATCGCAAATCAACATTGTTGTACGAGAAAACTTAATCTCAATCGTAAAACAATATCGTTGTACCGGTAGAGAACATGTTATAGATCAAGTAAATAACAACCACACATTTCTGGAATTTTAAAACTCTACAGAAAATGGACTAAATGTAGATTTATACATGGCCTAAACATTACAAGTGTTAATCAATAACACTAGTAGTTGGGCCAAGCTGAAATAGTCTGACACAAAATCACGAGAGAAATCAGCTTTTGCCTATTCGACCAATACCTCAAACATTGGGTGTCTGGATGCAAAATAGGGAAGAGATAAGGTTTCCCTTTCTCTTCGTTGGTGTGGTCCTGTGGATACAAATCGATTAATTCTATCGATTGCTCCAGTTCAACACAGAGACCACCACCACAGGTCCATCCGTGCAGGCGTTCCGCAACGGTTTTCGGGAGCTGCGTCGTGCGCTGCCTCGCCTTCATTGCCCGCCTTCGTCGTCCTTGTGACGTAGAAGATGCGGATGCCGCGCACCGAAGAGCCGTTGCGGGCTCCACCATGAGCCGCGGTAGGGAGGGTGCCACGTGCCTAGGCCGGGGCGTACCTTGCATGGGCACCGAGCCTCAGAGGCTTGCGGCTCACCATACATCAGTGTCGGGTAGAGGGGCCGCTTCAGGTAGGGCACCGCCTTCGCGCCGAGAGGGAGCCGCTGCTGTCGCGCATAGCCGTGGGAGGCCGGTGAGGGTTGCGCCATGGTGAGAGCCGCATCACGCGCTCCAAAGGGAGGCCACGACCAGGGCTGCTTCCGCCATGGGTGGACGAGGGGAGCCGCACCATGCATGAGGAGTCGCCATGGGTCGGGAAACACGCCACGCCGTGGGTGGCCATGGTTGTTGATTGCCATCCGCCAATGGGTGCGGGCACGAGCGCCGCGCGTGCGAGGGGCCTCGCCGGGGGCATCGACGGGCCAAGGGTTGTCGACCGCTCCATCGCTGGGGACTCTCTAGTCCGAGCGCGCAAATGCGCCGTGCACGAGGAGATGGCTGGCCTTCTCGAGAGGAAGGCACCGGTGAGAATCAACATGATTTCCTTACCTTCCTTCATATTCTCCTGTTATCGTATTTCGTTCTGTGATCTTGGCCGAACTCTGGTTCGAGTGTGCTGATAACGTGTTAAGATAGAGACCGACAGAGAACAATTGAGAGAGATGTCTCTCGCCTGGCCTCGGCATGGGGATGACCTAGCCCTCCTTTGAGACGCGGTGAGCGACGTTGGCCGGAAGGTAGCCCGCGCTCTTCAGCTCCTGGATGGCGTCCTCGGGGACGATGGAGGCCTCCCACTTGACTTTAGACCCAGAACCGACCATGGCCGGATCGAGGAGATGGTCGGAGAAGTTTTTGGAAGGAAGGATGGATCTGGGCGCTGGAGCTCAGGAGATTGGGAAGGCAATGGCAAAGGAGGAAGTGAGAGTGTGCGAAGGAAATGGTGGTTGTTCCCCTTTTATCGTCTACCGTAATACCAAGAGTCCTTTTACTGTGCCACAGACATCACCTCTTCTCGGTATAGTTGTGTCGTCGTGCGCGTGTGGGATAGCACGAATCATTGATCATATCCCTTAATAACGGGGCATGGTCTCATATTGATGCGACGTGCCAATGGAGAAACTACATCGAGTTGCTAACCGAGCTTTCATAACTGGCTAGTGGTTGCGGCGAACCGTGACCTTTCAATAAAAGTTGTCAAATGTGGGTATACTATTCACACTTGAGCGACTGGCCTTTGGGGCTAAGTTACATATACACTTCGAAGCTATGACGTAGCTCGGGGGACGTGTGGCCAGAGATTATTAAAGCCACCACATAAGGGGAGGAACTGGTTCACAAAGCCGATGATTTCTGCACATACCTCGACTTCAAAGACTAGTTCGGGGGCTACCGAGGGTGTCCCGGACTAATGGGTCCCCGGGCTGCCGGCCTTTCTCTCGTGGGCCGGACAAGTGGGCCGCTCTTGATCTATCATTGGAAGGCCAAGCTATAAGCGACTCCATGTTCTGGAAGAAAACCTCTGAAGCCTTGGTGTATCCTCCAAGTCAAGATAATAGAGTCGGCATGTTTATCCCCTAGTGGTACCCGACCACATGTAACCCTAGGTACCCCTGGTGTCTATATAAACCAGAGGATTTAGCCTGTAGAGGGGGAGAACCATCATCATACCCACCTAGGGTTTAGTTCATCCAATCTTGTGGTAGATCAATCTATATTGTCATACAAACACATCAATACAATCAAGCATGACATAGGGTTTTACCTCTTCGAGAGGGCCCGGACTTGGGTAAACACTGTCTCTATGCCCCTTTGTTACCCATTGATCTAAGATCCACAGCTCGGGACCTCCTACCTGAGATCTGCCGGTTTTGACACCGACAAGAGGTGCTTTGTGGTAGGTTCAATCTTGCGGTGTTGTCACTCTATGAAAGGAGGGGTAGGAAGGCACGTATTGTTTTGTTGCTAATAAGGATAAAATGATGAGGTTTGATCATATTGGTTGGTTTTATTCTGTGTACATTATGTCATCATGCTTCAAGCATTACTCTATTTGTCATGAACTTAATACCTTAAGATGCATGCTGGATAGCGATCGAGGGATGTGAGGGAGTCCGGGATTAAGGGGTCCTCGGGCTGCCGACCTAGATCTCGTAGGCCGGACAGGTCGGCCGCTCTATGACTCCTATCGGAAGGCCGAGCTATAGGGCGACTTCGTGTCCGCACAGGAAACCTTCGAAGCCTTGGTGTGTCCTCCAAGTCAAGATAGGAGAATCGACATGTTTATCTCTTTGTTGTAACCGACCATGTGTAACCCTAGGGCCCCTGGTGCCTATATAAACCAAGGGGTTTAGTCTGTAGAGGCTAGAAGAAGAACCATCATCCTACTCATCTAGGGTTAGTTCATCTGATCTCGTGGTAGATCGACTCTATAACCATCATACACATATCAATAAAATCAAGCTGGACATAGGGTTTACCTCTTCGAGAGGGCGCAAAGCTGGGTAAACATCGTCCCTTTCGTATCCTATTTCCCATTGATCCAAGATCCACAACTCGGGACCCTCTACCCGAGATCTGCCGGTTTTGACACCGATATTGGTGCTTTCATTGTGAGTTCCGCTGTTGGATCAATGAAGGATCAATGGCTCGCCTAGTCATCAACGATGGCATCCGCACCGGGGACATCTTCGTCCCCGGCCAAACCTTCACGTTCGGCAGTATCGTGTTACATGCCGATCCGGTCGGCCGCCTTGGCCAGGTCCGAAGTTTTGCCCCCGATCAGGAGATCAGGTTTGGGAACCTAGAGTTTGTCACCGACTCATGGGGAGATTTTATTCTGACGAATTATTCGGCTTCCCTCGAAGAACTCGCGAACCCCGACGTCTTAACTTCAGGAGCAGTAAACCCCGCCATGAGGACTGTCGTCACCCTGGGTCCGGCCTTAAAGCCTGATCCCGTCGATACGTCTGGACTAGCTCCGGCCGAACACTGCCCGAGCGCGACTTCGAACGCCCCTGGAGCAGCGATACCGCGGGTCGACCCCAAGTACTCCAGGAGCATGGACCCGATGGACCTCTCATCGTTGAATGCGTTATCAGACCGTATCCAAGCATGGGAATTTCTGACGGCCGGTCCTTGGTTTATGATCGGATTGGGCTTAAAACTGATGACAGAGAAATTCACGTCCCGTCTGTCACACACCTGGTCGTCATCATCGAGGACTTGGCCAAAGACTCGCCCCGCAATCATGAAAGCTAAAAACGGATTATGTTCGAATTTACGATCATCGGGTCCAGGCCTCCAGCTCGGAATCCAATGTTCATCCTAAAAGGAGCCTGTGATCAAGCCCCGATTCAACACACGACCTTGAGTCTGTGCAACGGTACCCGGTTGATAGTCCGAATTCTGAGCTCGGCGCACCAGACATCGTGATGGCGTAGGACACCGCCGCCACAGCCCCGGACCCACAACCCACTGGGACACAATGTCTTTTCCCGCCCACCCCCACGGTGAGTACTCCCCAAGTAACTTAGGGAAGACGGACATATGGGATCTAATGTACGTAAAGCAACAGCATGGAGAAACAGTCCACCATGTCTGGGCCAGATTTCTCCTCGACAAAAACAGAATGGCGGACTGCAGCGGCCAGGAAATCATAGCAACCTTTCGGCACAGCTGCCAAGATGAAGGAATCTTAAATGACCTCGCCCATCGTCATGTTCAAAACTTCGCCGAGCTAACTGACCTGGTACGCAAACACTGCGCCATGGAAAGTGCCTGACATGCTCAACAGGTGCGCGTGGAATCAACCAACGCCGAAAACCCCAGAAAAGCTCAGGTAAAGCGCGCGCATCCACGATGGTCAGCCGAATACGAGCCCACCGAGAAAAAGAATAAACCTCTCGCAGGATCCAGAACAGTCCTCGACAAGCTACTGGACAAACCATGTCCCATACACTCGGTCCTGCTGAACACAAACCCAACCCGCAACCTTGAAGCTTGCTGGGTGGTCAGGCAAGTCCCAAAGAGTGGAGATTCTATCCATGGAATCTCACCCTCCACCAGACGATCAATAATACCCCCAGACAATGACACTGAGATCCTGACGATCTACGAGACGTTTTCCTCAAAGAATCAGAGGAAAAGAGCCCTTCGAGAGCTTGTTCAAATCCACCAGGTGACAACAGCAAATTCATGGATGGATACACCAATCACCTTCGACGAGGAAGACGAGCCAAGGGCCCACCCCGTTCGAGCATCCGCCGCCCTAGTCCTCTATCCCATAGTGGACGGCTTCAGACTCCACAAGGTGCTAATGGACAGGGGCAACGGTTTAAACCTCATCAATGAGGACATCCTTGAAAAAAAATGCAATTCGATAGATCTCGTGTTGAACAACGCAACGCTACCTTTAAAGGGATTATCCCCGGAAAAGAGGTGCGCCTAGTGCATCCGTTGCATGGCAATCCCTACTCCTCACATTGATATCTATTGATGGGCATCTCCATAGCCCGTTGATACGCCTAGTTGATGTGAGACTTTCTCCCTTTTTGTCTTCTCCACATAACCCCCATTATCATATTCTATTCCACCTATAGTGCTATGTCCATGGCTCACGCTCATCTATTGCGTGAAAGTTGAAAAGGTTTGAGAAACGTCAAAAGTATGAAACAATTGCTTGGCTTGTCATCGGGGTTGTGCATGATGTGAATGCTTTGTGTGGTGAAGATGGAGCATAGCCAGACTATATGATTTTGTAGGGATGAGCTTTCTTTGGCTATGTTATTTCAATAAGACATAATTGCTTGGTTGGTATGCTTGAAGTATTATTGTTTTATGTCAAAGTATAGATTATTGCTTTGAATCACTCGTGTCTTAATATTCATGCCATGATTAGACATATGATCAAGATTATGCTAGGTAGCATTCCACATCAAAAATTATTATTTTTTATCATTTACCTACTCGAGGACGAGCAGGAATTAAGCTTGGGGATGCTGATACGTCTCTGTCATATCTATAATTTTTGATTGTTCCATGCCAATATTCTACAACTTCCATATATTTTTTGGCAACTTTTTATACTATTTTTGAGACTAACATATTGATCCAGTGCCCAGTGCCAGTTCCTGTTTGTTGCATGTTTTTTGTTTCGCAGAAACCCAATATCAAACGGAGTCCAAACGGGATAAAAATGGATGGAGAATTATTTTGGAATATTTATGATTTTTAGGAAGTAAAATCATCGCGAGACGGTGTACGAGGGGGGCACGAGGTAGGGGGGCGCGCCCCAGGGTGTCAGGCGCGCCCCTGACCCTCGTGACCACCCCGTAAGGCGGTTGACGCTCTTCTTTTGCCGCAAGAAAGCTAATTTTATGAGAAAGATCTGAGCGAAAGATTCACCCCAATCGGAGTTACGGATCTCCGGATATTTAAGAAACGGTGAAGGGCCAGAAAATAGAACGCAGAAACAGAGAGAGACAGAGAGATAGATCCAATCTCGGAGGGGCTCTCGCCCCTCCCACGCCATGGAGACCATGGACCAGAGGGGAAACCCTTCTCCCACCTAGGGAAGAGGTCAAGGAAGACGAAGAAGAAGGGGGGCCCTCTCCCCCTTGCTTCCGGTGGCGCCGGGGCGCTGCCGGGGCCATCACCATCACCACCATCTTCACCAACAACTTCACCGCCATCATCACCAACTCTTCCCCCCTCTATGCAGCGGTGTAACCTCTCTCTTACCCGCTGTAATCTCTACTTGAACATGGTGCTCAACGCTATATATTATTTCCCAATGATGTATGGCTATCCTATAATGTTTGAGTAGATCTGTTTTGTCCTAATGGCTATTTAATGTTCGTGATTGGTTTGAGTTGTATGTTTTATTATTGGTGCTGACCTATGGTGCTCTCCGTGTCGCGCAAGTGTGAGGGATTCCCGCTGTAGGGTTTGCAATATGTTCATGATTTGCTTATGGTGGGTGGCGTGAGTGACAGAAGCACAAACCCGAGTAAGTAGGTTGTTTGCGTATGGGATAAAGGGGACTTGATGCTTTAATGCTATGGTTGGGTTTTACCTTAATGAATCTTTAGTAGTGGCGGATGCTTGCTAGAGTTCCAATCATAAGTGCATATGATCCAAGTAGAGAAAGTATGTTAGCTTATGCCTCTCCCTCAAATAAAATTGCAATAATGATTACCGGTCTAGTTATCAATTGCCTAGGGACAAATAACCTTCTTGTTGACAAAAGCTCTTTACTAAAACTAATTTAGTTGTGTCTTTATCTTAGCAGCCCCTAGTCTTTATTTTCGCGCTCTTTACTTTCTTGCAAGCTTACCCAAAAACACCTACAAAGTACTTCTAGTTTCATACTTGTTTTCGGTAAAGCGAACGTCAAGTGCGTGTAGAGTTGTATCGGGGGTCGATAGAACTTGAGGGAATATTTGTTCTACCTTTAGCTCCTCGTTGGGTTCGACACTCTTACTTATCGAAAGAGGCTACAATTGATCCCCTATACTTGTGGGTTATCAAAACCTTTTTCTGGCGCCGTTGCCGGGGAGCAATAGCGTGGGGTGAATATTCTCTTGTGTGCTTGTTTGCTTTATCACTAAGTAATTTTTATTTGCTGTTCTTAGTTGTTCCCTATCTTTAGTTATGGGTAGGAAACGCAAAATACCAAAAAAATTAGTTGTACCTACTGAACCAATGGTTGAAGAACCACTCAAAATCTATCACACTGCTGAAGCTTATTACCTGGATCATCTTCGATCCCTATGTGCTCGGGCTGAAACCCCAACTAGCTTAGTTGAGGGCAAATCTTTAGATGAGCATGCTTGTTATGTGCGGCACCGTATATCTGAAAAAGGGAAACGTTTAGTGGATCAAATTCATCGTTTGCAATGCTATGCTTGGAATTTATGTGAAGTATATGATTTTACTTGTTGTTCCGAAAACCCTAAGAAACACCTTCCCTACCAATGTGAATTTATTGATAATGGAATCTTATCTTCATATGCTAAGGGTGTTTATAGTTACTATGATGTTCAACAAATTGAAGAATTTGTTGCTTTTAAGGGTGCTTACGAAATTGCTTCTTCGATTGAAAAGTATGGTGCTACTCTTTACGAATCTGAAAATTTTGCCATACTTAAATATTGCTATGATAATTATGCTTCTAATGCCTATGTTAAACCATATATTTAGGAATACTCCGCTGTCCAAGAAGAGACTAATATTTTGCAGGAGTCTATGGAAGAAGAAATTGATGAAACTGTGAGCTCATTGGATGAAAAAGATGATGAGGAGAGCGAAGAACAAAAGGAGGAAGAGCGGATTAGCTACCCGTGCCCACCTTCTAATGAGAGTAACTCTTCAACTCATACATTATTTAATTTCCCTTCATGCTTACCGAAGGATGATTGCTATGATGACTATTATGATCCCGTTGATTCTCTTGAAATATCCCTTTTTGATGATGTTTGCTATGCTTGTGGCCAAGATGCCAATATGAATTATGCTTATGGATATGAACTTGCTATAGTTCCCTGTGTTAAACATGAAATTGTTGCTATTGCACCCACGCATGATAGTCCTATTATCTTTTTGAATCCTCCAAACTACACTATATCGGAGAAGTTTGCACTTATTAAGGATTACATTGATGGGTTGCCTTTTACCTTTGCACATGATGATTTTGATAGATATAATATGCATGTGCTTGCTGCTCCTACTTTCAATTATTATGAGAGAGTAACTATATCTCCGCCTCTCTATGTTTCCAACACTACAAAATTGCAAGAAACTGTTTATACTATGCATTGGCCTTTACAAGGTGTGCATGAATTGTTCTTTTATGACATGCCGATGCATAGGAAGAGAATTAGACTTCGTCATTTCTTGATATATGTTACTTTGTGCTCACTACTAAATTACAAATCATTGCTAATTAAAATTGGCTTTAATATTCCTTGGGATCCGGGTGGATTCACTACTTGAGCACCAGATGCCTAGCTTAATGGCTTTAAAGAAAGCGCTGCCAGGAAGACAACCCGGAAGTTTTAGAGAGTCATTTATTTCTGTTGAGTTCTTTCATATAGTTTAAAAACAACAAAAATAAAGAGAGGAACCCAAAACTTTTCAAAAAGAAAAGTGAAAGTGAGAGAGACGAGCATTGTGAAAGTGGGGGACGTCCTTAAACTTGTTCATGCCCATGGGAACTTTGTGAATCTTGATTACAGAAACTTTTAAACAAAAATAATTATCCCCTTGTACAATTCCATTGTATTATAAAAATAATGTGCCAAGGTTTGCCTTTAGGATGGTTACAATGCTTGTTGGTTTGTGCGGTGCAGGACAGAAACTTTGGCTGTAGTGCATGAATTTTAATTTTTTACTGGAATGTCAAATGGTTCTGATTCGTTTTGCACTGTCTTTCTGTACAAATTTTTTATTTTTCCTAATTTTTGAAGAATTTTTTAAGTACCAGAAGTATGGTGAATGTTCAGATTGCTACAGACTGTTCTGTTTTAGACAGATTCTGTTTTTGATGCATAGTTTGCTTGTTTTGATGAAACTATCAATTTATATCAGTGGATTAAGCCATGAAAAAGTTATATTACAGTAGACACAATGCAAAAACAAAATATGAATTGGTTTGCAATAGTACTTAGGGTAGTGATTTGCTTTATTATACTAACGGATCTTACCGAGTTTTCTGTTGAAGTTTTGTGTGGATGAAGTGTTCGATGATCGAGAAGGTCTCGATGTGAGAAGAAGGAAGAGAGGCAAGAGCTCAAGCTTGGAGATGCCCGAGGCACCCCAAGTAAATATTCAAGGAGACTCAAGCGTCTAAGCTTGGGGATGCTGGGGAGGCATCCCCTCTTTCTTCAACAAATATCGGTATGTTTTCAGGATTCGTTTCGTTCATGCGATATGTGCAATCTTGGAGCGTCTTTTGCATTTAGGTTTTTATTTTTCTTTTATGCACCATGCTGGTATGCGATATTCCTTGGTTGATTTATAGAATGCTCTTTGCACTTCACTCATATCTTTTGAGTATGGCTTTATAGAATGCTTCATGTGCTTCACTTATATCATTTGAAGTTTGGATTGCCTGTTTCTCTTTACTTAGACAACCGCCATTTGTAGAATGCTCTTTTGCTTCACTTATATTTGTTAGAGCGTGGGCATATCTTTTGTAGAAAGAATTGAACTCTCTTGCTTCACTTATATCTATTTAGAGAGACGACAGGAACTGGTCATTCACATGGTTAGTCATAAAATCCTACATAAAACTTGTAGATCACTGAAGATATGTTTGATTCCTTGCAATAGTTTTGCGATATAAAGATGGTGATATTAGGGTCATGCTAGTCAAGTAATTGTGAAATTGAGAAATACTTGTGTTAAGGTTTGCAAGTCCTGTAGCATGCACGTATGGTGAACCGTTATGTAACGAAGTCGGAGCATGAGGTGTTCATTGATTGTCTTCCTTATGAGTGGCGGTCGGGGACGAGCGATGGTCTTTTCCTACCAATCTATCCCCCTAGGAGCATGCGCGTAGTACTTTGTTTCGATGACTAATAGATTTTTGCAATAAGTATGTGAGCTCTTTATGACTAATGTTGAGTCCATGGATTATACGCACTCTCACCCTTCCATCATTGCTAGCCTCTTCGGTACCGTGCATTGCCCTTTCTCGCCTCGAGAGTTGGTGCAAACTTCGCCGGTGCATCCAAACCCCGTGATATGTTACGCTCTGTCACACATAAACCTCCTTATATCTTCCTCAAAACAGCCACCTTACCTACCTATTATGGCATTTCCATAGCCATTCTGAGATATATTGCCATGCAACTTCCATCATCATCATATACATGACTTGAGCATTTATTGTCATATTGCTTTGCATGATCGTAAGATAGCTAGCATGATGTTTTCATGGCTTGTCCGTTTTTTGATGTCATTGCTACGCTAGATCATTGCACATCCCGGTACACAGCCGGAGGCATTCATATAGAGTCATATATTTGTTCTAGATATCGAGTTGTAATATTGAGTTGTAAGTAAATAAAAGTGTGATGATCATCATTATTAGAGCATTGCCCCAGTGAGGAAAGGATGATGGAGACTATGATTCCCCCACAAGTCGGGATGAGACTCTGGACAGGAAAAAAATAAAAAAATAAAAGAAGAGAAAGGCCAAAAAAAGAGAAGGCAAAAAAAAAAAAGAAAAAAGAAAAAAGAAAAAAAATGAGAGAAAAAGAGAGAAGGGGCAATGTTACTATCCTTTTACCACACTTGTGCTTCAAAGTAGCACCATGTTCTTCATATAGAGAGTCTCTTGAGTTATCACTTTCATATACTAGTGGGAATTTTCATTATAGATCTTGGCTTGTATATTCCAACGATGGGCTTCCTCAAATGCCCTAGGTCTTCATGAGCAAGCAAGTTGGATGCACACCCACTTAGTTTCAGTTTGAGCTTTCATACACTTATAGCTCTTAGTGCATCCGTTGCATGGCAATCCCTACTCCTCACATTGATATCTATTGATGGGCATCTCCATAGCCCGTTGATACGCCTAGTTGATGTGAGACTTTCTCCCTTTTTGTCTTCTCCACATAACCCCCATCATCATATTCTATTCCACCTATAGTGCTATGTCCATGGCTCACACTCATGTATTGCGTGAAAGTTGAAAAGGTTTGAGAAACGTCAAAAGTATGAAACAATTGCTTGGCTTGTCATCGGGGTTGTGCATGATGTGAATGCTTTATGTGGTGAAGATGGAGCATAGCCAGACTATATGATTGTAGCGACCCGACCTCAGACGGTCAAGCCTACGTGTTCTTGTGCCATCCTCGGATCAAGTATCTTTGGCACACACAATACATTAATGTATATATCAAAGTGCAATCACATGTATAAATAACGTAAAATGGTATATACCTCATAATAATCAGCGGAAACAATCAAACGGGTGTGGAGTCCCATCAACGCCATCGGCAGGTTGAGTGTAGACCGTAACCAGATCGTAACTCTTACTCGTCGAGGAAATATCTCGCAACATGATACGTTGCAGCCGTGTAGGTCATTACATTGAATGTACCGCAAGATAACAACATGAGAAAACAGATGATAAAACTATACTATATGCAATATGGCTTTATGGCTCAGATCTGAATTTTGTTTGCGTAAAAGCTGGTTTTATTTTACCTACATCAAAGGAATAAAATGAAGCCTGTACTATGGAGTTTTTTTTTCGTCATGACATGGTTCCGCCAACCGATGTCTCATAGCCCAAAATCATCATAAGTTGCCCACAATTAAGTTATCAATCCGGTGTTGAGAGTTCGAAATAGATCCAAGTCCAGAGGCTCAAATTGTCCGTGAATCGGGACACGGCTAATCGATTAGGTTTAAACCCTCTGCAGAGGTTTGTACACTTTACCCGCAAGATTCGATCCCTCTCTTTACGTTCTCGCACTTCGTGGTGTTTGAGAACAAGATGACCAAACATGGTCTTCCAAAGAGTTTCTCGACCACCGTCCGGTACTCAACCCATCCTACCGTAGTTCTACATCTGCTAGTACCGCCCCAGCCAGAGTCACAACTAAGGTCAACCAAGCCGAGCCCATAATGACTTGCGGTTGCACGGGTAAGCTTCAGGCGTGAAGTATTCTTCCGTCTCTTTGAGTCTGGGTGAAGCTTTCCGCAAGATGTCATGGCGCTTCTCCATGCATCCCGCCAACCACTGGTTTCTCCAGGTGCCCGTCAACCGTCCTTCACCCAGAGTGTGTATTGAATTCTTGTCTCGAGTCTTGAAGTCTTGAGGTCTTGAAGATGCAGTCCTTGCAGATTCCATCATGGAGTTGTCGTCATTGACGAGAGTCCTCCTTCTTCACACCACTCTCGAACACTCATACCAAACCCGTCTACTACAGCGTAGCATTAGAATAAAATAACGTCCGGGCTTGGTAACAGGGTGATGGGTTCCTACCTCATGCATACTACTCAACTACAAGAATTTCAATAACACTCTTTGAGGGGTGGTTGCAAAGGTGCCACTAAATGCAATAAAACATAGGTAAGAAAGCATGGTCAAAGTGAACTTGCCTGGTGATGTTGACGAAGAAGAATTATCGTTCTCAAGAAATAACTTGATAGACTACTCGTCACTCTCTGATGAAATCTATATAACAAACATATCATTCACATAAACACTCGCACTAACAATCAAAACAAAAGAGAGAGCGAATAAGAATCCGAAGGAACTTCAAATAAAACTAGGGAGTCTTCTTCTACAACATTCACAAAAATAGTTTTGTCTAATGGAAAATAAAACACTAAAATAACAGAGAATAAAATATAAATTTAGTTAAGACAAAATAAAGTATTTTTTCATAAAGCTATTTTGAAAGTATTTTCAATTGGGAGTTAAAACAGTAGAGAAATCCATTGCAAGTTATTAGCGAACTTGAATTGATTTCACGATAACAAAATAAAAATAAATATAAAAACTTGTTGAACACCTACTGTTTAACTAATAGAAACCAAACATAAACTTTCTGAAATATAAAATAAAATAATTTAAAAACAACTATAGAAAAGAAGTAGCTATAATTTGAATAGAACTAAAACAGAATTTGTTTTACATGAAACAATAAGCTAAAATACTCAAACAATTTTGAATTTTTACCACTGGTAAATATGATCACTAGTGATCAGTAGAAAAAGAATCAAATAAAATCTATTTTAAACTCCCGGAATAAGCAAAACAAGCTTTAATTCAAATCTGATCTAACTCAATTTTTATAAATCCAAACATAGACAAATTATATATTTTTGGAAACTACAAGAAAATTGTGATCTAACGCAAAAAGAATCAGCATCATTGGACTTCTAGATCAAAAGTTATAAGCTAAACAAGAACGGAACTAAATCTGTTACGGGAATAAATCTGAAAACGAAAACGGAGTTACCTGTACGTGAGGCAGAGATGGCAGGAAGGAGACGGCGATGTGGAGGGCTGCTCCGGCGAGGGGGGCGAGGTCGCCGGCGAGGGTGGGGGTGGCGGAGGAGGGGGTCGGCGCTTGGGGAGGTGGCGCTGGGCGCCCTCAGGTGCTGCTCACTCCTGGCGTCGGGCTCCTGGGAGAGCTCCTGCCGAGCGTTTCTAGGCAGGAAAAGGAGGACGGTGGCGTGGAGGCTACGGGCAGGGAGGGGGCGTGGTGATGGGAAAAATGGAACGAGGAGAGGGAGGGGGTTTTATAGGCGGTCTCGGGAGGCGCTGGGATGGAAAGACGAGGGAGATCGGGAAGGTGGAGATTCCTGTCTCCATGGATATGGAAAGCTTCAGAACGTGAGAGGAAACAGAGGAAGGAGATGATCTCTTGTTGGGCTAGAATAGGAAAGTGCTTAATGGGCCAGCAGGTTTTCCTAATAAAACGATTCCATTCCTATTTTTAAAATTAGGAAACTAAAACAATAAAAGGAAATCAAATCAATTCGAATAAAGAGTTTTTATATACTAAAATTATCAGAAAAATAAAATGTAGATGATGAGCATTATTCCACGGCCAAAATAAAAACCTAAAAAATGTTTTTCAGAAAATCCCTAAAGGCTTTATTTCTTTTTGCAAATAATTTTAAATAAAAACTTTGGTTTTCTTGGCTCAAATATTTTAAAAATGCCCCTGATTTTGGAGGGTCATTTTCCTCCGCTCTTTCTTGCTTGCAAGAATTTATTTTTCGGGGTATTTCTCGGGGAAGAAAAATAGATAAGCAAGTGCAAATATTTGAAAGAATTAAATTGCAAAACTCCGTTCAAATTCTTTATAGTTGAAAAAGTCATGTCATCTTCTCTCATTGATTTTAATAGGATGAATTTGAATTTACCGGAGAAGGGGAAAGTCATTTTATTCCCTCTCATTCAAAAGTTTTTGAAAAGGTTCAAATTTCGCTCAAGTTTAATTCACTCAAGCAAACAAACAAACAATTCAATTAATTATATTAACATTCCAAAATTTGGGATGTTACAAACCTACCACACTTAAAATGAATCTCGTCCTCGAGATTCAAGAGGCTAGCAAGAAAAGGTTAGGGTTAGGGTCTTCTAGCAAATGTTCAGTCGAAGGTCAGGGTGCTACCACACTTAAAAACAAGGTCATGGTTCCAATAAACTCAGATATTTCCTCCGGAGGGCTGACAATGTATGTCTCTTCACATATCTTACAATAGCTCCTTCTTTAAAGCTCTTCCATCGGAAGCATAGAGTTTTCCTCAAAAGCTTGGGTCGGTTCGTCAAAGTTGAAGTTCGTCCGAGACCGGATCTTCTTAGCTGATGGGTCTGTGTCCATTCTAAACAACTATCGAAACACTCATGGTGGTCTACAATTTATGGTTTTCTCCTGCAGAAAACGGGTCTGGGTTGAACCTCACCGTATAACCTACGATTGGCAACGGTTGCCTGTAAAGGGTTCCATCGTACTACCATTCTATGGTTTTATGGCTTGTCGCGTCGACACTCTTCTAAGGTTTTCAAGTCTCTCTGATTTTCCATCAACATATGATAGTTCATGATAGAAGTCTTAGGTATGGGGGCCAATCCATCCCGTACTTGAATCATTACCACATATGTAAATATCGAATCACGTATTCTAACACTTGGGCATACTCACAAGCATTGCAGAATTTCTCTTGTTCTCGAATTGGGTTCGAGTAATTCCATGGTTTCTGCAAGCCAAACAAAACATCTATCGTTACTTCACCACTCTTAGGTTTTTGCGTAACCTCCTACGAAACGTATGCTGATTGGATCACTGATTCTTCCAAATGTATTCCTTTATCAAGGTTACAACTGTTCCTTTTCAAAATCCGGGGCCTGTGGGTTATGGCCCACGTCAACACTAGTGCAGCTTTAACTCATCTTTGGAGTAACTCTCTTGTTACACCTCCTTTAAATCCAGTAGTACTCTGTTTTCTTCATACCATCATATCAAAAGCAAAATTCCAACTTATTTTGTCCAGCTTCCTTCTACGGATCGTCATGGATAACACATTTCTTTCTTCATTGATCTTGTGGCTTTACAGAGTACTATGACCAAAAGAATGCACAAGTTTATCCATAAAATCTCATTATTTTCATATCAATCTTTCATTACATCCTTAACCATTTTCGTAAATTCAAATTCCAAAAAGTACTTTGTTACAAATGCTGCCACCCACATGATTTGGTATGGTCAGGCATTACTTCCAACTTTATTCATTTATCCTCCTCGAGGATTCTTGATCCCATGGAAGTGTGCGACATGAGCCTTGAAATCTTCAATCTTCTTTTTCATCATGGTGGTCTTGAGATTCTCCTTCATCATCTCCGCATGCACTTCGCTTAGGTATTCCCGAGTATAACGGAGTCTTGCTTCAAGTATTTCTCGATCCGCGATGGCTTCCATGGCTGCTTCACTAACAGCGTCGAAGAAAGTTGCTTATGGCACACGTGAAATGAAAAGTACTGCCCCATCATCTTTGGGCAAACTCCTTTCAAATGGTGGAGGTGTACCTCCACATACCAAAGTTCCACTCCCTTTGCATGAAAGGGTAGCCTTTGTAGACTGCATCTCCTTCAAGGTGAATATGCTTCATCATTTCCTTCAGATCTTGGGTAATCATGATCACCGGTCGTGGTCATGATCGTTTGAGGCCCTTAAGGAAAGACTCATAAAGGGTCGTCATCTGCTGTTGTGAAACAGAAATGATGCTCAGAATTAAGGTACTTATCTCCTAGGGCATACATTCATATCATCTAAACAGAACTTCAAACTCAATTTCCAATTTCCTGTTTATGCATCACAACTCACCTTCTTCCATGTTCATCAAGAATATTAATTTCCAAGATAAAATATGACAACTCCTTAAAGCTTTTCAGCATGTGACATTACAACTTTATTGAGTCATGAACTATTACAATCTCGTGGTAATCTATTACATAACTCAACTCATTGAGCTCATGAAAATGAAATTGCTTTCTACTACTCTTATTATCCATATCGAAATTCCAACTACTCAACACCAGCTTTCATCTTGTCGGGACATTTAATAGCATAATGTCCTGCCCCTTGCAGCGAAAACAAATGACTTCCGACATGTCTGGGGCTTCTTTGTGACTATGCGGACTCCTTGGATTCTTGGCTTCTTTTACGGCATTTACTAGCGTAATGACCTAAATCCATGCACCTGTAACAGGTGATATGACTCAAGTCCTTCTCTGCAAAAATTGTGTTGCTCTCGGGTTGCCTTCCTTTTCTCTTCTGGATTTCTCTGTAATGATCGAGTTTCTATCTCCGGGGTCAAACTTCACTTCATTGTCGGAAATATCCTGGACACTCCTTTCTTTCCTTGGTGCAATCTTGTGAAAATGTCCTTCTTCTCCACATGAATAGCGGGCATTGAGTAAAATCTGTTGAGACCTTCTCCATCCGGTCTTCAACACTTTCGATCATTCTTGGTTCTTCTAGATCTTCCTTGAGGGCTTCTTTCATTCCATCTTCCCGCTTCGAATAGTTTGTTGCACCGTGGAGTAAATGTGACATCGCAGGGTAGTGGGCGGTTCCTTCACACAGGAAGCAAGTCACCTGGCTAGTTGGGCATTCCTCAGCTGGGTGTTTCTCCTCACATTGAGGGCATCCATCTTTGTGTTCCTCCTAGGTGTGTCCTATTTCTCCGCAAATCTTGCAGGCACAAGGTTTATTTCTTGGTGTATCATGGTGCTTCCGGATAAGACGAGATCTTGTCAAAGTCTTCTTGAATTCCTCCCAAGTTCTTGCTCCATTAAATCCTTGTATGGCTTGATGCATTTTCCACCAGGTTGCAGCACTTCCTTCAAAGTACTGAAGAGCGTAAGATACTTCATTCTTCCTTGAAACCAAATTGCTCCAAGTGATTCTCCATGTTCAATCCATAGCTCGCCTCGGTGAGCCTTGATCCAGAGAATATCAGTCCAACTTCATTCATCATCTATGGGGTCCAAAAGTTTTGGGATGAGATATGAGAGAGGTGGGGAAGAATACACGCAATACAAACAATAGTTTTGAAGAAACAGGTTTTATTTTGGGGCTGTCGGAAAACATCAAACAAATGACAGCTCACAAATCATCGCATCTAACGTAAGTGTGTAACAGGGGTTTGGTCATCTAAAGGTCAAATAATTCTTCAGATTTTTCAAATTCTTCTAGTCTTCGGAGTCTTCAATTGTTGCAACTTCAACTCTTCTAATGCATGGTCAAATCCTCTTTACTCTGAAGAGGCCATCAGTTATCCGATATCTTGTCCTTCTTGGAGCGGCTTTAGTTGATTCTTCATGTGATCAAAAGGGAAAAAGGGGTATATTCTAACTATTTGAGGTGAGAGGGTCTATTTGATAAAATCAGAAAAGATGAGAAGTAAGAGTCTTTTTGTAAATAAAGTTTTGAGATATCCTGTCCAAGGGCTTTCGATTTCTAGGGTCACGCCCTAAAGTCAACATGTGCTCGATACCATCTCTCAGAGCGACCCGACCTCAGACGGTCAAGCCTCGTGTTATCGTGCCATCCTCGGATCAAGATGTTGGCACACACAAGACATTAATGTATATATCAAAGTGCAATCACATGTATAAATAACGAAATGGTATATACCTCATAATAATCAGCGGAAACAATCAAACGGGTGTGGAGTCCCATCAACGCCATCGGCAGGTTGAGTGTAGACCGTAAACCTGTATCGTAACTCTTACTGTCGAGGAAATATCTGCAACATGATACGTTGCAGCCGTGTAGGTCAAGACATTGAATGTACCGCAAGATCACAACATGAGAAAACAGATGATAAAACTATACTACATGCAATATGGCTTTATGGCTCAGATTCGAATTTTGTTTGCGTAAAAGTTGGTTTTATTTTACCTACATCAAAGGAATAAAATGAAGCCTGTACTATGGAGTTTTTTTTCTGTCATGACATGGTTCCGCCAACCGATGTCTCATAGCCCAAAATCATCATAAGTTGCCCACAATTAAGTTATCAATCCGTGTTGAGAGTTCCAAATAGATCCAAGTCCGAGGCTCAAATTGTCCGTGAATCGGGACACGGCTAATCGATTAGGTTTAAACCCTCTGCAGAGGTTTGTACACTTTACCCGCAAGATTCGATCCTCTCTTTACGTTCTCGCACTTCAGGTGTTTGAGAACAAGATGACCAAACATGGTCTTCCAAAGAGTTTCTCCGACCACCGTCCGTACTCAACCCATCCTACCGTAGTTCTACATCTGCTAGTACCGCCCCAGCCAGAGTCACAACTAAGGTCAACCAAGCCGAGCCCATAATGACTTGCGGTTGCAGGTAAGCTTCGGGCGTGAAGTATTCTTCCGTCTCTTTGAGTCTGGGTGAAGCTTTCGCAAGATGTCATGGCGCTTCTCCATGCATCCCGCCAACCACTGGTTTCTCCAGGTGCCGTCAACAAATCCTTCACCCAAAGAGTGTGTATTGAATTCTTGTCTCGAGTCTTGAAGTCTTGAGGTCTTGAAGATGCAGTCCTTGCAGATTCCATCATGGAGTTGTCGTCATTGACGAGAGTCCTCCTTCTTCACACCACTCTCGAACACTCATACCAAACCCGTCTACTACAGCGTAGCATATAAAATAACATCCCGGCTTGGTAACAGGGTGATGGGTTCCTACCTCATGCATACTACTCAACTACAAGAATTTCAATAACACTCTTGAGGGGTGGTTGCAAAGGTGCCACTAAATGCAATAAAACATAGGTAAGAAAGCATGGTCAAAGTGAACTTGCTCGGTGATGTTGACGAAGAAGAATTATCGTTCTCAAGAAATAACTTGATAGACTACTCGTCACTCTCTGATGAAATCTATATAACAAACATATCATTCACATAAACACTCGCACTAACAATCAAAACAAAAGAGAGAGCGAATAAGAATCCAAGGAACTTCAAATAAAACTAGGAGTCTTCTTCTACAACATTCACAAAAATAGTTTTGTCTAACGGAAAATAAAACACTAAAATAACAGAGAATAAAATATAAATTTAGTTAAGACAAAATAAAGTATTTTTTCATAAAGCTATTTTGAAAGTATTTTCAATTGGGAGTTAAAACAGTAGAGAAATCCATTGCAAGTTATTAGCGAACTTGAATTGATTTCACGATAAAAAAATAAAATAAATATAAAAACTTGTTGAACACCTACTGTTTAACTAATAGAAACCAAACATAAACTTTCTGAAATATAAAATAAAATAATTTAAAAACAACTATAGAAAAGAAGTAGCTATAATTCAATAGAACTAAAACAGAATTTGTTTTACATGAAACAATAAGCTAAAATACTCAAACAATTTTGAAGTTTTTACCACTGGTAAATATGATCACTAGTGATCAGTAGAAAAAGAATCAAATAAAAATCTATTTTTAAACTCCCGAATAAGCAAAACAAGCTTTAATTCAAATCTGATCTAACTCAATTTTATAAATCCAAACATAGACAAATTATATATTTTTGGAAACTACAAGAAAATTGTGATCTAACGCAAAAAGAATCAGCATCATTGGACTTCTAGATCAAAAGTTATAAGCTAAACAAGAACGGAACTAAATCTGTTACGGGAATAAATCTGAAAACGAAAACGGAGTTACCTGACGTGAGGCAGAGATGGCAGGAAGGAGACGGCGATGTGGAGGGCTGCTCGGAGGGGGGCGAGGTCGCCGGCGAGGGTGGGGTGGCGGAGGAGGGGTCGGCGCTTGGGAGGTGGCGCTGGGCGCCTCAGTGCTGCTCACTCTGGCGTCGGGCTCTGGGAGAGCTCCTGCCGAGCGTTCTAGACAGGAAAAGGAGGACGGTGGCGTGGAGGCTACGGGCAGGAGGGGCGTGGTGATGGGAAAAATGGAACGAGGAGAGGGAGGGGTTTTATAGGCGGTCTCGGGAGGCGCTGGGATGGAAAGACGAGGAGATCGGGAAGGTGGAGATTTCTGTCTCCATGGACATGGAAAGCTTCTGTAACGTGAGAGGAAACATAGGAAGGAGATGATCTCTTGTTGGGCTAGAATAGGAAAGTGCTTAATGGGCCAGCAGGTTTTCCTAATAAAACGATTCCATTCCTATTTTTAAAATTAGGAAACTAAAACAATAAAAGGAAATCAAATCAATTCGAATAAAGAGTTTTATATACTAAAATTATCAGAAAAATAAAATGTAGATGATGAGCATTATTCCACGGCCAAAATAAAAACCTAAAAAATGTTTTCAGAAAATCCCTAAAGGCTTTATTTCTTTTTGCAAATAATTTTAAATAAAAACTTTGGTTTTCTTGGCTCAAATATTTTCAAAATGCCCTGATTTTGGAGGGTCATTTTCCTCCGCTCTTTCTTGCTTGCAAGAATTTATTTTCGGGTATTTCTCGGGAAGAAAATAGATAAGCAAGTGCAAATATTTGAAAGAATTAAATTGCAAAACTCCGTTCAAATTCTTTATAGTTGAAGAAGTCATGTCATCTTCTCTCATTGATTTTAATAGGATGAATTTGAATTTACCGGAGAAGGGGAAAGTCATTTTATTCCCTCTCATTCAAAAGTTTTTGAAAAGGTTCAAATTTCACTCAAGTTTAATTCACTCAAGCAAACAAACAAACAATTCAATTAATTATATTAACATTCCAAAATTTGGGATGTTACAATGATTTTGTGGGGATGAGCTTTCTTTGGCTATGTTATTTCAATAAGACATAATTGCTTGGTTGGTATGCTTGAAGTATTATTGTTTTTATGTCAAAGGATAGATTATTGCTTTGAATCACTCGTGTCTTAATATTCATGCCATGATTAGACATATGGTCAAGATTATGCTAGGTAGCATTCCACATCAAAAATTATTATTTTTTATCATTTACCTACTCAAGGACGAGCAGGAATTAAGCTTGGGGATGCTGATACGTCTCCGTCGTATCTATAATTTTTGATTGTTCCATGCCAATATTCTACAACTTCCATATATTTTTGGCAACTTTTTATACTATTTTTGAGACTAACATATTGATCCAGTGCACAGTGCCAGTTCCTGTTTGTTGCATGTTTTTGTTTCGCAGAAACCCAATATCAAACGGAGTCCAAATGGGATAAAAACGGACGGAGAATTATTTTGGAATATTTATGATTTTTGGGAAGTAAAATCATCGCGAGACGGTGTCCGAGGGGGGCACGAGGTAGGGGGGCGTGCCCCAGGGTGTCAGGCGCGCCCCTGACCCTCGTGACCACCCCTTAAGGCGGTTGACGCTCTTATTTTGCCGCAAGAAAGCTAATTTTATGAGAAAGATCTGAGCGAAATATTCACCCCAACCGGAGTTACGGATCTCCGGATATTTAAGAAACGGTGAAGGGCCAGAAAACAGAACGCAGAAACAGAGAGAGACAGAGAGATAGATCCAATCTCGGAGGGGCTCTCGCCCCTCCCACGCCATGGAGACCATGGACCAGAGGGGAAACCCTTCTCCCACCTAGGGAGGAGGTTAAGGAAGAAGAAGAATAAGGGGACCCTCTCCCCCTTGCTTCCGGTGGCGCCGGAGCGCTGCCGGGGCCATCACCATCACCGCCATCTTCACCAACAACTTCACCGCCATCATCACCAACTCTTCCCCCCTCTATGCAGCGGTGTAACCTCTATCTTACCCGCTGTAATCTCTACTTAAACATGGTGCTCAACGCTATATATTATTTCCCAATGATGTATGGCTATCCTATGATGTTTGAGTAGATCTGTTTTGTCCTAATGGCTATTTGATGATCGTGATTGGTTTGAGTTGTATGTTTTATTATTGGTGCTGTCCTATAGTGCTCTCCGTGTCGCGCAAGCGTGAGGGATTCCCGCTGTGGGGTTTGCAATATGTTCATGATTTGCTTATGGTGGGTGGCGTGAGTGACAGAAGCACAAACCCGAGTAAGTAGGTTGTTTGCGTATGGGATAAAGGGGACTTGATGCTTTAATGCTATGGTTGGGTTTTACCTTAATGAATCTTTAGTAGTTGCGGATGCTTGCTAGAGTTCCAATCATAAGTGCATATGATCCAAGTAGAGAAAGTATGTTAGCTTATTCCTCTCCCTCAAATAAAATTGCAATAATGATACTGGTCTAGTTATTGATTGCCTAGGGACAAATAACCTTCTTGTTGACAAAAGCTCTTTACTAAAACTAATTTAGTTGTGTCTATCTTAGCAGCCCCTAGTCTTTATTTTCGTGCTCTTTACTTTCTTACAAGCTTACCCAAAAACACCTACAAAGTACTTCTAGTTTCATACTTGTTTCCGGTAAAGCGAACGTCAAGTGCGTGTAGAGTTGTATCGATGGTCGATAGAACTTGAGGGAATATTTGTTCTACCTTTAGCTCCTCGTTGGGTTCGACACTCTTACTTATCGAAAGAGGCTACAATTGATCCCCTATACTTGTGGGTTATCACGGACCCCAACAAAATAACGTCCATTGGAGCTTAGCTGGAACCCGCGGTTGACGAAGCATTGCGCACGTTCTTGCCCGAAAACTGGGACATATTTTCCTGACACCCCTCGGATATGCCAGGAATCCCACGAAGACTAGTGGAGCATAGACTAGACATAATCAAAGGCTTTAAGCCAGTCAAACAGGCGTTGCACCGTTTTTCCGAACCTAAGCTCAAGCTATGGGTGAAGAACTAGCAAAACTACTCGAAGCCGGATTCATCTGAGAAATCAAACACACTGAGTGGTTGGCAAATCTGGTCATGGTGCCCAAGAAGTAAAAATCCTAGCGGCTGTGCGTCGACTTCAAAGACCTTAATAAAGCTTGCCCTAAGGATCCTCTTCCTTTACCTCGCATAGACCAGATCATTGACTCCACCGCCGGACACGATTCACTGTGCTTCCTTGATGCCTACTCCGAATACCATAAAATCAAAATGAAGGAGTCCGACCAAGCCGCAACCGCCTTCCCTATGGACCATTCTGCTTCAACACAATGCCCTTTGGGTTGAAAAATGTAGGCGCCAGCTTCCAGCGCATGATTCAGACATGCCCGAAAAATAAAATAGGCGAGACAGTCGAGGCATACATAGACGACGTGGTCATCAAAACCAAGCACGTCAGCCAGTTGGTGGACGACCTCCGCCAAACCATTGATAATCTGCGGGCTTACGATATACGGCTCCATCCGGACAAATGCATCTTCGGTGTTCCCACCGGTAAACTTCTCGGATTTATTGTCTCCCATAGAGGAATAGAGGCCAATCTGGCTAAAATCCGAGCCCTATCCCAACTATCAATCCCTATGGAGCCGAAGCACATCCAAAAACTGGCTGGCTATGTAGCGACCTTGAGTCGCTTTATCTCCCACCTTGGTGAAAAGGCACCGCCGCTCTACAAACTGCTCGAACGGACCAAAAACTTTGAGTGGACCTATGAAGCAACTGTCGCACTGGAAGAAATAAAAACGTTATTGGCCGACAATCCTATAGTAGCAGCACCCGGCATAGGTGAACCAATGTTGTTGTACATCTCGACCACAAATCAAGTGGTGAGTGTGGTTCTCGTTGTAGAACGGGAAGCAGAGGGTCACAAGTTCCGGGTGTAGAAGCTGGTCTACTATGTATCAGAAGTGCTCACCCCATGCAAATCTCGGTATCCGCATTACCAGAAGATAGCTTATACAGTTTTTATGGCATCCCGAAAACTCCGATACTACTTTCAAGAGTGTTTGGTTACGTGGAATTCGAAGTACCACTGGACGACATTATCAACAACAGGGACGCCATTGGCCGCATTGCCAAATGGGCTATAGAGCTCCTCCCTTTTGAAATCGTGTACAAACCACGCCGAGCTATTAAATTTTAGGTGTTGGCTGACTTTCTCGTTGAATGGACAGAAGCCGAGCTCCCCAGAGAATACAATACATACTCACATTGGACGATGTACTTCGACGACTCCAAAATGTTAGCCGGAGTGGGGGCTGGGGTGATCCTTACATCCCTGATTGGCGACAATATCCAGTATGTACTACATATTATGTAAACTAATTCCAACAATGCGGCCGAATATGAGGCTCTGTTGCATGGACCGGATGGCAACGTCAATGGGCGTACAACGACTCGAGGTGCGGGGAGACTCTAACCTCGCCATCTCCCAAGTCAACGGCGAATTCGATTCTAAAGACCCAAAGATGGTGGCATATCGGAATGTCGTCCTTAAAATATCCACGCGGTTGGAAGGGTTGGAATTTCACCATGTCTCCAGAGACAACAATCAAGCTGTTGACATCCTTGCTCGCATGGGCGCCAAGCATGACCCAGTCCCTAAGAAAACCTTCTTGGAGCGGCCTTTCAAGCCATCTGTGGTGTGGCAGGATGAGGGCAAGGAAAATGGAGACAATGGCCCAGAATAGATCATCCCTCCTGTCATCGAACCAAGACAAAGAAATCATCGGAGGCTCGACACTCGAAGAAACACCTTCGGCTCACGAAGTCATGGTAGTAATCGCGCCATGGACCGAGCCCCTCCTTGCCTATCTTCTTCGTCAAGAGCTCCCCAATGACCATACTGAGGCACGACTCATAATTCGGCGCTCTAAAGCTTATAAAGTCCACGAGGGTGAACTGTACAAAAAAAGCACTACCGGAGTCCTCCAGAGATGCATATTTGAATAAGAGAGGCAACAACTTTTGACCGAGATACACGCTGGCATGGGCAGTCACCAGGCAGCATCTCGGACCCTGGTCAGCAAGGCCTTCCGAGCCTAGTTCTTCTGTCCCACCACTCACGCGAACGCACAGACACTAGTCCAACATTGCGCCGGATGCCAGCTCTTTTCAAATCAAAGCCCAATGCCCCCTACGTCTCTTTGGACGATACCGATTACCTGGCCTTTCACGGTCTGGGGGCTGGACATGGTTAGACCACTTAAAGGGGGGGGGGACCAAGAATAAGAAATATCTACTAGTCCTGGTCGACAAATTCACTAAGTGGATCGAGGTGAAACCAGTAACTTCAGCTAAGTCCGGACAGGTCATCAACTTTATATCCAGCATGGTCCACCATTACGGTGTCCCCCACAGTGATCCAATTTCACAACCCAAGAGGTAAAGGGCCGGTGCGCTAACATGGGTATCAAGCTCGACTATGCTTCAGTATATCACCCACAGACCAACGGACAGGTCGAACGGGCCAATGGACGAATCATGAGCGGTATTAAGCCTTGCCTGGTACGTTCCCTGAAAGATTCCGATTGCCACTAGGTGGAGGAGCTCGACTCCGTATTGTGGGACTGCGCACCACCCCTAATCGATCCATGGGATACACGTCGTTCTTTATGGTGTATGGCGTAGAAGCATTCCTCCGCTATGACCTCATTCACGACATGCCTAGAGTGCGCATGTACGAAGAAAAGGAAGCCGAGTGTCGTGGTTTTGTCACGAAAAATGTCCTAGTGTGAGGACTTAGATGTGAGGCCATCGCAAACGGTGATTAGCTTGACGGTGCTGAGCGGGTCGATAGACACGTGTTTACCCAGGTTCGGCCCCTCATGGTGGAGGTAAAAGCCTACTCTTGCTTTTCTCCTTATTGTTTGAGTATCAATTACAAACGAGCGGGTTCGCTTGACCTAGCTATCAATTGATTGTAACCTGATCTATCTGTCTCGAGGACTCGGCTTTATTTACAGGTCGAGGCCCCTAGGTTTACAAGGGTCCGCGTCGTGTTATGACCCGTGACTAAGTCCAACTCCGAGTCGCCTTGCTCCTTTAGCAAGTCATCATGCGGTGGCTTATGCTTCTGGGCCGTCACCGCCGCCTTCTGGTTCCAGGCCCTAAGCTGGCCCATCTCGTGAGCCGCCCTTCCAGTCCTGGATCTTGATCCCTCTGGCCCATCTGAAGTTTAGCTCCAAGAGTCGCTAGTGATATGACCCGGCCTTTATACGGTGGGTTATATCGTGGGGTCATATCCCCAACATCAGGCCCCAGATTGATTTGAATTTATTCATGTCAATCTTCAATCAATCAGTCTGGCGAGTCTTACCTCCGGGTCCCAAAATCTCAGTTGGAAAAACTTCATGACCCGGCATATGAAATGATGATGTCACTTCCACAATTTCAGGGAGTCCCTCATGATGTCATAACGAATCTTTGCGCATATCCACTTATCTCGAAAACTGAGGCGCCTTTTGCTCTAAAAGTTACTGCGCCCCCTCAATTTTTGCACCTGCCATTTATCATTGCCTTTTCCTTATAAATACGCATGGGGGGTCCTCCTTTTCACTTTTACTTTGCCCCCTCCGCTTCTTCTTCTTCTTCCTCTCGAAGCCTCCTGCGACCGGAGCTCTGCCGCACCGTCGACCTTCATCGGCCACCTTGCCTGGGACCACAGCGCCACCCTTCGTTCGTCGGAGTTCAGCGGTGCATCTCCGCCATCTACTACCACAGCCAGGTACTCAGATCCCCCCTTCTCGGATTCATACTAGCTCGTCTGAGTTCATGGAGTTCACCGGTGTTCATCTGTACCTCTTCGTTCTATCTTGAGTTAGATCTTTATACTTTCTCCGAGATGCCCTAAAAATGCCGCGGTAGCAGATTCAAGATTGACCTCGCATTTGAATACACTTATATCCTTGCTAGAATCATCGAATAGTTTACCCATTGCTTCCACCGTTGTCCTTGGGTTTAGCAATTATTTTCCTTTTAGACTGTTCTGTAGATCCATAATCGTAATTGCTTTGGTAGAAACTTGTTTGTATAGCACTTGGTAGAATTTTTCAGGAAACCCTTGACTTAGCATGAAATGCCTTTATGCAATCTAGCAACTCACGATAATGATTAAGCCGCCAGATATTTAGAAACTGTTGTTGTTAAGCTGGCGACTCACCATAGTGATTGTAACCCGCCAGATATTTAGAAACATCTGTTGTCAGGCTGACTCTTCTATTGGGTGGCTTATCCGTCATTTGATGATCACGCTATCTCGCCCTTAACTGCAACTTATAATGCCATCTTATCATACAAATGATGTAACTCGCCATTTATACTTCTGCATTTTTCAACCTTGTTTAGGTGATTCAGCATGTCGAAGACCACAATCTGCAACTGGGTGCCTTCCCATGTTTCTGATCTTATACTTAAGGATTTCACAGAACAAGGCATTTTGCCGGCTCAGGATGAAATCGGTCGGCGAGCCGACCAAGGAGACGACATTCCCAAATCCGGTGAAGGAGAGGTTGTAGTCTTTATAGACCATCTCCTCAGAGGCTTTTCTTCACCCGGATCAAAATTCTTCAGGGATGTCTTACACTATTTTAACCTTCATCCTCAAGATCTAGGCCCAAATTCCATATCCAAGCAATCCAGAGAGGTATATTCCTACGATATATAGTCGTAATAGCTGATTGCTGACAACCAACTAGGGGTTGATAACCCGACGACTCATGGCCAAAGAAGCTCAATATTGACCAATGCTAACTCGGAAATCTTTTGACCCGGCGACTTAAAGTGTTTGCAATAGTATGATCAAGAGCAAAGATTCTTGCAAACACAGAAATAAAGAGCAATATATATCCAAATAATTATAAGTCGGATTTCAAGGCTCGACAAAAAAGACCGTCTTTCGAGGCTCGAGTCTTGCTTCAATGAAGCTTGGCATGATAGCCTTGGTTTATCCTTGCTTTCCGTAAGCCGACTCTCACATGACTTAAGCCACCGTTTTAACTTTGACAAGTTCAGGGTCATAAAGATTGACTTGTCAAGAGTACGGCGGGTCATCTTTTCGGAGTAGCATCAAGCATACAGGCAGGTTTAACCAATAGGGCGGCGTTTTCACCGGGTCAAGAGGGTGAGATAGCTAAACTCGATGAGTTGGAAGCCCCCAAGTTACCTTATGATCAATTAACGAAAGACTCATGCACAATATATGAGATAAAACTACAGAGATCCCGAGTTTTCGGGGGTGCCAGCTTTATTACGTTGATCATAAAAGATATATACACAATATGTATGTAGAATGATTGGAGCCACTGGCTCAAGTATAGTAAGGCCGAAGATGAGCAATATTCCAGGGCCTGTTTGTCTCCTCCTCAGAGGTACATGGTTGTTTGTGCTCACGTATGTCGATGAGATAGTATGACCCATTATTGAGGTTCTTGCTAACCACAAAGGGTCCTTCCCAAGGAGTTGAAAGCTTATGCATGCTCGTCTGATCTTGAATCAAATGGAGCACTGAGTCGCCCTCCTGGAAAGTATGGCTTCGAACTCTGCGGCTATGATAGCGGTGCAGGTCTTGTTGGTAAATCGCCGATCAAGCCGCCGCGAGGTCACATTCTTCTTCCAAGGCATCTAGAGCGTCTTGACGCACCATCTCGTTGTCTGTTTCAACGTAAGTCGCCACCCTGGGCGAGTCATGACGAATATCACTTGGGAGAACCGCCTTTGCGTCATAAACCATGAAGAACACCGAGTTGCCAGTTGATCTATTGGGGGTAGTCCGTATGCTCCAATGAACGGAAGGCAACTCGTCGACCCAACAACCGGGCGTGCATTCCAAAGGAACCATGAGCCGGGGCTTGATTCCTCGTAATATCTCTTGGTTAGCACACTCTGCCTAGCCATTGGACTGTGGACGAGCCACTGAAGATACATCAAGATGGATGTGTTCTCTTTGACAGAACTCCTTCATAGCACCTTTAGACAGATTTGTCCCATTATCAGTGATGATACTATGAGGATAACCAAAGCGGAAGATCAACTTTTTCACAAATTGAACTGCAGTTGCTACCTCACAATTGTTGACCGGCTCTCCTTCAATCCACTTTGTAAAATTGTCAACAACAACCAAAAGGTGAGTCTTCTTGTCCTTAAACCTCTTGAAGGGACCTACCATATCAAGCCCCCAGACCGCAAATGGCCAGGTTATTGGGATCAGTCGCAATTCTTGAGCTGACACATGAGCTTGACATGCAAATTTCTGGCAACCATCACACTTACGGACAATGTCCTCTACATCAGCGTGAGCCGTCAACCAAAAAACCATGTAAAAAAGCCTTAGCCACGAGAGATCTTGACCCGGCATGATGACCACATTCTCCTGCATGAATTTCTTGCAAAATTTCTCGGTCTTCATCAGGGGAAACACAACATTGAAACACGCCAGTGACACTACATCCGTGTAACTTCCCAATGACAATTGTCATGGACTTAGACCACCTTATGATCTGTCGCGCAAAAAATTCATCTTCTGGCAACTCGCCCTTGGTCAAGTAAGCCCGATAAGGCACAATCCAATCTGGAATAGCACATAGAACCGCCACCAACTGTCCCTCTGGGTCAGGGATGGCTAAGTATTCCTCCGAAGGTAACTTGACAGAAGGATTATGCAGCACATCAAGGAACACATTAGGGGGAACCGACTTACGCTGAGACCCAAGACGGGACAGTGCATCAACCGCCTCATTAAGCCGCCGATATATGTGATCCACTTGATAACCTTTGAAATGACCAGCGATGTTAGTCACTGCTTGATGGAAGCTGCCATGAGCGGGTCTTTAGAATCCCACTTTCCTGAAACTTGCTGTGTCACCAAGTCTAAGTCGCCAAGACATCTAAGCCGACTTAAGTTCATCTCCTTAGCCATACGAATCCCTGGAGCAAAGCTTCATACTCAGCTGCATTGTTAGTACAGGGAAACATGAGCCTTAAGACATAACAAAATTTGTCACCTCACAGAGATTCCAAAATAACTCCAGCCCCCGAGCCTTCCAATTGCATGGACCCATCAAAGTGTATCGTCCAGTATGTATTATCTGGCTTTTCCTCCGGCGATTGCAACTTTGTCCAGCCATTAATGAAATCCACCAATGCTTGAGACTTAATGGCGGTTCTAGGCACATATGTTAGATGATGAGGCCCAAGCTCAATTGCCCACTTAGCAACTCTACCTGTGGCTTCCTTATTTTGAATGATATCCCCCAGAGGAGCTGAACTGACCATAGTGATTGGGTGCCCAGGAAAATAATGCCTCAACTTGTGGCTAGCCATGAACACCCCAAACATCAATTTCTGCCAATGTGGGTACCTTTACTTGGGCTCTGTCAAAACTTCATTGACGCAATAAACCGGCCTCTAGACTGGATACTCTTTACTGGCCTCCTTGCGCTCCACGACCACTGCTACGCTGACGGCCTTGTTATTAGCCGCCACGTACAGGAGCAAAGGCTCTTTGTCAATTGGAGCAGCCAAGATGGGCGGCTCAGCCAATTGCTTCTTAAATGCCTCAAACGCTTCATTAGTAGCATCACTCCAGACGAAATGACCAGTCTTTTTCATCATATGGTATAGGGGAATCGCCTTCTTGCCCAGGAGGCTTATAGAACAACTCAGGTCGCAATACGACCCGTGAGGCGCTGAACATCATTGATACATGACGGCTTGGACAGAGAAGTGATTGCCTGTATTTTCTCTGGGTTAGCTTCGATGCCCCTTTCTGAAACCAGAAAACCTAGCAATTTTCCTGCTGGTACACCAAAGACACACTTGGCCGGGTTAAGCATCATCTTGTACACCCGGAGATTGTCAAAGGTTCCTTTAAATCATCAAGCAAGGATTTCTTCTTCCTGGACTTGATCACAATATCGTCCACATAAGCATGAACGTCGCGTCCAATCTTCTCATGAAAGCAATTCTGAAAACAACGGTGGTAAGTCGCCTGAGCACTCTTAAGCCCAAAAGGCATAGAAACATAGTAGGAAGCTCCAAAGGGGGTGATGAAGGATGTCTTCACCTGATCCTCAGCTGCCATCTTGATCTGATGATAACCAGAGTAAGCATCTAGGAAGCATAAACTCTAACAATCCACCGTGGCATCAATGATCTGGTCTATGCGGGGCAGAGCAAACGGATTAGCTGGACAAGCCTAGTTAAGATTGGTGTAATCAACACACATATGCCAAGTGCCATTCTTTTTAAGCACAAGCACAAGATTAGCCAACCACTGAGGGTGAAAGACTTCAGTTATGAACCGGGCAGCTAGGAGTCAAGCCACCTCTTCTCCAATAGCTTTACACCGCTCTTTGTTAAAACGACGGAGGAACTGTCGAACATGCTTCATCTTAGGATCCACATTAAGGTGGTGCTTAGCGACTCTCTCGGTACACCCGGCATGTCAGAGGGTTTCCATGCAAATATGTCCGATTCTCACGGATGAACTCAATGAGCGCACTTTCCTATTTAGGATCCATGCATGTCCCAATGGCGAACTGCTGTGAAGAATCACCAGGGACAAAGTCAACTTGGTATGTGTCCTTTGCCGAATTAAATTTGAGCAGAGGGTCCTTATCGGTGGTGGGCTTTTTCAGAGGGGTCATATCAGCCAGGTCAACATTATCTTTATAAAACTTGAGCTCATCAGTAGCACAAGCCACCTCTGCGTAAGCAGCGTCTACCTCTTCACACTCCAAGGCTATCTTTCAATTACCATGAACTGTAATTGTTCCTCGTGGCCCGCGCATCTTGAGCTACAGATAAATATAACAGGGGCGAGCCATGAATTTAGCGTAAGCCAGCCGTACAAACAGCGCAAGTTAAGGACTCTTGATCTTGACCACCTCAAACCACAGTGTCTCTGCTTTGTAATTATACTCATCACCAAAAGCTACTTCCAGAGCAAGCTTTCCAACAGGGTAAGCCGACTTGCCAGGCACCACTCCATGAAACACAGTGGAGGACGGCTTATGATCCTTGTCTGTCAGATTCATTCATCCAAAAGTATCATCATACAATATGTTGATGCTGCTTCCGCCATCCATAAGAACCTTCGTGAACTTATAACTGCCCACTTGAGGGGCTACCACCAGGGCTAGATGACCCGGATCATCAACCCGGGGCGGGTGATCCGCCCGGCTCCACGTTATCATGTGCTCTGACCATCTCAAATACTGAGGCACCGCCAGCTCAACTGTATTGACAACCCGCTTATGGACCTTCCGGTCATGCTTGCACGTGCTCGTGGTGAAAACGTGATAATGGGCACTGTTTAGCTGCTTGGGATTACTATGGTATCCTGACTGATTATTCTGCTGCTGATTACCATGCCCAGACTGTTGATTGTGACCACCATGGTTCCCCTGGTCCTGATAACTAGAGTTCGAGCCACCACCACCGAAGCCGGCTCCCTGGAAGCCTCCAGAACCTGACCCGCTGGGCGACCCATTATTGTTGCCATGATGCTGAAAAGATTGGTTCCTGTACTCTCGCATGATATGACAATCCTTCCAAGCATGACTAGCTCGCTTGTTAGGATAACTGTGCTTCTGACACGGCCCATTAAGAGCTTCCTCGTAATTCTTGGGCTTCCCTCCATTATACGGCTGCTTGCCATACAACGCTGATTTTTGAACCCGGCATTAGTGTTAGCCACAAAGTCCGACCCTCCATCAGGGTGTCTGTGCTTTCCACCATTGCCATGGTTATTTTGATTGCCATTCTGTGTCGAGGAATTTTGTTGCTGAACCTTGGCACCACCGGTTTTCTTGCACTTACCCGAATAATCCTCATCAGAGCCGGGATCATTTGTTCCATCAGAGTCGGCGTATCTGGTGAGTACATCCATGAGATTGCCCATATCCGTGCACTTACCGTTTAAGGGACTCAAAGTGACGGTTCTTCTCAAGGATCAGAACAACTTGAGCCTCCCCAATATTTTCGGAGGAGTGGATAATGGCGACGACTCTGTGAGCCCAGTGATGGGTCGACTCATCCTCACGCTGCACACAGTGTTCTAAATCCAAGATTGTCATTGACTGCTTGCAGGTTCCTTGAAAATTTCTGATGAAGCGCTCCTTCAACTCCGCCCAAGTGTTGATAGAATTGGGGGGGGGGGGGAGGTTTTTCAACCAAGTGCGAGCGGACCCCTCCAACATCATAGTGAAATACTTGGCGTATACTGCATTGCTGACGTCCAACATATCCATGGCTAGCTCGTAGCTCTCAATCCAAGCCTCTGGAGGCAGATCCGCCGTGTAGTTAGGTACCTTGCAAGGACCCTTAAAATCCTTGGGAATACGCTCATTACGTAAAGCCTACACTAGGCACGCCACTCCGATGGTTCTGAAATTTGACCCGGCACCCATCGAGGCTGAAGGAACCGTCATGGGTGTCTGATAAGCCCCCTGGTTTGCTGCTTCTGCCCCCACGCCGGGCTCTAGCACCATCCATAATTGCTTGAGCATCTGTCCATGGGTTAAGGGGCGGGTTGTCCTGGGGCGGATCACGACGTTGTTCACTGCTTGAAGCGTCGGTGACTCAACACACCTGCTGTAGCTACGACTCAGCAGTGGTGTAGAATGAACACGATGCTGCTGCAAGAGTATTTGGCCTGCTATGCAATCACCATTTGCAATAGCTCGATGGCGTTCCGGGTTTGTACTACAACTGGTGACTCACCGGTAATAGGAATTGCAGTAAGCCAGGTTGCCGCTGCTACCATGTTATCCACTTGGTTAGAGAAGTGACCTGGCGGTGTCGGGAAGTGTGGCGGCGGCGTCCGAATGGGGCGAGGGTCTGGGAATGGATCTTCCCTTCAGGCCGGCTCTAACTGGAGCGGCTGTGCCGCCACTCTGCTCCTCAGTGCATTAGGGGTTAATTGGGGTATAACCGGTGCCCCTAGGGTACTTGGGCCTGCACCTGGTGTGTTGAATAAATGCACAAGCTCATAACTTGATGGTGGATGGCTCCGGTATCTCCGCTGATGGACCGTGTTGGAACGTTCTGCTCAAGGTTTAGATGCCAAGTCTGCGTCTTCAATGCCCCACCTCTGCATTAACCTGAGCTTGTAACTCGGCCGTCCGTGTGATTTCAGCGTTGATGTCCTCCTGGGCCTTAGTCATCTGCTCGCGAATCTTTGCAATTTCTACATTACGCACTGCCTAATTTTCTGCAGTGACCTCGGTTGCCAGCAAGGTTGTTAGGACGCTGAAGGACCAGTTGTCGCTGTTGCCCCGACCGTCACAGTGTTGAGAGCCGGTGTCGTCCCTGCCATGAAGATGGCGGCTTGGCTCGGTGGCTCGTAGGGGTCCGGAATAATGTTGCCATCAGAATAGCCCCAAGCCCGTCATCTTGAAGCTAGTAGATCGACTCCGTCTCGCCAGTCGAGGACTCATCACCTGGACGAGAGTCTCTCCTCCAGACACATAATTCTCCGCGAGCTCCACGCCCTGCGTAAAACCAACAAAGATGTGCTTCCGGTAGGCTTGGGCCTGGGCTGGTTGCATGCGCCGAGCCGGCTCGACGAGGTCGGTGCAGATGTCCGGCTAAGGTTCAGATCTACCGATTTTGCTGATGAAGACATGGATTCCGCCGAAGGGGACCCGGTACTCGTACTTGATTGAGTCACCCTCGGGGCCCCAGCCGTCGTTGTCGATGTAGAACTTGCCGCAATGACTCTTGGTCATCCTTCCAATGGCATATCCCTCGATCCCTGGGAAAGAGCCTTTCAAGAACTCGAAACAACCGTGTGCTGGCCCCATGGTGGGCGCCAACTGTCGTGGTTTTTTCACGACATATGTCATAGTGTGAGGACTTAGACGTGAGGCCATCGCAAACGGTGATTAGCTTGACGGGGTTGAGCGGGTCGAGAGACACGTGTTTACCCAGGTTTGACCCCCTCACGGTGGAGGCAAAAGCCTACTCCTGCTTTTCTTCTTATTGTTTGAGTATCGATTACAAGGGAACATATCCGCTTGACCTAGCTATCGATTGATTGTAACCTGATCTATCTGTCCCGAGGACTCGCCTTTATATACAGGTCGAGGCCCGTGGGTTTACAAGGGTCTGGGTCTTGTTATGACCCATGACTAAGTCCAACTCTGAGTTGCCTTGCTCCTTTAGCAAGTCATCATGCGATGGCTTATGCTTCTGGGCCGTCACCGCCGCCTTCTGGTTCCGGGCCCTAAGCCAACCCATCTCGTGAGCTGCCCTTCCAGTCCCACATCTTGATCGCTCTGGCCCATCTGAAGTTTAGCTCCAAGAGTCGCTAGTGATATGACCCGGCCTTTATATGGCGGGTTATATCATGGGGTCATATCCCCAACACCGAGTTAGATCGGCAGGACGCCCTGGACGCACTGGAAGGAGAGCGTGACATAGCACGGGCCCACTCTATGTTTTGTCAACAGCAGGCCTGACGCTACCAGAGTAGGGAAGTTCAGGTGAAGACATACAACATAGGCAAACTCGTCCTACGTCTCCCTAAGAAGCGAAAGAACAAGCTCTCGCCCAAACGGGATGGTCCCTTCATAATCGATGAGGTACTAGCAGGAGGAGCATATCGTCTCGACAACCCAGTGGACAATCACCTCGAACCAAACCCATGGAACGCAACTCGGCTCCGGCGCTTCTACGGCTAGTCTGGTCTCGCCACTCCAGCTAGCCCTTCTTTTGTTATAGTTTTCCTTTTCTTTTTTCCTTTTTCTCGGGTGGTTAGCACCTCCAGGCCGTGTTCGGTTAAACCGAACTATGTTAAATTTCCTTGGGCATACATCTTTAAATGTACCACCTGGTTATACCCGAGGGCTTCTTTAACAAAGCCGATGAATATACCTTTCGTGCATCTATTTGCCTCTGTCGTGTTTGCACCCTTCTAGTATCGCTTTTAAGCCATTATATGAATCAATTTGACTTAAGTTTTGGCCAAGCTGGGTTGCCTCGCTCCTATGCTTACCCTCTACATTCCTGATTGTTTGGCTAGAGGGTAAAGGGAGCACCTCTGCGGTTGCTACGACCGGATTACCCGAATATGTACCTCAGACGGGTGAAGCCGAAAGCTAGCATTCTTAAGAACATAATTGGTCGGCTACGAGGGAAGTGAAAATTATTGGTGATCAATCCCAAACGCCTGGGTTTATTTTCCCGAAGTAATCATCGCCCACATACTACAGGTGTCTGGTTAAAACGCCTATGGTCAACATAGCAACCCAAAGAAAGGAATCCATGGAGGAACTATTTTCTTTGGAAGATGTTTCTTACATTAAATAGTAATATAACATAAATCCCTGTGCGTGTTCTGTTTGTTCTACCAGATGGCCGAATTGCCTGGTTCTCCGAAGTGATTTTCTGTTACCACAGGTCACACAGTACGGAACACTCCTCGACCAATGGCGGGGGAGGTAGAAGCCGATGGCAGGATAAGACAATGTTTATAGCATGGATGGAGATTGTTTGATGTAAAGTACATAGATACATAGAATCAAACACCCTGCTCATGGTCAATATTATGTATTATAGTATCCAGGGCGCAGTCTTCTTGAGATAACCGAGCAGATGGCATCACTTGGTCATACACCAAATAAAGTGGCACTTCCCGCCCATCTAGCCCTGCCGGCCCAACCCGGGCTAAATGCTCTGGGTCTATTTTAGTAAAGCGGGTCTTCACCATTGCCCATGCCTCCCGTACTCCTTCTTGGCAGGCTGACACCTTCCATAGCTTGAAGCGACACCGAGCTCCTTTAAATCGATTGGCCAGTTTGGCCATTCCTTCTGGAGGTGTCTCGGTTGGCCATAACGCCTTGACCATGCTATGCATAGCTTTCCAAGCTCGCTCGTGCATGATGGACAATTCCTTTAGTAGGTTCCCTCCGAACGAGCTAGCCTCTTCTTCGGGACTTCCGGTCAGGAGACCTGACAAGAGACGTGGCATGTTTTTTTACATTCACATCATACACATGCTTTGCGTGATCACAATTTGAAATTTCACTTACTGAACATGCCACCTTTCAATCTCTGGTTCTCCTCAAGGGTTTGTGCCAGTTCGGATTTTAATCTCTCAATTTCTTTGGCATGTTGCCGATTCTCTGTTTTAAGCTTGTTCTTTTCCTCATGGCTTCAGGCCAGTACCCGGCGGCCGGCTTCTTGTTGTGATTTGGCGTACCTTTGAGTCTCTTTGGCCATGTTCAGGTCTTTCTCTAGTAGGCCTATGGACTCAGCGGCTACAAAGCAATCTTTTGTCACAAAAGATGCCCTAAACAGTTTGTGCACGGTAAAACTTTTTACTGACCGTGTGCTTCCCGAGTGAACTTCTTGACCTCCCCCAGTTCGGCCTTTGCAGCTGCCAACTGTGTTCGGTTCAGCTCAAGGTCCTCGGCCAGTTTTTCATTTTGTTCCCTCGAGGCCTACACCCTGTCACCAATATATGCACATTAAGACCCTTAACTCGTCCGTCCCACCCAAATTGAGGCTCAGGGGGTATTGGGTCAGGATTTATGTTCGGTTATAAAAAATAACCACATACCTGCATGTTGGTCGACAGAAGATGGGCAATCCCCTCAAGTTCGGTTCGTGTGGCTCTGAGTTATGCGTCCACCAAACTAAGTGCATTAAACTCCTATTCGTAAAACACGGAATGCCGCAGTGACTTGATGACCCACAAGTATAGGGGATCAATCGTAGTCCTTTCGATAAGTAAGAGTGTCGAACCCAACGAGGAGCAGAACGAAATGACAAGTGGTTTTCAGCAAGGTATTTTCTGCAAGCACTGAAATTGTCGGTAATAGGTAGTTTGATAGCAAGATAATTTGTAACGAGCAAGTAACGGCAACGGTAAAAAAACTACAACAAGGTAGCCCAATACTTTTGTGGCAAAGGACATGCCAAAACGGTCTCTTATGATAAGCAAAGCATTCTTGAGGGTACACGAGAATTTCATCTAGTCACTTTCATCATGTTGGTTTGATTCGTGTTCGCTACTTTGAGAATTTGATATGTGGGTGGACCGGTGCTTAGGTGTTGTTCTTACTTGAACAAACCTCCTACTTATGATTAAACCCCCTCGCGAGCATCCGTAACTATGAGAAAAGTATTAAGATAAAATCCCACCATAGCATTAAACTTTTGGATCCAAATCGTACCCTTACGAAGTAGCGCATAAACTAGGATTTAAGCTTCTGTCACTCTAGCAACCCATCATCTAATAGCTACTCCACAAAGCATCCCCTTAGGCCCAAATATGGTGAAGTTCCATGTAGTCGACGTTCACATGACACCACTAAGGGAATCACAACATATATATCATCAAAATATTGAACACATATCAAGTTCACATGATTACTTGTTACATGACTTGTCCCGTGACCTCAATAACAAAAGTAACTACTCACAAATTATAATTATGCTCTAGATAAGAGGGTTATTAAATACCAATCTGAACATATAATCTGCCACCAAATAAACCATATAGTAATCAACTACAAGATGTAATCAACACTACTAGTCACCCACAAGTACCAATCTAAGGTTCCGGTACAAAGATTGAACACAAGAGATGAACTAGGGTTTGAGAGGAGATGGTGCTGTTGAAGATTTTGATGGAGATTTCCCTCCCAAAGATGAGAGTGTTGTTGGTGATGACGATGACGATGATTTCCCCCTCCAGGAGGGAAGTTCCCCCGGCGGAATCGCTCCGCCAGAGGGCAAAAGTGCTCATGCCCAAGTTCCGCCTTGAGATGGCGGCGCTTCGTCCCGAAAGTCCCCCTCTGATTTTTTCTAGGTCAAAATGACCTATATACCAGAAGATGGGCACCGGACGTGGGCCGAGGAAGGCATAACCCACCAGGGCGCGCCTGGGGGCCTAGGTGCGCCCTGGTGTCTTCTGCTCACTAGGGTGGCCCCCTCCGGTAATTATCTGCTCCAATATTCTTTATATATTCCAAAATAATTCTTCGTAAATTTTCAGCTCATTTGGAGATGTGCAGAATAGGTAACTCTAACGTAGCTTTTTCAGGTCCAGAATTCCATCTGCCGACATTCTCCCTCTTTGTGTAAACCTTGCATATTATGAGGGAAAAGGCATTAGAATTACTCCATAAAGCATTATTATGCATAAAAACATTATAAATAACAGTAATAAAACATGATGCAAAATGGACGTATCAAGTCCCCCAAGCTTAGACCTCGCTTGTCCTCAAGTGAAAACCGAAATCGAAAAACATGTCCACATGCTTAGAGAGAAAGAGGTGTCGATAAAAACAAAATACAGACATAGAAGCATCATGCTTATTATTATGACAACAAAGAACTTTAACATGAAACTTTATCACGCAACTTTTATCATATAACTTCTCATGAACAAGTAACAATTCATCACAACATTCAAGTGTAAAGTGTAAACCTTATTGGAAAGCAACAAACTATGTTCTCAATCAACTTTGCAACTATAATTCATCATATTTCCAGGAAGGGTATCGTATCGGAGCCTTTACACAAGTCCACATACTCAACCATCATTTAACCTTCTCTCACAACATACCCATGCAAAAAGTTTCAACCGGACACATAGAAAGATAGGGGCTTATAGTTTTGCCCCCCAACGTGTTCACCTCAAGGGTGATGTCAACAATAGTAACTCATGCCCACTCATATCCAACTGGATATATGTGCCTAGGTCTTTCCTCACCACATGATGCTTGCAAAAAGAGGAAATAAAAAGGAATATGGACGAATACTTTGACTCTTGCATAAAAGTAAATGCATAAAAGTAAAAGATAGGCCCTTCACAAAGGGAAGCAGAGGTTGCCCTACGCTTTTTGTTTGTATGCACAATCTCTTAGTGCAAAAGAACATCACGTTATATTGCCCCTTATGATAGAAACCTTTATTATGCAGTCTGTTACTTTTATTATTTTGCCACCACAAGTTCGTACGACGCTCAATTTTTTCTTACACTAAATGATCCAACACATTTAGAAGCAATTTTTATTGCCTTACAACTTACTTGAAGGATCTTACTCAATGCATAGGTATGTATGGTGGACTCTCAAAACAAGGTTTTGGGTTTAAGGATTTTTGGATGCATGATACTTCTCCAACGTATCTATAATTTTTGATTGTTCCATGCTGTTATATTGTCATTCTTGGATGTTTTACAATAATTTTATAGCAATTTTTGGGACTAACCTATTGACATAGTGCTCAGTGCCAGTTGCTATTTTTGCTTGTTTTTTACTTCATAGAAAATCAATACCAAACGGAGTCCAAACACAGCAAAACTTTTTGGAGAATTTTTTTGGGCCAGAAGACACAGGATGGGCCAAAGAAGTACCATAGGGGTGCCCTGAGGGGGGCACAACCCACCTGGGCGCGCCCTGGTGGGTTGTGCCCACCTCGGTGGCCTCCCGCACCACCTCTTTGCTCTATAAATACCCCAATATTCCAGAAACCGTAGGCGAGTTGACGAAAATCAATTCCAACCGCCGCAAGTTCCAGAACCACCAGATCCAATCTAGACACCATCACAGAGGGGTTCATCATCCTCATTGGTGCCTCTCCGATGATGCGTGAGTAGTTCATTGTAGACCTACGGGTCCGTAGTTAGTAGCTAGATGGCTTCCTCTCTCTCTCTCTCTCTCTATTTTGATTCTCAATACAATGGTCTCTTGGAGATCTATTTGATATAACTCCTTTTGCGATGTGTTTGTTGGGATCCGATGAACTTTGAGTTTATGATCAGATCGATGTTTTTATCCATGAAAGTTATTTGAGTCTTTTTGATCTCTTATATGCATGATTACTTATAGCCTTGTATTTCTTCTTCGAATCTTTGGTTTAGTTAGGCCGACTAGGTGCTTTGTAATGGGTTCGATCTTACGGTGCTTGATCCTAGTGACAGAAGAGGAAACGACACGTATGTATCGTTGCCATTAAGGATAACAAGATGGGGTCTAATTTCTATATGAATAGATTTTGTCTACATCTGTCGGGGAGCTGATCATGACCCACGAACACCTATGGGACCTGGCGGACCGAGTCCCTTTTGGTTCGGTGGGGGGCGGAGATTGCGAAGAAGCGGATCGGCGATGCACCGAGCAGTTTACCCGGCCGGAGCTCTCGGGAGATAATACTCCTCTGCTGCTTGGTTGATTGTATTGTGTTCTTGCTAGGGAGCAATGAAATCTACAAAACCTAGCTTGAGTGAGTGTAGTCTCGAATGAGTCGAACCAGCCGAACCCCCTCGTTGCGCATGGGCCTCCTTTTATAGGCTCAAGGGGTCTCCGACAGTGTAGCGTAGATGAGGGTACAAATGGAAAAACGAGTAGTTGGTACACCGACTTGCGATTATGCGATGCATTATACCTAACTCGGCGGCAAGGGACAAGATCAATAAATGCCTGTCCCTATCACCTAAGCGATTACTGCGAGGGACCGTCAGTGCGCCACCGTTTGCCACGATGGTAAGCTCGTCGGCGCCGCTTATCGCTGCTCCCCCCGGCTGCACAACCTCTTGACCGCATACGCTGGAATGGCCCCATGGCGACACGTTGGTGGATGAGCTGGGCGGAGATGAAGAGAGGTTACTGCGCGGCAAGCACCTTGCAGCGGCTGAATCCTTGTCGCTTCGGTGGCTTGTCGCTCACCAAGCCTTCTGGCAAGCTCCTCTTCTTTGGGGTCTTGTTTCCTTCGTGCCTTGAGTGGCCTTCGGCAAGCTCCTCTTCTTAGGGGCCTTGAATCTTTGTTCTTGAATGGCTCCAAAGGGCAGCGGAGGACCTTAGCGGTCACCGAGGCAAGCCTTGCAGCGAGGTGCTGCAACTGCCCGTGCGAGTTCGGGATACTAGGGTGTCGGTGTACTAGAGTAGGGTACCCTAGTACCCCGAACTTCGTCTGCACGGACGATCATAGCGCCCAAGGCGGGCGGCTGATGGCCGCCAAGACCCTCGATAGCTCCTTGGAGCCATTCAAAACAAAGCAACCAAGACCCGGCAAGAGGAGCTTGCCGGAAGGCCACTGGGCGCGAAAAACAAGGCCCCGGCAAGAGGAGCTTCTTGGGAAGGCTTGGCGGCGCCGAACCCCAAGCACGACAAGGTTCCCGCGGCAAAGGCGCTTGCGGGGCGACCTCTCTTCATCTGCTCCAGCTCACCCCAGCGTGTCACTGGGGCTCTCCCAGGGCAGCGTGTGGGGGCTGTGCAGCCAGCGGAGAGTAGCGACAAGCAGCGGCCGACAAGCTACCATCGTGGCTGACGGAGGCACACTGCGGTCCTGTTGCCTTTGTTGAGGCGGCGAGACAGGCATTGATGACTCTTGTCCCTTGCCGTCGAGTTAGGTATAGGTTCTTGTACCTTTGTACATAGCGGTGTACCAACCTATGTTTTACTACCTTACCCTTGTCTACTTGCCATATGTGGTAACCCCTTGTGCCTATAAAAGGAGGCCGAGGGCAGCGTAGAGGGGTTCGGTTCAGCTCGATAGAAGACCACACTCACGCTAGGTCTTGCAGCCCGCATTGCTCCCTAGCAAGAACACGGATAATCCACAAAGCAGCGGTAGGAGTATTATCTCTCGGAGAGCTCGAAGCTGGGTAAAATCCGCTCGTGTGCATCGCTGGATCTGCTCTTTGTGCAACCTCCGCCCCCTCCAGAACCACAAGGGACCAGGGTCCGTAGGTGCTCGTGGGCACGACCAGCTCACCCCGACATCTTTGGCGCGCCCGGTAGGGGTGTCGAGGCTGTGCGAACCTGATCCGGTGGTCGCTGAGCAACTTCGCCGACATCTTCGTCGACATGGCGCCGAAGAAGAAGCCGTCGGCAGCAGCTGAGCCGTCGCGTCGAACCCACCACCACCGGAGCCGTCGGTGGGGGAAAGCAGCTGGCGGAGGGACGGCGTCGCTGTGAGCCCACGATGCCGCCAGGTCAAGGACAACGCGGCGCGGCGTCGGCATCGAATCTGCACGCGTCCATCGCAGGGCGCGGGGATGAACAGCGCCCACGATACTCGTGGCGCCATCGCTCATTGGATCAAGGCCAAGCTGGAGGATCCGAGGCCCTCGAGACCGCATGCGCCCGACATGCGATGCGAGTGGAATGCGGTCGCTGAGGCGGGATGCTGCTCCTCTAACTTGGTTAGGAGTCGAGCACATCCGTTCTTCGCTCCGTACACCGTTGCCGCCAACCACACCAGCGGAAGCCTTGGCAAAACTCAATTGCTCTAGATTACCCTCCAGCGGCCGATAAGGTCGGCGAATGGAAGGCCACAATTCAAAGTCTCATCGGTTTACGCCAGCAGCGCGTCCGCAACAACCAAGTGCCGCGCGCGCGGCGAGCGACAAAGCGTGAGCCGATGGCGGCAGACTTGCGAGGTGCACCCACCGTACCTCCCCTTCGAAGGCCAAAATCGCCGACTCGCGGATCCACCTCGGCAGCGACTCCACGGCGTCGTCGGATCCACGCTTCGTCGCGACCAACGCCAAGTTCTTGGGGCGGCAAGAAGAGGGCGCTTCGAACCCGTATCGGCGCCCGAGAAGCGCCGTCAATCGACCACGCGCGGGCCCACCGTCGATATGCATGCGCCGAAGAACCAGCGACTTGCCGTCTGTGATAGGTTGCCCTGCGTTCACTCGTGAGCTGCGGCAAGTCCGGTGGCCCGACAAGAAGAACTTCAAACCAGATGTGCGGAGAAATGCGGCGGCGGGACACATCCATCGGAGTTCCTCGGTGTCTACACCATCGCGGTGCAAGCTGCGGGGGCGAACGACAAGATCCTTGCCAACTACTTCCCTTGGTGCTCAAGCCAAGCGTCGGATCTTGGCTCATGCACTTGCCGGATGGCTCTATTTCTTCTTGGGCAGATTTGTGCCACCGGTTTGTTGGCGCCTTCACGGTGACCACAAGCCTCATGGCGGAGAGTGATATCCACCTGCTTGCCCGGAAGGAGGAGTCCTGCGCAAATTCATCCGAGAGATTGATCGAGTGCACTACAACATCCCGGGCGTCCACCTGCTGCGATGATTAGTGCATTTCATCGAGAATGTCGAAATCGCAGGATGAGAGAGAGATGGCGATGTGCAAAGTGAAAACGTCGTGAGAGCTCATACGGCCGACAAGTGTGCCTTATTGAAGAAGGAAGAAGGCTCCCGGAGAGAGTGTGGGGCGATGTCGATAGTGAGGAACCGCCCGACAAGGAATAGTGGCGGCGGAACAATAGGAGGAAGAAAAGCCAAGAAGTACTAGTTGTCGAGCAGTCCGGCAAGGATGGTGCCAACAAAGCCAAGACCGGTGGCTCCGGCAAGGAGGTTGCGGCTGGCGCCGACCGCCAAGCTGTGGCGGCCGCCGACAAACTGGCGGCTCCAACAAGCGATCTTGTAAAATCCACGCACTAAGGGCCACGATCTCCAAAGCTGCAAGAAAGTCGAGCAGCTTGTTGAGCTCTGAAAGCTGAATCTGACGGCGAGACAAAGAAGGCCCAAGAAGGTGCAGGTGCTGCAAGTAAAAGATACCGGTCGGGGAGGGCGCGCGACAAGGCCAAGCAGCGGCAAGGAGGCAGACCTCCCGTGGCGCGACCGGAAGAAGATGAAGATGAAGATGGCGAGGATTATGAAGGCGATGAAGCTGATGAGCATGAGTTTCAAAAGGCAGCAGAGGTCCGCTGCGTTGGCGGTGGTGCGTCTTTGCATACCTCGCACCGCCAACTCAAGCAATGGATGCGTGAGGTCAATGCAGCGAGAACCATCCATAGAGTCCGCAAACCTCGAAGTGGTCCACCGCCCATCATCTTTGACATTGAGGATCACCACGATCGCATCACTGCGGTCGGGTGCTTGCCGATGTTGGTCTCACCAACCATCCGCAACCTCAAGGTCACAAAGATGCTGGTTGTGGCGGGCGGCCTGAATTGATCTCCTCTGCGGTGCTCGAAGCTTCAAATCCACGACGGCGAGCTCGAAAAAGCTGGTACTTTCAAGGAATCAACCCAGGAAGGAGCAAGCCCAAGGGAAGATCCGTTGCGGTGACATTGACGGCGAACTCAACTTCGAGCAGAGAGGTCACATTCGGCGTCGCCGATTTCCCATTGCCCTACAATGGCATACTCGGCCGTCCGGCTTCGCCAAGTTCATGGCCGCCTCTCATTATGCTTACAACCTACTCAAGATGCCTGCCCGATAAGCGTCATTTCTGTCCATGGCGACAAGAAGGATGCACTTATCTGCGCCGACAAGATTTCCGGGATGCAGCAGCAGCGCAAATAGCAAACCACTTGCCGTTGAAACTCCGGGAGAGGAAGACCACCAGGTCCGGCAAAACTCTGTTGCCCTCCGACAAGCGCACCTCTTGGTGCTGCGCTACCGTCGAGGGCGCACCATCGAGCCCCACCGGCAAGTGCAACAAGGCGATGGCAGCTCCGCCAAAGACCAAGAAGGTGCCGCCAAGGAGGGCGGCAGCGGTGGTACCTACACCATCGGTGCCACGCTTGATCCTAAATAGGAAGGTGAGCTCGTTGCTTTCTGCGGGCGAATGTCGATGTGTTTGCATGGCAACCATTTGATATCCCGGTGTTCCCGGAAAGTAATTGAGCACCACCTAGCTGTCTGTCCTCACGCGGCCCGTCAAGCAAAAAGTTAGGAAGCAGGCGGTGGGCGCCAGAATTCATAGCGAAGAGATCAAGAAATTGGAAGCGGCGGGGCTTGTCGGAGAATCCTCCACCCCCGTGGTTGGCCAATCCGGTAGTGATGCGCAAGGCTAATGGGAAATGGAGACTTTGTATTGACTTCACGAGGCGTTAATAAAGCTTGTCCCAGGACCCATTTCCCTTGCAGCGTATCGACCAGATTGTTGACTCCACGGTGGGTGCGATCTACTTCGTTTCTTGATGCATATTCAGGATATCATCAGATCTTCATGGCGAAGAGGATGAAGAAAACCGCATTCATCACACCATGTGGCACGTACTACTTTATCACGGATGCCTTTCGGTTTGAAGAATGCTGGTTCAACCTTTGCAAGGTAGTCCATGATGCTTTTGGACCACAGATACGAAATGTAAAGCCTACATGGATGACATAGTGGTCAGAAGCGAGACAAAGGCAACCTTGGTTCGAGATTTAGATGAGGCGTTTACAAACCTGCGCAAGATCAACCTCAAGCTCAACCCGAGAAGTGTGTGTTTGGAGTCCCTTCCGGCAAGCTTCTCGGGTTCTTTGTATCTCGGCGAGGAATTGAAGCCAATCCCGACAAGATCAAGGCCATCGAGCGGATCGAAGCACCAAAAGCGCGTCAAGGATGTCGGGAAGCTTGCGGTTGCGTGGCTGCTCTCGGCGAGTTCATCTCTAAGTCTGCTGGCGGCCTGCCGTTTTCAAGATTTTGAAAAAGCAGGTCAATGAAATGGACTCGAAGCGGAGGCTGCGCTGCAGAGACTTGAAGAGATACCTGTCCTCCACTCCGATACTTATCGCACCTAAACCACAAGAGAAGTTGCTGCTGTATATAGCGACCAATCAAGTGGCTAGTGCTGCGTTAGTAGCGGAGAGGAGGCGAATGATGAGCCGGCAACCAAAGGCGAGTGCGTCCAGCGACAAGCGGGAAAGGCCGCCGTCAAGCTCTGGTCGGCAAGGATGGATCAGCGCGAGGTGCGACAAGATACGGAAGAAGATGGTGCAGCGCCCGATGTACTTTGTCGGTTCCCTTCTGCGGGGCTAGATCGAGAGGATTTTGCGAATCCGAAGCAGCGGCAGGATTGTTGAGTGGTATTTGGAACTATCAAGCTTTGGTCTCAAGTTGAGAGCACTCCAACTATCGAGCAGGGCATTGGCAGAATTCATAGCGGAATGGGCGTAGCAGAGATGAAGAGATTAGGAGACAAGCATCCCGTCAAGGAGGCAAATAAAGAGTGGCTGTTGTACTTTGATGGTGCTTTTTTACGCTGCAAAGGCGCCCGGTCTTTGGCGTGCTGCTCATCGCACCACGGAGAGCACCTCAAGTACATAGTCTAGATGCACTTTCCCAAGGAACAAGCAACAAACAATCTGCAGTATGAAGGCTTGCTTGCGGTCTCGAGATTGCAGTGGACCTTGGGATTAAGAAGCTCATTGTCGAGGAGACTCACGACTTGTCGTCCGCCAAGTGAACAAAGACTACGAGTCCATTGATGGAAGCGTCGTCGATGAAGTGAGGAAGCTGGAAGAGCACTTTGAAGGCCTGCAAATGGAACCGTTCCAAGAAGCGCGAGAATGATATAGCTGATGGCCTCTCCAAATGTGCGCGCCAAGTTACTGTGGAACCAGGAATTTTTGTGCTCAAGCTGACTCGATAACCGTGGCACCATCAACGAGGACGAGCAAGAAGAAAATTGGTTCGGCGACTACTCCCGGCAAAGCTCTCTGAAGCCGCCGCCAAGAAGGTCCCTAAAACCAGCGCAAATATCATCGAGGAGCGATCTGCTCCGACAAACCATCAGTTTGTATCGTTGAAGCAAGCGCTCCCGACAAGCTTAGCTCCGGCAAGTTTGGCGGGGAGCGTCGGCTCCGGCGGACCAGCAGGTCCTTGCCGTGAAGCTGATGGTCCCCTTGATGACAGATAAGCCTTTAGTCCTCGTTGTCGAGCCACGAGGCTCCAACTTGGGCACAACAGATCGTCCATTTCCTTGAACGGAGAACTTCCGAAGAACAAGAAAAAGCGGAAAAAAGTAGCCCGGCGGTCAAGTATGTACCAGTTTGTTGACAACATCACATGCGAGAAGAAGACTCAGCGGAGTGAAATTGAAGTGTATTTGCGGGAAGATGGGCCGAAGCTGTTGGCGAGAGATACGGAGGCATATGTGGTCACCACATTGGCGCAAAACACTTGCGGCAAAGCTTTCCGGCAAGGTTTCTTTGGCGAAGCCCTCGAGGATGCTGCTGCACAAGTAACCAAGTGTGAAGCGTGCGATTCCATTCAAAGCAGATACACCAGCCAGCTCAAGCTCTCGGGCGATACCTTTATCCTGGCCCTTCTTGGTGCAGGGGCTCGACATCCTCGGCCCCTTCCCGAGCTGTCGGGGCTTTGAGTACTGTACGCCATGATCGACAAGTTCACAAAGTGGTGGAAGTGGAACGAGTGAGGAAGGTGACAGCCTGGCAGCCGTCAAGTTCTTGAGTCAATTGTTTGCCGTTTTGGGATCCCTAACGGATCATCACCGACAACGGCACACAGTTCTGATCGCACCTTCATGCGATCGCCCAAGATCTTGGCGCCAAGATCTGCTTTGCTTCCGTTGCTCATCAGAAGCAGCGGTCAAGCGAAGAAAACAAGCGCTGAAGTGCTGCGAGGACTCAAGACAGAACTTTCGACGGGCTGCACAAGTCTGAAGGAGGCTGGATCGAGGCTGCCGGTGGTTCTTTGGTCGATCGGGGCGGCGCCGTCGAGCCAGCGGCGGACACCCTTGCTCTAGTCTACGGGCGAGGCAGTTCTCCCCATGGAACTTCGTATCTGGGTCACCTCGAGTGCTCGCTTATGATGAGCTTGAGCAAGAGCAGCTGCGACAAGATGGCGCTGCTCCTCGAGGAAGATCGTCTTCGAGGCTCTTTGTCAGAGCTGCTCGTTACCGGCAAGCTTTGCGTCGCTACCATAGCCATAAAGTTAATGCGAAGCTTCGAGGAAGCGACCTTGTTCTTGGTAGCGTTCAATCCGCCAAGAATTTCAACAAGTTGGCCTTGAAGTGGGAAGGCCTTTATCGGGTAAAAGCGAGTCACTAGGCCGGGCTGTCATGCGCCAGAGACCGAAGCGGCTTTCGGTGAGCAATTCTGGAACATAGAGCATCTTCATAAGTTTTACCCATGAAGCGCGGTTGCGGAATCCGTTCGGCAACCACCCTTTATACAAGTCTTGCCGCTGTTGCATGTAATCCTTTGTACAAAGCGGGCGCGAGACCCGTGCATCGATAAAGCCTATTGATGCGCGGGTGCGCGCCATCTGATTAATCAAAGGCAAAAAAATTGCATTGCGAAAAAGAGATTCGAAGTGCTTGAAGCAGTTCGCTGACATAGCCTGAACAAAAACTCACGTGATGCTGAACGGCTATGCGAGCGAAGTTGCTGAACAAAGCGGCTTTGCTGTCCGGTCACCGACTGAGCGCTCTGCAGTGACGATACTTGCAGGATGCAAGCAGCATGGCCAGATGGATCTGAAATGCAGGCGACCGTTGAAGAATGACGCATGCTTCTGATGAACAACATCTGTGCAAACTGAATCGACTCAAACTAAAGGACATCTGCTGGCGGAACATCCAAGCATCTGCTGCTGGAAACTGCGGGGCTTTCTTCCGAGCTTGCCAGGGAAGCTTCTGCGACAAACAGTCTGCTCGATGTCGGGCAGACTGCTCGTCATCTACTGGCGTTGATCTTGGGGACAGCAGCGGCTGGCGACTGGCTGGCGAAGTAGTCGATCTCTTCTCTTCTTGCTGTCGATTGATGGCGTTCGATTAGTTGAGTCAGCAGGCACAAAATTCTGGTTCTGAGCAACAACTCGGCGCGCTGACGCGCATCAACAATATCATTGAGCTCTGGAACATGTTCCATTGCAGCGTCATTCTTCAGTTTTCTCACTTCATTTCTTTGTTCTTGGCGGACGACAAGCTGCAGTCACACGGTGGCTGATCCAGGTCTCTGAATGCTGACAAACAAACCTTCATACTCTGCATGCTGCTCTTGAGAAAGTGCATTTGAACTATGTATTTGAGTGCAGTCGCTAGACCATCAAAACCATCAACCATTCTTTCTGCCTCTAGCCGAGAATGCTGAAATTTCTTTCAAACTTGCTATAAATTCTGCCAATGCTGCTGCAGATAGTTGAAGTGCTTTCAAACTTGAGGCCAACTTGCAGTTCGATGCCCTTTCGACAATCTACTGTGATACGGATTTTGCAATATCTCTTCAGTGAAGCAGTGGCGGTTGTTATCTCATGTGCTTGGAAGTAATGGCGCAGCTTTCGAGGCCATGAGAAGGTGAAAAGAAATTTCTACACACCGAGTACCTTGACCTAGCCCCTGCGCAGAAGGGAATCGACAAAGTAGGTGGGCGCTGCACCATCCTTTTCGCATCTTCTCGCTCGTCTGCTGCAGATCCGTCCTTGTCGGGACGAGCTTGTCGGTGAAGCCCCCGCTTGTCGCTGGATGCATCTGCCTTGGTTGCGGCTCCTCATCGCCTCCCTCTCCGCTAGTAACGCAGCACTAACCACTTGATTGGTTGCCGCTATGTATAGCAGCAACTTCTCTTGTGGCTTAGGTGCGACAAGTATTGGAGTGGAGGACAGGTACCTCTTTAAGTCTGCAGCGCAGCCTCCGCTTCGAGTCCATTTCATTGGACCTGCCTTTTTCAAAATCTTGAAAAATGGCGAGGGCGCTCGATAGATCTAGAGATAAACCTCTTTGAGAGCAGCCACGCAACCGCAAGTCTTGAACATCCTTGACGCGCTTTGGTGCTTCAATCTGCTCAATGGCTTTGATCTTGTCGGGATTGGCTTCAATTCCCGGCCGAGACCACGAAGAACCGAGAAGCTTGCTGGAAGGAACTCGAACACGCACTTCTCGGGGTTGAGCTTGAGGTTGATCTTGCAGATTTGCAAAGTCTCATCTAAATCTTGAACTAGAGTTGCTTTGTCCTTGCTTTTGACCACTATGTCATCCATGTAGGCTTCTACATTTCGTGCATTTGCGGCTCAAAAGCGTCATGGACCACTCTTGCAAGCGTTGAACCAGCATTCTTCAAACCAAAAGGCATCCGATAAACAAAGTATGTGCCACATGGTGTAATGAATGCGGTTTCTCTTCATCCTCTTTCGCCATGAAGATCTGATGATATCCGGAGTATGCATCAAGAAAGCGAAAGCAAGTCACATCCAGCCGTGGAGTCAACAATCTGGTCGATCGTGGCAAGGAAATGGGTCTTTGGGACAAGCTTTATTAACATTCGTGAAGTCAATACAAAGTCTCCATTTCCCATTTGCCTTCGTACAACTACGGATTGGCCAACCACGTGGGATGGAGCACTCCTCTAACAAGGCCTGCTGCTTCCAACTTCTTGATCTCTTCGCTATGAATTCTTGGCGCCCCTTGCTGTTTTCGACTTTTTGCTTGACGGGCGCGCATGAGGACAGACAGCTAGGTGGTGCTCAATTACTTCACAGGAACACGGGATGTCGACGGTTGCCATGCAAACACATCGACATTCGCCCGCAGGAAAGCAACGAAGCGCCTTCCTATTTAGGGTCGAGAGTGGCAGCGATGGTGAAGGTACCACCGATGCCGTCCTCCTTGGCGGGCACCTTCTTGGTCTTGGTGGAGCTGCCATCTTCTTCTTGCACTTGCGGTGGAGCTCGATGGTGCGTCCTCAGCGGTGGCGCAGCACTCGAAGAGGTGCGCTTGCGGAGTGGGCATCGAGCTCTTGCGGATAAGCGGTCTTCTTCTTCCCCGGAGCTTCAGTGACAAGTGATTTGCTATCCGTCGCAGCTGCTGCCTCCCGGTAAATCTTGTCGGTGCAGATAAGAGCATCTTTCTTGTCGCCATGAACGAAATGACACTTATCGGGCTGGCATCTTGAGCAAGTTATGCGCATAATGAGAGGCTGCCATGAACTTGGCGAGTCGGGACGGCCAAGTATCCCATTATAAGGCAATGGGAAATCAACAACGTCGAGCGTGACCCTCTCGATCCTGAAGTTTAGCTCGCTGCCAAATGTTACCGCAGCGTGATCTTCCCTTTCGCTTGCTCCTTCCTGGGTTGATTCCTTGAAAGTGCCGGTCTCTTCGAGCTCATTGTCGTGGATCCAAGCTTCGAGCACCTGCGGATGAGATCAGGTTTAAGCCGGCCCGCCGTCAACTAGCATCTTGGTGACCTTGAGGTTGCGGATAGTTGGTGAGACCAACATCGACAAGCACCCGACCGCGATTATGCGGTCGGGTGGTCCTCAATATCAAAGATGATAGGCGTCTTTGGACCACTTCGAGGCCTACGTGACTCTACGGATGGTTCTGCTGCATTAACCTCCGCATCCATTGCTTGAGCTGGCGGTGTGAGGTATGCGAGAAGCACCACCGTCGACGCAGAGGACCTCCGTGGCTTTCTGAAACTCTTGCTCATCAGCTTCATCGTCTTCCATATCTTCATCGTCATCGTCGTCTTCATCCTTGTCGCGCCGCGAGGAGGTCTGTCTCCTTGCCGCTGCTTGGCCTTGCTGGCGTCCTCCCGGCGGGTCTCTTTTGCTAGTTGCCCGGCACCTTCTGGGCCTTATCCTTGTCTCGCCTTCGTACTCAGCCTTTCGCTGCTCTACAAGCTGCTCGACCTTCTTGCAGCTCTGGAGGTCGTGGCCCTTGGTGCGGTGAATCTTGCAGTACTGTTTGTTGGAGCTGTCATGCTTGTCGGCGGCCGCCACAGCCTGGCGGTCGGTGTCAGCGGCAACCTCCTTGCCGGAGCTACCAGCTTTGGCCTTCTTGGCGCCACCTCCGTTGCCGGACTGCTCGACAACTAGTACCTCTTTGCTCTTCTTCCTTCGATTGTTCCGCCGCCGGCTCTTCTTCGCTGGGGCGGTCTCTCCACCGCCGATCCTGCTTCGCATTCTCTCACGAGTCTTCTTCTTCTTCAAAGACGCGCACACTTGTCGGCCGGGCATATAGCTCACTGACGTCCTTGACTTTGCACATCGCCATCTCCTCCCTCATCATGCGGTTCCGCACGTTCTGATGAAACGCGCTGATCACCGCAGCAGGGTGGACATCTGGGATGTTGTAGTGCACACGACTGAATCTCTGGATGAACTTGCGCAGGACTCTCCTTCCTTCAGGCGGCAGGTGAAGGTCACTCTCTTGGCCATGAGGTTTGTGGCACCGTGAAGGCGCCGACAAACTGATGGCATAGATCTGCCCAAGAGGATATGGATCCGTCCGACAAGTGCATGAGCCAAGATCTGACATTTGGCTTGAGCACCATCGGGAAGTAGTTGGCGAGGATCTTGTCGTCTCGTCCCCCCGCAGCCTGCACCGCGATGGTGTAGATGCTGATGAACTCCGATGGATGCGTCCTGCCATCATACTTCTCTGGCACATCTGGCTTGAAATTTTTCTTGTCGGGTCACTGGACTTGCCGCAGCTCACGAGTGAACGCAGGGCAACCTACCGCGTACGGCAAGTCACCTGGTTCCCCTGGCGCTTGCATGTCGACAGCGGGTCCGGCGCGTTGGTCGGATTGACGTCGCGCTTCTCTTCGGCGCTCGATGCGAGTTCGAGCGTCTTCTTGTTGCCGTTCTTGGAGAACTTGGCGCTGATCACGGCGAGCTCGTGGATCCGATGACACGGTGGAGTCGCTGTCGAGGTGGATCCGAGGAGCTGGTGATCTTGGCCTTCGGGATGGAGAGTGCATGGTGGTTGCACCTCCGCAGGTTTCGTCGCCACCGGCTCGTGCCTTGTCGTCTCGCGACGGCAAGGATGCAGTTGGTTGCCGCGGAGTATTGCCGTTGGCAAAGCCGATGAGGCTTTGGATGGTGGCCCTCCATTCGTCGACCTTGTCGGCCGTTGGAGGGTAATCCAGGAGCAGTTGAGCCCACGCCAAAGCTTCCGCTTGAGTGGTGGGCGGCAATGGCGAACGGTGCGAGGAGCGGGATGTGCTCGGACTTCTAAATATATTAGAAGGAGCAGTATCCCGTCCAGGCGACCGTGCCCCTTCGCACCAACTGTTGGCGCGAGCTGCTCTCGGCGTCTCTGGATCCACCAGCTCGATCTTGGCCCAGCGAGCGTATGGCGCTGCGAGCACCATGACGCTGTCGGTCTCGCGCCTCCTGAGATGGACGCGGTACGTATCCGGACGCCGAGGTCTGCGCCGCCTTTTCCTTGGACTTGGCAGCGTCGTGGCTCCCTCGACGACGCCCGTTCCTCCGCTAGCGTCTTCCCCACCACTCGTCAGCTCCGGTGGTGGTGGGTTTGACGTGGACGGCTCTGCTGCCGTCGAAGCCTTCTTCTTCAGTGGCATGTTGATGAAGATGATGAAGATGTTGCTCGTGTGAGCGCGGATCAGGTTCACACAGCCTCGACGCACCCCTACGCGCGCCAAGATGTCGGGAAGCTGATCGTGACCCACGAACACCTATGGGACTGGCGGACCGAGTCCCTTTTGGTTCGGTGGGGCGGAGATTGCACGAAGAGCAGATCGGCGATGCACGAGCAGTTTACCCAGCTTCGGAGCTCTCCGGAGAGATAATACTCCTACTGCTGCTTGGTTGATTGTATTGTGTTCTTGCTAGGGAGCAATGAAAGCTGCAAAACCTAGCTTGAGTGAGTGTAGTCTCGAATGAGTCGAACCAGCCGAACCCCCTCTACGTTGCGCATGGGCCTCCTTTTATAGGCTCAAGGGGTCTCCGACAGGTGGCAACGTAGATGAGGGTACAAATGGAAAAACAGTAGTTGGTACAGCGACATGCGATTATGCGGTGCGTATACCTAACTCGATGGCAAGGGACAAGATCAATAAATGCCTGTCCCTATCGCCTAAACAAGGCAACAGGACCGTCAGTGCGCCACCGTTGCCACGATGGTAAGCTCGTCGGCGCCGCTTATCGCTGCTCCCCCCGGCTGCACAGCCTCTTGACACTGCGCTGGAATGGCCCCATGGCGACACGTTGGTGGATGAGCTGGAGCGGAGATGAAGAGAGGTTGCCTGCCGCGGCAAGCACCTTGCCGCGGCTGAATCCTTGTCACGCTCGGTAGCTTGTCGCTCACCAAGCCTTCCCGGCAAGCTCCTCTTGCCGGGGTCTTGTTTCCTTCGTGCCTTGAGTGGCCTTCCCGGCAAGCTCCTCTTGCCGGGTCCTTGAATACTTTGTTCTTGAATGGATCCAAAGGAGCCGCGGAGGACCTTGGCGGTCACCAGGCAAGCCTTGCCGCGGGGTGCTGCAACTGCCCGTGCACGAGTTCGGGATACTAGGGTACCCCTACTCTAGTACACCGACAACATCATGTCATAGTTCTTATTGCATTACTCCGTTTCTCCATGAACTTAATACACTAGATGCATGCTGGATAACAGTCGATGTGTGGAGTAATAGTAGTAGATGTAGACAGGAGTCGGTCTACTAATCTTGGACGTGATGCCTATGTAATGATCATTGCCTAGATATCTTCATGATTATTTTAAGTTCTATCAATTTCCCAACAGTAATTTGTCTACCCGCCGTATGCTATTTTTCTTGTGAGAAGCCACTAGTGAAATCTACGGCCCCTGGATCTCTTCTTTATCATATTTGCCTTTGAGATATCTTTTTATTTGCTTTTATTTTCAGATCTATATTTACAAAACCCCCAAAATACCTTGCTGCACTTTATTTTATTTTGCGTTTATTCGAGATCTATTTATCCAATCTATCACATTTTTATCCCGTCAACTCGACAATTTTCGGCACCGCTACCCAAAAGGGATTGAAAACCCCTTTAACACGTCGGGTTGCAAGTATTTGTTCTTTGTGTACAGGTACCGTTTACGTAGTGTTGCGTGATTCTCCTACTGGTTCGATAACCTTGGTCTCATCACCGAGGGAAATACCTACCTCGCTGTGCTACATCATCCCTTCCTCTTTGGGGAAATACCGACGTAGTTCATGCCGCATCAAAAGGAATTTCTGGCGCCGTTGCCGGGGAGACATCATCAACATCTACCAGGTTCCTAATCACAAATATCATCTCCTTGCGATTTACATTATTTGCCATTTGCCTCTCATTTTCATCTCCTCCACTTCACAAATATTTGCCGTTTTATTCACCTTCTTTTTAGTTCGCCTTTTTCTTGTTTGATCTTTTGTTTGCTGGTGTTGCCATGTGTCTTCTATTTGCTTGCATCTTCGCTTGCTAAAAATCTATTGATATGAATCCTCATCCACTTGCTAATCTTTTTAAAAGATCCAGTTATGATGAACCCATTGCTAGTGAATTGAGTTAACTAGATTGTCTTTATGAAGTTTTGCTTGAGATTTATGAATCTGAAAATTGTGATGAAGTGTTAAAAGAAGAAAATTATAAAGTGATTCATGACAGCTCCTTAGATGAAAAGCATGATTGCGATGTTCTTATTATAAATTCTATTAATGTCAATTGTGATACTAATATGCAAAACCCCAAGCTTGGGGATGCTAATATTGCTATGTCCACTACTTATTGCAATGATCATGATTGGGGTGATAATGATTCTTATGATCTTGAAAATTTATTTAAACGTCATGATGAATTTTCTTGCTATAATATTAAAAGTGGGTATGGAAGAGTGTCAACTTTAGCTAAAAATAATCCCACTTATTTGGAGAGTGTTCAATCTTATGAAATTTTTGATAAAAGTGGGCTTGGAGGGGTCATGACTTCATTTGATGATAATCCCACTAATTTGGAAGAGTGTCAACTTTGCATGCATGTGGATCATGAAGAAAATATTTTATGTGATAGTTATATCGTTGAATTTGATTATGATCCGACATGTAATTATTATGAGATAGGAAAATATGATTGTAGAAATTTTCATGTTACTAAATTACCTCTCATTTTGTTGAGATTGTCAATGTTTTATTCCTCTCTTTTGCATATGCTAGATGTTTCTTGTCTTGATAATTTGTTTGCTTATAAAATTCCTATGCATAGGAAGTATGTTAGACTTAAATGTGTTTGTCACATGCTACATGTAGGAATTAGATCCCAGTGTCATGCTGGATAGATCTTGTCTACATCATGTCATCGTTCTTATTGCATTACTCCGTTTCTCCATGAACTTAATACACTAGATGCATGTTGGATAGCGGTCAATGTGTGGAGTAATAGTAGTAGATGCAGGCAAGAGTCGGTCTACTAACCTTGGACGCGATGCCTATATAATGATCATTGCCTGGATATCATCATGATTATTTGAGGTTCTATCAATACCGTATGCTATTTTTCTTGAGAGAAGTCACTAGTGAAATCTACGGCCCCCGGGACTCTTCTTTATCATATTTGCCTTCGAGATCTATTTTTATTTGCTTTTACTTTCAGATCTATATTTCCAAAAAACCAAAAATACCTTGCTGCACTTTATTTTATTTTCTGTTTATTCGAGATCTATTTATCCAATCTATCATATTTTTATCTCGTCAACTCGATAATTTACCCGAAAGGGATTGACAACCCCTTTAACGCGCCGGGTTTCAAGTATTTGTTCTTTGTGTGCAGGTACCGTTTACGTAGTGTTGTGTGATTCTCCTACTGGTTCGATAACCTTGGTCTCATCACTGAGGGAAATACCTACCGTCGTTGTGCTGTATCATCCCTTCCTCTTTGGGGAAATACCAATGTAGTTCAAGCCGCATCAATGGACAAGTAGTATCTCCACTTAGTGCGGATTTTTTGGCTAGCAAAGATATTGAGCAAGCACCACATGTTGAAGGACCTATGACAATATAACTTCTATGTGAATATGAACAAACATAAATCATCACGTTGTCTTCCTTGTCCAACATCAACAATATTGACACATAATATTTATTTGGGGCTCACAATCATAAAAGATGGCAAGATAGTGTATTTGCATGTGAATCTTCTCTTCCTTTATTAACTCTTTCATGAATTGCATCATTGACCAATGCTATGTTTGTCAATCTCCAATAAATTTTACCACTTATACTTTTCCTTATGTGATGTCATTACTTACCATAAGATTAGCATATGATATTTTTCATTATTTCCCTTTACTTTTATTGAAACATTAAATAAAAGAAAGCAAAACTTGAACTAATCTTTATTATATATCTCGCACACGATTACATAGATAGATAGATTAATGGATAGATTGCTAAGCAAACACTCAAAGAGAAAAGATTCGAACTAAACTTTTATTCAACTAGTTCAAAAGATGACTAATGATTGAACTAAGATAAATAAAGGAAAAGTTAGTGGTGGTGATACGATACCAGAGCACCTCCCCCAAGCTTGGCACAAGCCAAGGGGAGTTCCCATACCGTGAACTCAAGTATCCTTTGGTGGGGAAGATGATGATGGTGGTGGTGAAGTAGCGTGAGTGTTCTTCTTCCTCAGCTTATGCTCGAGGATGGAATTTTCCTCCCTCAAGTCACCGATCTCCTACTCAAGCTTTAATATATTTTTGCATAAGTCATGCTTGTTTCCCGGCAAGAGACGAAAAGGGATAAACTGGATCTTAGGTTTCTTTGCTTTATTTGGGAGACTTGACTTCTTGAATTCCACGTGCATATCCCTATGTTGGGGTAATGGAACTTCATATTCATCTGAGCTTGTCTCTTCTTTCCCTTTCAGATCATAGTCTTCTTCTTCCTCCGTGGTCCAACCATAATGTTCCACGTCTCCGTAAACTTTGGGGTTTGCAATATAATCAACAACATAGCTCTCACACTTTGAGTCTTGAGATGACATATTTTTAGATCTACCAGACAAACAACAAGAAAGAAGAACATAAGATTTCTCCGTGATACGGTGGTCAATATGTTCGGGGGGTATATAAAGATTTTTTATCTTGGGAAACAAGCAAAACGAGGGGAAAACGGGGTCGGGAAGGTTCCCGAGGTGGGCACGACCCACCTGGGCGCGCCAGGCAAAGGAGGCGCGCCCTGGTGTCTTGTGCCCTCCTCGGTTGCGTTGTTTCTTATTTTTCTAATTTTTGTAATATTCCAATACTGACAGAAAATAGTTTTACGGATTTTTTGGAGTCCGTTTACTTATCGTATCACGTACCTCCTCTTTTTTCACGATTCTAGAGTGTTCCAGAAGGTTTGTTTTATGTGTTCCTTTGGTGTCATGGTTTGAATAATATTGCTTTCAACATTAATAGGCATACCTGAGATATAATGTTTAATTCTTTTCCCATTAACCACCTTCGGGTTAGTACCTTCGGCATTATTTATTTTGATAGCTCTAGAGCAATAAACCTCTTCAATTATATATGGTCCTTCCCATTTAGGAAGAAGTTTTCTGCAAAGAATCTAAAATGAGTGTTGTACAAAAGAACATATTCACCAACTTTGAATTCCCGCTTTTGGATTCTTTTGTCATGCCATCTTTTAACTTTTTCTTTAAATAGTTTGGCATTTTCATAAGCTTGGGTTCTCCATTCATCTACTGAGCTAATATCAAATAACCTCTTCTCACTGGCAAGTTTGAAATCATAGTTGAGTTCTTTAATTGCCCAATATGCTTTATGTTCTAACTCTAGGGGCAAATGACAAGCTTTTCCATAAACCATTTTATAAGGAGACATACCCATAGGATTTTTATAAGCTGTCCTGTAGGCCCAAAGTGCATCATCTAGTTTCTTAGACCAATTATTTTGGGACCTATTGACAGTCTTTTGTAGTATTAATTTTATTTCTCTATTGTACTCCCTCCGGTCCTTTTTTCTCTGCGTCTAAGAGCAAACTCGCATACCAAGACGTGGGTCGCTGGCTGTTTTTTGGACGAGATTGCCCCTATGGCCGTACGCGCATCAATGAGATCAGCTGGTGCTAATAAATGTGCATGCAACCTTGATTGGCTCTCCTTCCTCCTCGCTCGTTCCTAGCGCTGCATGCGGATGTCTATCTCTTTCTCCGGCACTGCATGCGAGCCAGCAAAATTCCAGTTCCCTCCTAAACCGAGCAGGACGCCATGGAGTAGCTTCAAAAATTAGCTGCAAAAATTAGTTTGCCGCCACGGATTTGTAATTCCCTCCAAAACTAAGAGACCACTCCATAAATCAAGTCCCATGAAGAGAGCAAACTGCATGCTTCTCCTCTGTCTTGCCGCACTTCTCTTGTTCGCCACGAGCATGCATGGAACATGGATCACCGTCCTACACGAGTGGCGTCCTCCGTGAGTGCATGCCCTTCCAACGCAAGCGTCAGAGGACGATGTCCACTTCCTCTGCCTGTTGTCCTTCGCTTCCACCTAAACGACACCGTCTTTCTCCTCTTGGCCGCCCACCGTGAGCACGCCATCCTTCGCAAGCTTGCTGTCCTCAGCGTGCACGCAGACTACCGAGAGGACGCCATCGGCAGCAAGCATGCCGTTCTCGGTGTGCATGCCGTCTGCCGCGAGCATGCCATGGTCCGCAAGCTCGCCGTCCTCTGCGCGCACGCCGCCGCCATGAGGATGGCACCGGCCGCGAGCACGCCGTGGTCCGCAGGCTCGCTGTTCTCTGCGTGCACGCCGCCGCCGTGAGGAGATGGCACTGGCCGCGAGCACATCGTGGTCCGCAAGCTCGCCGTCCTCCGCGTGCATGCGGCCGCCGTGAGGATGCCACCGGCCACGAGCACGCCGTGGTCCGTAAGGTCTCCGTCCTCTGCGTGCACGCCGCCGCCATCAGGATGTGTTGACACCAGATTTTGGCATGACATAAAAAGAAAATGAGATGGCTTCGAGTGAAAGGGTTTTCAGCATGGAAAATTTCACATGGCCGAGAGGAACGACTTTGATGTTTAAGTCATTGCCATCCAACCGTATCTCTAAGGCCGAAGTTGTGCTCAAAGTACTGGATTTTGTATTCAGAACACTGTTCGGCTCATTACGCCCCCAAAACGGCCTCGTATGGAAGAATTATCTACATGAATTGTCTTCGTCTCGTCGAAATGATCGATTTTGATATAAAGATCGTTGCAATCCGAGGTCGTATGCAAAAGTTAGAGCCCGCACAACGAGACCCTCCAGCGAGCAAAATATGACGCCCGGAACCAGACACATATGTGGGTGTGTCTGATTAGATGCGTGAATAATTTGCTGTTTTGCACGAGCTATTTGACCCTCGAGATGACCTCTGATGAGAAAACATTCAACATGAAAGATGTTCGTCTCGTCGAAACGTTCAAGATTGCTTTTGGACTCGTTTCCATCCGAGGTTGTTTGCCATCACAAAAAGGACCAGCAAGGTACAGTTAGTTTAAACCGAACAGTTTTGGAAAGTTCGGATAAAACCAGTCCGAATTTGACTAGGGTTTTGGACGTGAATTGATGCAATTTTCTTGTAAGGAAAGCCTAGATGAATCCTTTTCTTGTACGGGAAGTCCAGCCGCCTCTTATATATGTTGGGGGTGACGGCCGATTGAACAACACCAATCGAACCAATCAATCTATTACACTTTTGTGTTCATCTATCTTTATCCCTACCCTTGTATCTTTCTTTCTCGTTCTTCGTTCGTTCTTCGCATTGGAGGCAGCGATCCACGAGGCTCTAGGGGCGAGTGAATCGACCTAGGGCAGCCCATAGCCGCCGCACTCCCTGACGGGGTCCCTCCCGGGCGTGTGGGGTTTCGGGTTTGCAAAAGCACCCGCCGACTGTCTTGCGTATCGCGCTGTCGGTCGGGTCTCCTTCGATGTGAGCTGCGGTGCATCACCCCAGCGTCGAGGGTACCGTGGCGTGTTCGTGTGTCAACACACTTTTGGCGACTCCGCTGGGGCGAAGCTTTGAGCGGTCTCCAGCCCGTTCTTGCTACGAAGAGATCGTCATCAAGTTGCTGCAATCTACAAAGGTAATATGAATACCCAATTCCCCTTTGTAGATGCAAATAATCCATATGTTGTTGCTGGATCTCCTATTGAGCATAATGTATCGGCTAGCCCTAGTTTTATCAATCATGCATCTAATTATGTGCAAGGGCCGATGCAAAACAATCTTCATGTTTCAAATTCTTATAAATTTAGCAACATGCAACATATGTATCCCAACTCACATGCATCGGCAACCCAGCAAATTCATATGCCGATGAGCAACATGATGAGTTCGATTAATCAATTTGAAACACCCCAAGTTAGAATTTCCAATGCCATACAAGAAAGTGTTTCACCCTTTTATTCATCGGCAGCTAATGTGCAATATAGTAATCCAACCATGCCGATGAATGAGAGAATTGGCCATGCTACTAGTGGCTATTCGCCGATTACTCTCAACCGTCATATGCTACACCTCATGTTACTAATTCTTGACACCATACACAACTGTAGATGCTCATAATTCGACTTCACACCTTCCTGGTTATAGCCGAATGAATGTAAATTTTACAGAGCGGTTGTGCCCAACATTATAGAAGATGAGGTAGTGGTGGCTGCATTGAAGAGTTTAGCCCAAAATAAGACAATTAGTGCTCTTTGCCTTGAACAACATGAAAAGGGCTATTTCTGATTATGCCGCAATAAAAGCTAGAGTTTTGCAAGAAGATGAATCTTTGCCAATTGATAAAATTGGCGAGCAAAAGGATGGTCTTACAACAATGCATATGCCTTCACCTAGTACTACATCATATTATACACCCCCTACACAATTGCAAAATTTCGGCAACACCCATGTGTCATTGCCGAAAGAATCTAAAAGCATTGGGGGGCAATCATATCCGGAGTGGGCTGAAATTGAGAAAAAGCTTAAAGCTAATTTTGCCACTCGCCGTCAGAAACAAATAGAAAAAGAATTGGCTCAGATAAAAGAAGCATTGCCAATTGGTACTATCAATAAAAAGAAGGATGATTCAGAACATGAAAGTGCTTGGTTGAAAAGCCGAATCAAGTAGTATATATTCTGAATCCATCAAATCAACGAGGCAAGCATTATTGAGAAAGGGCATGGCAAGCATAGGAAAACAACGGTGCTTGATTTTTGAAGTTAATGGAACCTACTTCCTGCCCTATGAGTTCCGAGCCGTAGAAATTGACAAGCTTCAAGGACAAGAACAAGTAGCGAACAAAGTTCGCCGACAAAAATCTTCAAAGCAATGATGCACGGTTCAAGAAAAGATGATGACAAGTTGTTGGGGAGCCATCCAAAGGCGGAGCAAGATGTTCTTCAAATGGCACCACTATCATGCTCTCCCAACATATTTGAAGAGGTATGCATAGCGAGTACTTTACCTATTTTCAGATTTGGTCGCAACTTCATTATTGATGCATCTATAAGAAATATTCTCATAAGTAATTTTGAAAGACCAATGAGGAAGGGTAATTTACTTGTTAGCAGTAAAATTGTTATGGAACATATCGGTCAACCCATTGCACCATTTATAAAGAACGATAATGACTTATTGTTACAGCCAAAGCTTTTCCCGTTGCTTTCTCTAAAGTTCATATCTAGTTGGGTAGCTTTGCTTATTTCTTACTTGGCTTACACTTGGTCTCAACTGAGACATGTATGTTCTAAATATCTTCGTTTCAGAAATTTAAAGCCAAGGTTAAATTCTATTGAGAAAATCGATGTTAATATAATATCATATCCAAAGACATCGGAGATAGAGTGGAAAACACAATACATAGCCGAATGGGGAGATTCCAAATCTGAACCATTCGTTTGCTTTTCTCCAAAGCCGTTCAAACAGCAAGATCGGCTAGGAAACAAGAAGTATACTTTCAATTCAAGCATGTGTAATAAAATATTTGATTTGTTGCTGAAAAATAATTACATTACAATTCTTGATCACCATGTTAAGCCATCAATCCAAGGACGAATGTATTGTAAGTTGCATGATTCGTCCAAGCATAATTTTGAGGATTGCAACATGTTTCGTCAAATAGTTAAATCGGCCATTGAAAAAGGACGATTGAAGTTTGTTGAAAGACCAAGAGATGACCAGTCTATTCCGATTGGTCCCGATGGCAAAAAGTTTTTACATCGGCTGCTTCAAGCCGATCCATTTAAAAAGAATGTAAAAGCTGCAGGTGATGGGATCAAGCTTTCAAGTAAAGAAGTTGTTGAAGAGCATAACGAGCATAATCTTGAGGGCGGGAGTTCCATCGAAGCTACAATGGAGACGCCAAGGACTGGGGGGCAGCAAGCAAATCTAATGATCGATGAAAGCAAACCAAAAGAAAACAAAGGCCGGAATAAGCGCAAGTGTAAGAGATCAAAAATCACCTTTGCTGAACTATTGGATAAATATCAAAAGAAGAGTGAAGAGAAGAATGCTTATCGGCCAAATCATGCAAAGAAACCAAGATCACCCCCAAGGCGCAAATATGAGGATCGGTATTGGCAAAGTGATAATTTTAATGCAACATATTTATATCCTTATTTTGGGCCGCCGATGCCAATGCCGTGGATACCTCCCTATGCTCATATAGATACATATTCATCATGGGACAGGTATGATACAAGGGTACATTCTCCATCTTATTCTAGACCATCTCACCAATACTCGCAGCTCCAAGGAGATCAACATTTGAACAATCACGCGTCAAAGACCGTTTCAATCATAAGGAATCGGTCCGAGCTCAAGAAAGAAGAAAGAGGTGGTAAAGCAAGTTTACCGCGTGAAAAGAGATGGTCGTAAGTGTGCTGCTTCAGATTTAATCTCAAATAACAAAGAGCCAATTAAAGTGTTGACATTGGCTACAAAAGGCAAAGAAGTGAAACAATCAATGGATAAAAATCAGAGTGCCAAATCTGAAGAAAAGAAGTTGAGGGTGCACAAGGCCCAAAAAGAGTTGCCATTGGTTCAAACAAAATCAGAGCCGGGGTGCCCACTCGGCTTATCGTATTGGCGAAAGAAGGAATTACAAAAACTTAGTGCACAAGAGCTGAAAAAGAAGAACATGGCATGGGTTCCCAAGAGAAGAAGTCAAAATAAAAATGATGTGCAACCTTCTATTGCAACAAGTGTTACAAAAGTGAAGAAAGAGAAAAATGAGAGCAACAAACAATTAAGCCGAAGGTGCGCATCACAACATCAAAATCTTCGGTTAGCACATCATCCATATTCTTCAACCATACCATTCATGCCTTTGCCATTGAATTCATCATAGGTATGATCAATTACCCTCCATGGATTTATTTTGATCCATGGATGCAACATAATTTTCTATATCATGACAGGGTATTACCAAATCACTATACATTTGGTTAGTTACATTTTTGTTGCTAATACAAAGGGGCCGAAATATTTTATTGCTATTTCATTTGTTTATTTCGGCTATACATACTTTGGTGGGTGAATTCTACATGGACCTCAAGGTAATGGCGATATTTATCTATCGCCCTAAGAATATGTCAAAGCATGGCCGATGTAGTATCCTAACATCGTCCTTAGTTCAATTGGAGACTAAAACAAAGTACATGTTCATTGATATTGTCCTAGTCTTTCTAGTACCATGGAGGTTATTTTTTATGGTTAAAATTGTAGCAATGGCCAAGGTGTTGGTATTGTTTATATATCTCCTTATGGTGCTATTTTGTGAAGCCTCGTGCGCTTAAAATATTTTTGCACAATGATCAAAGCGAATATGCATTGTCATTCGGATTGGAGCTTTGCCTTGCTATAGGTGCTATACATATTGAGGCTTCGGTGATTCGTTATTAGTAGTGCAACAAATATCCAAGGGTTATCAATGTTTTGACGAATCACTTATAGTTTATCTTTTGGTATGTCTAGATGCAAGATTTACCTTGGGTTGCTTTAAAATTATTCATATATCTAGACATGACAATTCGAAAGAGTTGGCACAACAAACATCCGGCTACTATGTTAACCATGGTGTATTGCATTTCTATCAATAGCCGATGCTAGGTCTTGTCAACATAGGTAAGGCCGAGTCGAAGCCCACCGCTTCGGCCACTAATGAAATATTCAATGCAGGAGAAAATCAAGACTGGAGGAAACCCATTATTGATTATTTGTGTGCTCCTAGTAGAAGGGTGGACAGGGCTGTTCGGCGTATAGCTTTCAAGTACACGATGAGACATGATGGTCTCTATCACCGAACGGTTGATGATGTTCTTTTAAAGTGCTTGGACGAAGACAAAGCGAGAATTGCTATGGGAGAGGTCCATGAAGGTATTTGTGGCACTCATCAGTCGGCTCCCAAGATGAAATGGTTACTACGACGTGCTGGGTTTTATTAGCCGACCATGATTAATGATTGCTTCAGATATTATAAAGGGTGTGAAGCTTGTCAAAAATTTGGTGATACTCAGTTGGCTCCTGCTGCTATGATACATCCCATTATCAGGCCATGGCCTTTCAGAGGATGGGGTCTGAAGCAGTGCCTCTCAAGAACATGACACATACAGAGGTAATTAAGTTCATAACCGAGCACATTATTCATAGATTCGGCATTCCTCAAACGTTGACTACAGATCAAGGCTCATCTTTCATATCACACCAAGTCAGAGAATTTGCCGAATCTTATAACATAAAGTTGCTCAATGCCTCTCCATATTATGCCCAAGCCAATGGACAAGCTGAGTCTAGCAATAAAATTTTAATCAAACTCATCAAGAAGAAAATTGAGGATAATCCGAGTCTAGCATGAGTTGTTGTCTAGCATGAGTTGTTGTCTGAAGCATTATGGGCACATAGAATCTCAAGGCACGGTGCTCTGAAAGTGACTCCATATGAACTAGTATATGGTAAGAGGCTGTTTTACCGGTGGAAGTAAATTTGAATGCTTTGAGAATAGCCAAACAAAATGATTTATCGGCAGTAGACTTTTATAACTTGATGATGGACAATATTGATGAGGTTGCCGATAAATGTTTGGCTGCTTTGAAGGCCATAGAGAGGGACAGTTGAGGGTAGCAAGAGCTTACAATAAGAAAGTTAAGTTGAAGAACTTTCAAGTTGGTGATCTCGTCGGAAAGTGATTCGCCAATTGGTTCAAGAGACAAAAATTCGGGAAGTGGTCTCCAAGTTGGGAAGGTCCTTTTAGGATTACAAGAGTAGTTCGAAACTCATATTTGGTGGAATCCATACAAGGGCATTGTTACCTCGAGCTATCAATGGCAAGTACTTGAAGAAATACCATCCGAGTGTGTGGCAAGAAGCTGAGTAGGCAATGGTCGATGTCTGGTTATCGCCCTTAGCACAAACATGGCCGATACATAATTATCGCCTGAGGAAAATAAATGACCGATGGAGTGTTGACATCGTCTTTAGAACAAACACCGTGCATATTATTTTAGGCGTGCAAGCTTTGCCGAAAAACAGGGGGCATGTGTTGGCCTTGATTTTGGCATTAAAAAGAAAATGAGATGGCTTGGTGAAATAGTTTTCAGCACGGAAAATTTCACATCGCCGAGAGGAACGACTTTGATGTTTAAGTCATTGCCATCCAACCGCATCTCTAAGGCGAAGTTGTGCTCAAAGTCTGGATTTTGTATTCAAAACACTGTTCGGCTCATTCGCCCCAAGACGGCCTCGTATGGAAGAATTATCTACATGAATTGTCTTTGTCTCGTCGAAATGATCGATTTTGATATAAAGATCGTTGCAATCCAAGGTCGTATGCAAAAGTTAGAGCCCGCACAATGAGACCCTCCAGCGAGCAAAATATGACGCCCGGAACCAGACACATATGTGGGTGTGTCTGATTAGATGCGTGAATAATTTGCTGTTTTGCACGAGCTATTTGACCCTCGAGATGACCTCTGATGAGAAAATGTTCAACATGAAAGATGTTCGTCTCGTCGAAACGGTCAAGATTGCTTTTGGACTCGTTTCCACCCGAGGTTGTTTGCCATCACAAAAAGGACCAGCAAGGTACAGTCAGTTTAAACCGAACAGTTTTGGAAAGTTCGGATAAAACCAGTCCGAATTTGACTAGGGTTTTGGACGTGAATTGATGCAATTTTCTTGTAAGGAAAGCCTAGATGAATCCTTTTCTTGTACGGGAAGTCCAGCCGCCTCTTATATATGTTGGGGGTGACGACCGGTTGAACAACACCAATCGAACCAATCAATCTATTACACTTTTGTGTTCATCTATCTTTATCCCCTACCCTTGTATCTTTCTTTCTCGTTCTTCGTTCGTTCTTTGCATTGGAGGGCAGCGATCCACGAGGCTCTAGGGGCGAGCGAATCGACCTAGGGCAGCCCATAGCCGCCGCACTCCCTGACGGGGTCCCTCCCGGGCGTGTGGGGTTTCTGTTGGGGAACGTTGCAGAAAATTAAAATTTTCCTACGGTTTCACCAAGATCCATCTATGAGTTCTTCTAAGCAACGAGTCAAGGGAGTGAGTTTGCATCTATATACCACTTGTAGATCGTGTGCGGAAGCTTTCGAGAGGATGGTGATGATGGAGTCGTACTCGGATCACCGATGACCAAAGCGCTGAATGGACAGCACCTCCGTGTTCAACACACGTACGGTACGGGCAACGTCTCCTCCGTCTTGATCCAGCAAGGAGGAAGGAGAGGTTGAGGAAGATGGCTCCAACAGCAGCACGACGGCGTGATGATGGTGGAGTCACAGATTCTCGGGCAGGCTTAGCCAAGCGCTTGCGGAGGAGGAGAGGTGTTGGGGAGGGAGGGCTGCGCCTTCAATTGTGTATGCAGCCCTCCCTCACCCCTCTATATATAGGAGGAGAGGGCAGGGGCGGCCATCTAGGGAAACCCTAGATGGGGGGCGGCAAAAGGGAGGAAAGGGTGGCTTGCCCCCCAAGCTAGGGCGCCCCTTTAGCCCTTTAGGTTTCCCTCCCAAACCCTAGCCGCATGGGCCTAGGTGGGAGGCACACCCAGCCCACCAGGGCTGGCTCCCTCTCCACGCAGACCATGTGGCCCCGGGAGGGTGGCCCCTCCAGTGGACCCCGGAACTCTCCCGGTGGCCCCGGTACAATACCGGCATGCCCCCGAAACTTTCCGGAGTCCGTTTAACCACTTTACATATATAAATCTTTATCTCCGGACCATTCCGGAACTCCTCGTGACGTCCGGGATCTCATCCAGGACTCCGAACAACATTCGGTAATCACATACTTGTCTTCCTAATAACCCTAAGCGCCACCGAACCTTAAGTGTGTAGACCCTACGGGTTCGGGAGACATGCGACATGACCGAGGCGACCTCGGTCAATAACCAACAGAGGATCTGGATACCCATGTTGGCTCCCACATGCTCCTCGATGTTGTCATCGGATGAACCACGATGTCGAGGTTCAAGCAACCCGTATGCTATTCCCTTTGTCGACGGTATGTTACTTGCCGAGACTTCGATCGTCGGTATCCCAATACCTCGTTCAGTCTCGTTACGGCAAGTCACTTTACTCGTACCGTAATGCATGATCCTGACCGGACACTTGATCACTTTGAGCTCATTATGATGATGCACTACCGAGTGGGCCCAGTGGTACCTCTCCGTCATACGGAGTGACAAATCTGTCTCGATCCGTGTCAACCCAGCAGACACTTTCGGAGATACCTGTAGTGCACCTTTATAGTCACCCGATTACGTTGTGACGTTTGGTACACCAAAGCACTCCTACATTATCCGGGAGTTACGATCTCACGGTCTAAGGAGAGATACTTGACATTGGAAAAGCTCTAGCAAAAGCGAACTACACGATCTTTGTGCTATGCTTAGAATTGGGTCTTGTCCATCACGTCATTCTCCTAATGGCGTGATCCGTTATCAATGACATCGATGTCCATAGTCAGAAACCATGACTATCTGTTGACCAACGAGCTAGTCTACTAGAGGCTTACTAGGACGTATTGTAGTCTATGTATTCACACGTGTATTACGATTTCCGAATAATACAGATTATAGCATGAATAAAAGACAATTATCATGAACAAGGAAATATAATAATAATGCTTTTATTATTGCCTCTAGGGCATATTTCCAACAGTCTCCCACTTGCACTAGAGTCAATAATCTAGTTCATTGTGATGAATCGAACACCCATAGAGTTACGGTGTTGATCATGTTTTGCCCGCGGAAGAGGTTTAGTCAGCGGATCTGCGACATTCAGATCCGTATGCACTTACAAATTTCTATGTCTCCATCCTGAACATTTTCACGGATGGAGTTGAAGCGACGCTTGATGTGCCTGGTCTTCTTGTGAAACCTGGGCTCCTTGGCAAGTGCAATAGCTCGGTGTTGTCACAGAAGAGTTTGATCGGCCCCGGCGCATTGGGTATGACTCCTAGGTCGGTGATGAACTCCTTCACCCAAATTGCTTCATGCGCTGCCTCCGAGGCTGCCATGTACTCCGCTTCACATGTAGATCCCGCCACGGCGCTCTGCTTGCGGCTGCACCAGCTTCTTGCTCCACCATTCAACATGTACACGTATCCGGTTTGTGACTTAGAGTCATCCAGATCGTGTCGAAGCTAGCGTCGGCGTAATCCTTCTGACGAGCTCTTCGTCACCTCCATAAACGAAACATGTCCTTTGTCCTTTTCGGTACTTCAGGATATTCTTGACCGCTGTCCGGTGTTCCTTGCGGGATTACTTTGGTACCTTCCCACCAAACTTACGGCAAGGTTTACATCAGGTCCAGTACACAGCATGGCATACATAATAGATCCTATGGCTGAAGCATAGGGATGACACTCATCTCTTCTTTATCTTTTGCCGTGGTCGGGCATTGAGCTGAGCTCAATCTCACACCTTGCAATACAGGCAAGAACCCTTCTTGGACTGATCCATTTTGAACTTCTTCAAAATCTTATCAAGGTATGTGCTTTGTGAAAGACCTATGAGGCGTCTCGATCTATCTCTATAGATCTTGATGCCTAATATATAAGCATCTTCTCCAAGGTCCTTCATTGAAAACACTTATTCAAGTAGGCCTTAATGCTGTCCAAGAATCCTATATCATTTCCCATCAAAAGTATGTCATCTACATATAATATGAGAAATGCTCTGAGCTCCCACTCACTTTCACTGTAAACGCAGGCTTCTCCATAAGTCTGCATAAACCCAAACGCTTTGATCATCTCATCAAAGCGAATGTTCCAACTCCGAGATGCTTGCACCACCCATAAATGGATCGCTGGAGCTTGCATACTTTGTTAGCGTTCTTAGGATCGACAAAACCTTCCGGCTGCATCATATACAACTCTTCCTTAAGATAACCGTTAAGGAACGCTGTTTTGACGTCCATCTGCCATATCTCATAATCATAGTATGCGGCAATTGCTAACATAATTCGGACGGACTTAAGCTTCGCTACGGGAGAACAAGTCTCATCGTAGTCAATCCCTTGAACTTGCCGATAACCCTTAGCGACAAGTCGAGCTTTATAGATGGTGACATTACCATAGATGGTGACATTACCATCCGCGTCCGTCTTCTTCTTAAAGATCCATTTGTTTTCTATCGCTCGCCGATCATCGGGCAAGTCAGTCAAAGTCCATACTTTGTTTTCATACATGGATTCTATCTCGGACTTCATGGCTTCTAGCCATTTGTTGGAATCTGGGCCCGCCATCGCTTCTTCATAGTTCGAAGGTTCACCGTTGTCTAACAACATGATTTCCAGGACAGGGTTGCGTACCACTGCAGTGCGGGCGTGTCCTTGTGGACCTCTGAAGTTCAGTAGGAACTTGATCCCAAGTACCTTGATCATCATCATTATTTTCCTCTTGGTTGGTGTAGGCATCACGGGAACATTTTCTGAGCTGCACTACTATCCCGTTCAAGAGGTAGTACTTCATCGAGTTCTACTTTCCTCCCACTTACTTCTTTCGAGAGAAACTCTTTTCCGAAAGGATCCGTTCTTGGCAACAAAGATCTTGCCCTCGGATCTTAAGTAGAAGGTATACCCTATGGATTCCTTAGGGTATCCTATGAAGACGCATTTTTCCGACTTGGGTTCGAGCTTTTCAGGTTGAAGTTTCTTGACATAAGCATCGCATCCCCAAACTTTTAGAAACGACAGACTTAGGTTTCTTCCCAAACCATAATTCATACGGTGTCGTCTCAGCGGATTTAGAAGGTGCCCTATTTAAAGTGAATGTAGCTGTCTCTAGGCGTATCCCCAAAATGATAGCGGTAAATCAGTAAGAGACATCATAGATCGCACCATATCCAATAGAGTGCGATTCGACGTTCGGACACACCGTTCTACTGAGGTGTTCCAGCGGCATGAGTTGTGAAACGATTCCACATTTTCTTAAGTGTGCACCAAATTCGTGACTTAAATATTCTCCTCCACGATCCGATTGTAAGAATTTTATCTTTCGGTCACGTTGATTCTCTACTTCATTCTGAAATTCCTTGAACCTTTCAAAGGTCTCAGACTTGTGTTTCATCAAGTAGACATACCCATATCTACTCAAGTCATCTGTGAGAGTGAGAACATAACGATATCCTCCGTGAGCCTCAACGCTCATTGGACCCTTTTACATCGGTATGTATGATTTCCAACAAGTTGGTTGCTCGCTCCATTGTTCCGAGAACGGAGTCTTGGTCATCTTGCCCATGAGGCATGGTTCGCATGTGTCAAATGATTCATAATCAAGAGACTCCAAAGTCCATCGGCATGGAGCTTCTTCATGCGCTTTACACCAATGTGACCAAGGCGGCGTGCCACAAGTATGTGGGACTATCGTTATCAACTTTACATCTTTTGGTATTCACGCTATGAATATGTGTAACACTACGCTCGAGATTCATTAAGAATAAACCATTGACCATCGGAGCATGACCATAATACATATCTCTCATATAAATAGAACAACCATTATTCTCGGTTTAAATGAGTAGCCATCTCGCATTAAACGAGATCCGGATACAATATTCATGCTCAAACTTGGCACCAAATAACAATTATTAAGGTTCAAAACTAATCCGTAGGTAAATGAAGAGGTAGCGTGTCGACGGCGATCACATCGACTCTGGAACCATTCCCGACGCGATCGTCACCTCGCCCTTCGCCGATCTCCGCTTATTCCGCAGCTCCTGCTGTGAGTTACAAATATGAGCAACGACACGGTATCAAATACCCGGGAGTTACTACGATCTTGGTAAGGTACACATCAATTACATGTATATCAAATATACCTTTGGTGTTGCCGGCCTTCTTGTCCGCTAAGTATTTGGGGCAGTTCCGCTCAAATGACCCTTCCCTTGCAATAAAAGCACTCGGTCTCGTGCTTGGGTCCATTCTTTGACTTCTTCCGGCAACTTGCTTACCGGGCGCGACAACCTCCTTGCCGTCCTTCTTGAAGTTCTTCTTGCCCTTGCCCTTCTTGAACTTAGTGGTCTTATTGACCATCAACACTTGATGTTCTTTCTTGATTTCAACCTCGGCTGACTTCAGCATAGAGAATACTTCAGAATGGTCTTTACCATCCCTGCATATTATAGTTCATCACAAAGCTCTTGTAGCTTGGTGGGAGCGATGAAGGATTCTGTCAATGACCGCCTCATCGGGGAGGTTAATATTCAGCTGGGTCATACGGTTGTGCAACCTGGACATCTTGAGTATGTGCTCCTTGAGAACTAGTTTCCTCCATCTTACAACTATAGAACTTGTCGGAGATGTCATATCTCTCGACCCGGCGTGAGCTTGGAAAACCAGTTTCAGCTCTTGAACATCTCATATGCTCCGTGATGCTCAAAAGCGCTTTTGGAGCCCGGTTCTAAGCTGTAAAGCATGCCGCACTGAACGAGGGAGTAATCATCGACGAGACTGCCAAGCATTCATAATGTCTTGGTTCTCAGGGACGGAGGCGTCACCTAGCGGTCCTTCTAGGACATATTGTTTCTGGCAGCTATGAGGATGATCCTCAAGTTCGGACCCAGTCCGTATAGTTCTTTGCCGTCATCTTTCAGCTTGGTTTCTCTAGGGCAGCGTTGAAGTTCAAGTTGACATGGCGTTGGCCATTTGATCTACAAGACATATTATGCAAAAGTTTTAGACTAAGTTCATGATAATTAAGTTCATATAATCAAATTATTTAAATGAACTCCCACTCAGATTAGACATCCTCTAGTCATCTAAGTGATACACGATCCGAGTCGACTAGGCCGTGTCCGATCATCACGTGAGACGGACTAGTCATCGTCGGTGAACATTCTCATGTTGATCGTATCTTCCATCGACTCGTGTTCGACCTTTCGGTCTCCGTGTTCCGAGGCCATGTCTGTACATGCTAGGCTCGTCAAGTTAACCCTAAGTGTTTTGCGTGTGTAAATCTGTCTTACACCGTTGTATGTGAACGTAAGAATCCATCACACCCGATCATCACGTGGTGCTTAGAAGCGACGAACTTTAGCAGCGGTGCACAGTTAGGGAGAACACTTCTTGAAATTTTTAAGGGATCATCTTATTTACTACCGTCGTTCTAAGTAAACAAGATGCATAAACATAATAAACATCACATGCAATTATATAGTAGTGACATGATATGGCCAATATCATATAGCTCCATTGATCTCCATCTTCGGGCTCCATGATCATCTTGTCACCGCATGACACCATGATCTCCATCATCATGATCTCCATCATTGTGCCTCCATGAAGTTGTCACGCCAACGACTACTTCTACTTCTATGGCTAACGCGTTTAGCAATAAAGTAAAGTAATTTACATGGCGTTCTTCAATGACACGCAGGTCATACAAAAGTAAAGACAACTCCTATGGCTCCTGCCGGTTGTCATACTCATCGACATGCAAGTCGTGATTCCTATTACAAGAACATGATCTCATACATCACAATATGTCATTCATCATTCATCACAACTTGGCCATATCATATCACATGACAATTGCTGCAAAAACAAGTTAGACGTCCTCTAATTGTCGTTGCATCTTTTACGTGGCTGCAATTGGGTTCTAGCAAGAACGTTTTCTTACCTACGAATAACCACAACGTGATTTTGTCAACTTCTATTTACCCTTCATAAGGACCCTTTTCATCGAGTCCGCTCCAACTAAAGTGGGAGAGACAGACACCCGCTAGCCACCTTATGCAACTAGTGCATGTTAGTCGGTGGAACCGGTCTCACGTAAGCGTACGTGTAAGGTTGGTCCGGGCCGCTTCATCCCACAATACCGCAGAAGCAAGATAAGACTAGTAGCGGCAAGTAAGTTGACAAGATCCACGCCCACAACTAAATTGTGTTTCTACTCGTGCAATAGAGAACTACGCATAGACCTAGCTCATGATGCCACTGTTGGGGAATGTTGCAGAAAATTAAAATTTTCCTACGGTTTCACCAAGATCCATCTATGAGTTCATCTAAGCAACGAGTCAAGGGAGTGAGTTTGCATCTACATACCACTTGTAGATCGTGTGCGGAAGCTTTCGAGAGGATGGTGATGATGGAGTCGTACTCGGATCACCGATGACCAAAGCGCTGAATGGACATCACCTCCGTGTTCAACACACGTACGGTACGGGCAACGTATCTTCCATCTTGATCCAGCAAGGAGGAAGGAGAGGTTGAGGAAGATGGCTCCAATAGCAGCACGACGGCGTGATGATGGTGGAGTCACAGTTCTCCGGCAGGGCTTCGCCAAGCGCACGCGGAGGAGGAGAGGTGTTGGGGAGGCGAGGGGCTGCGCCTTCAATTGTGTATGCAGCCCTCCCCTCACCCCTCTATATATAGGAGGAGAGGGCAAGGGGGGCCGGTCATCTAGGGGAAACCCTAGATGGGGCGGCGGCCAAAGGGGAGAGGGAAAAGGGGTGGCTTGCCCCCCAAGCTAGGGGGGCGCCCCCTTTAGCCCTTTAGGGTTTCCCCTCCCCAAACCCTAGCTGCATGGGCCAAGGTGGGGAGGTGCACCCAGCCCACCAGGGGCTGGCTCCCTCTCCCACGCAGCCCATGTGGCCCCCCGGGAGGGGTGGCCCCTCCCGGTGGACCCCCGGAACTCTCCCGGTGGCCCCGGTACAATACCGGCATGCCCCCGAAACTTTCCGGAGTCCGTTTAACCACTTTCCATATATAAATATTTACCTCCGGACCATTCCGGAACTCCTCGTGACGTCCGGGATCTCATCCGGGACTCCGAACAACATTCGATAATCACATACTTGTCTTCCTAATAACCCTAGCGTCACCGAACCTTAAGTGTGTAGACCCTACGGGTTCGGGAGACATGCAGACATGACCGAGACGACCTCAGGTCAATAACCAACAGTGGGATCTGGATACACATGTTGGCTCCCACATGCTCCTCAATGTTGTCATCGGATGAACCACGATGTCGAGGGTTCAAGCAACCCCGTATGCTATTCCCTTTGTCAGACGGTATGTTACTTGCCCGAGACTCGATCGTCGGTATCCCAATACCTCGTTTAGTCTCGTTATCGCAAGTCACTTTACTCGTGCCGTAATGCATGATCCCGTGACCGGACACTTGATCACTTTGAGCTCATTATGATGATGCACTACCGAGTGGGCCCAGTGATACCTCTCCGTCATACGGAGTGACAAATCCTGTCTCGATCCGTGTCAACCCAAGACACTTTCGGAGATACCGTAGTGCACCTTTATAGTCACCCAGTTACGTTGTGATGTTTGGTACACCCAAAGCACTCCTACGGTATCCGGGAGTTACACGATCTCACGGTCTAAGGAGGAGATACTTGACATTGGAAAAGCTCTAGCAAAACGAACTACACGATCTTTGTGCTATGCTTAGAATTGGGTCTTGTCCATCACATCATTCTCCTAATGACGTGATCCCGTTGTCAATGACATCTGATGTCCATAGTCAGGAAACCATGACTATCTGTTGACCAACGAGCTAGTCTACTAGAGGCTTACTAGGGACGTATTGTAGTCTATGTATTCACACGTGTATTACGATTTCCGAATAATACAGTTATAGCATGAATAAAAGACAATTATCATGAACAAGGAAATATAATAATAATGCTTTTATTATTGCCTCTAGGGCATATTTCCAACAGTTTTGGGTCTGCAAAAGCACCCGCCGACTGTCTTGCGTATCGCGCTGTCGGTCGGGTCTCCTTCGACGTGAGCTGCGGTGCATCACCCCCGGCGTCGAGGGTACACGTGACGTGTTCGTGTGTCAACAGGATGCTACCAGCCAAGAGCACCCCGTGGTCCGCAAGCTCGCCGTCCTCTGCGTGCACAATGCCCAAAGAAGTGGATCCATACAGACATGAGATGAGGAGGTGAAGTGATAGGACGACGAAGCATAGCGCCCGAAGAAGTGGAGGGGCAAAGTTGGAAAGAAGCGGTGAAAAAGCCTCACGCGTAGAGCATTGCGGGAAAAACGGGAAAAAGTTGAACGCAAACTAAATAGGACCGGAGGGAGCACCTTCCCGTTCGCATGCACTTGAAGCTCCGACTTCATGGAGGAGGCGGTTATGGCTTACTTGTCTGCTATGATCAGCAGTTCATCGAGTGTAGCCGGCTCGTCGCAGAGGAGTCGTTGCTTGAGTAAGGTGCCCTCTCGGCACCCGGCGGTGAAGTACTCAATGGCTTGCACCTCGTGCACCCCTTCGCAGGAGTTGCGCAGTTCGGCCCACCGCGTCGAGTAGTCGCGGATGGACTCGGTCGGGCCTTGAACGCACAGCGAGAGCTGGTGGGGCTTGGGCGGCCTCTTGTAGGTGCTGGTGAAGTTGCGGATGAAGACTTCGGTGAAATCTACCCAGCTGTTGATGCTGCGGGGCTTCAGGCTGTTCAGCCATGTCCGGGCCGTGCCCGAGAGAATGAGTGGAACGTATTTCACGGCAACGCGCTTGTTGCCGTTTGCTACGTTGACGGCCGTGGAGTAGTACACCAGCCAATCCTCCGGCTTCACGGAGCCGTTGTACTTGGGAGTGTCTCGAGGGAGCGAGAACCCTTTGGGGAAGGGCTAGTTGCGAATGCGAGGGCCAAAACAAGGCGGGCCGATAGCATCTTCTTCTTCTATCGCCAGTGATCGAGCCAGGCGGTCGATCCAGTGGCAGGCGTCGTTCTCTCCGACTCCTTCTTGGCGGCCCAGCCGGTCTCCAAGAGTCGGGTGCTCAGCAGGTGGCGGGGAGGCGGGCGATTGCTCCGCTGTTCCAGAGCTCGCGGGCGGCCGTCTTGGTCGCGCTTGATGGTGATGCGTGTCCGACTGTGGCTAGCAGCCGACTCTTTGTCTTTCTGGTCGCGGGCGCCGCCTGTCAGCGTCCGGGAGGTCGCACCATGCTCTCGGCGAGGGGGGAGGTTTTCGGCATGCTGGCTGTGTTCTTCCATGCGGCAACCAACCTCTTGTTGCGCGGCTGCCGCGTCGATGAGCTGCTGAACGCGCTCCGTAATGCAGCGACACTCGTCACCCTCCAGGTGGTCCAGCTCGTCTACTGCTGCCTAGGCAGCACATATGTTCTCCATGGGCGTGGCATAGACTGGGCGGTCTACCCCGAACATGCTGGTGACGGCAGTGCCGCACTGCTGCACCATGCCCACACGGCTGGGCCCGCCAGCAGCCAGTGTGCCACCGACGGCGTGGTGATCTCGTGCTGGTAGGCCTCGGAGAGGCGTCTCATGGTGGCCAACTTCTTGGCATTCTCGAGGAGCGAGACGCGGCATGCTTCTAGCGTCTCGGCGTTGGCGTCTGCTGCGATGGGCATAGATAGGTCCCGCATTGCCGCCTGCAGCGGGTCCTGGGTGGCCCCGCCAGAGGCATCATCATGGCCGATGACGAGCACCTCCGTGACGGTGCTGCCGCCGCTATCCGCTCGAGGGAGCGGGTCATCGATGACCACCACGTTGGTGGGGAAGGTGTTGAGCGATGCCGCGTCGGAGTCGACGAGCATCGGGTCGATGGAGCCAACTGACTCTAGGTCAGAGGCTGGCTCGTTGGTGATGTGGAGCTTGCCAAGGAGGTTGACGAGGCAGCTCTCGCGGCTGGCTGCTCCCGCGTCGGGTGCGGGCTCGTCGGAGAGGCGGACCTCGCCGATGAGATCAGTGAGGCAGCTCGCCGCGCAAGCGACTTCTGCACCATGCAGCGCGTTGGCGCAAACGCCATCGGGCGTGCCGGGCTGGCTGCGCTCGCTAGGGTGAAAAAGGGTTCCCGTCCAGAACAGATCTCCAGACGGCGGTGCACCTAGCCCCACGGTGGGCACCAAATATCGAGGGTGTCGTGCGACATATGCCAAAGGATGGCTTATCATGGTCGGGGAGAGTAATACGTCGCCGGTGCCTGGAAACGGGATAAGGCGTAAACATGTGCGCCGATGCATCTTACCCAGGTTCGGGGCTCTCCTAGGAGATAACACCCCTAGTCCTACTCTGCGGGGTCTCCGCATGATCACTATGTCAATAGAGTGGCTACAAGATTGCTTCTAGAGCTGTTTGGCTAGAGGAGGAAGAAGGGAAAGGCTAGCTCTACTCCTCTCACTATGTGTGTGTGTAGTCTATGATGCTGAACTCTTTACATGGGTGCCCTGGGGGGTTTATATAGGCCTACCCCCTAGGGGTACAATGGTAACCCGGCTGGGTGTAGGACCCGGGCGGCAGTGTCTCTAGTGGCCGGCTTCTCCGCTGGCTGCTGGGGCCCGCCGCCTGGTGCGTCCCGCCGGCTGTCTTGTACTTGGCCGGCAGGCCACACCCGCCACTGGCGGGTCCTGCCGGCTGCTTAGTATCATGGCAGCGCCACTGATGATGCGTGCTTTGTCGGGGAGGGCATGGCTACAGTCCCGCCGCCCGGCGGGCGTTCATTGTAGCCATTCCCAATCTCTTCTAATTAATGGCGCACAGGCTTTGAGGGAGGGCGAGGGCCGCCTGCTAGGAGTCAGCCTCCCTCGTGCCGACTGGTCAGGGCTCGCCGCCTTTTGGCTTCTCATGAACAGGTAGGCCCTGCCGCCTGCGGGCCGTACCGACAGCCCGTCGTGGGGGCATGGCCTCTTCTGCAATGGGTGATGTCATGGGCTGCGTGGCAATAGTGCCGCGCCGGGCAAGGTATGTCCGCCCAGTGCGCTGCACTGTGGCCATGTTCTGCCCTGGATTCGGGGGATGGCAGGCTGCACTGTGGCCATGCCCCGTCTTGTCGTTGTAACGAGGCGCTAATTTTGAGGGAGCGAGGGGCCGCCTGCTAGCAGTCGGCCTCCCTGGAGGCCGCCTGATAGCAGCCGGACTCCCTGGAGGCCGCCTGCTAGGAGTCGGCCCATCTCATGGCTGCCTTCTGGGTCTTGCCGCCTTCCAGCAGCCGACCGCTTGGACCAGCCGGCTCTAAGAAGGCGGCCCTTTGTCTTTGAGGCTTGAGGGGCTCAGCCGGCCCCGATGTCTTGAAATACCATGGGGAGCAGATGAGGCTACCCGTGGTCATTTACTCCGACACAAGGGAAGTGCCCATACCCATGTATTTATGTCTCTTTCTTCAGAAGTGGTGATGTTGGAGTTGTTGATGTAGTAGGCTTCTTCCTCAGCTTGCACTTGAGGATAGAATTTTCCTCTCTTAAATCATCAATCTCCTGCTCAAGCCTTAATATCTTTTTACATCGTTCCTATTTGTTTTCCTACAAGAGACGAAAAGGGATAAGCTCGATCTTAGGTTTCTTTGCTTTGTTAGGATGACTTGACTTTTTGAACTCAACATGCATGTCCCCAGGTTGGGGTAGTGGGACTTCTTCTTCATCGGAACTTGTCTCTTCCTTTCCTTTCGGATCATAGTCTTATTCTTCCCCCTGGTCCAACCATAGTGCTCCAAATCCCCGTAGACCTTGGGGTATGCAATGTAATCATCTACATAGCTCTCCGCCTCTCTCCCTCCGAATCTTGGGATGACATATTGCTCTAATTCTGCTGCAGAAACAACTCAAAACAAAAACATGAGATTTTGTCGTGGTACGGTGGTCAAATCCTTCGGGTGATTATATAATGAATTTTTACTGACCAAAAGAAGTATCGTGCAAGAAAACAGAGTCCAGAGGGCACACGAGGTGGCCACAAGGCAGGGGGCGCGCACAGGGGGGTAGGGCGTGCCCTCCACCCTTGTGGATGCCTCGTGTCTCTTTCAGACTACTTTTAATTTTCCTAATTTTTTTATTCCAAAACAGAGAAAAATTGCCATTAGAATAGTTTTGGAGTCGGTTTACTTACCGTACCACATACCTATTCTTTTTCGGAGTCTGAAACATTCTGGAAAGTGTCCCTTAAGTACTCCTCCGGTGTTAAGGTGTCAATTATATTGGTCTCAACATTTATGGGATTACCTGAGATATAATGTTTGATTCTTTGACCGTTCACCACCTTCGAATTCGTGCCTTTGGCATTGTTGATTTTGATGGCACCGGAACGATAGAGCTCCTTGATAATGTAAGGACCTTCCCATTTAGAGAGAAGTTTTCCTGCAAAAAATCTTAAACAAGAGTTGTATAGCAAAACATGATCACCTACATTAAACTCACACTTTTATCCTCTTGTCATGCCATCTTTTAACCTTTTCTTTAAACAACTTGGCATTCTCATAGGCTTGGGTTCTCCATTCATCAAGCGAGCTAATGTCAAATAACCTCTTCTTAGCGGCAAGTTTGAAATCATAATTGAGCTCTTTAATAGCCCAATATGCCGTATGTTCTAATTCAAGAGGTAAGTGACATGCTTTTCCATAAACTATTTTATACGGAGACATACCCATGGGGTTTTTATAAGCAGTTCTATAAGTCCATAATGCATCATCAAGTTTCTTAGACCAATTCTTTCTAGATCTATTAACAGTCTTTTGCAAGATCAATTTAATCTCTCTATTGCTCAATTCTACTTGACCACTAGACTGAGGATGATATGGAGATGCAATTCTATGGTTAACATCATACTTAGAAAGCATTTTATGGAAAGCACCATGAATAAAATGTGAACCACCATCAGTCATCAAATATCTAGGGACTCCAAACCTCGGAAAAATAACTTCTTTAAGCATCTTAATAGAAGTGTTATGATCAGCACTACTAGTTGGAATAGCTTCTACCCACTTAGTAACGTAATCAACAACAACTAAAATATGTGTATGCCCATTAGAGGAAGGAAAAGGTCCCATATAATCAAAGCCCCAAACATCCAATGGTTCAATAACAAGTGAATAATTCATAGGCATATCCTGACGTGTACTAATATTGCCAAATCTCTGGCATTCATCACAAGACAAGACAAACTTAGGAGCATCCTTGAAGAGAGTAGGCCAATAAAAACCAGATTGCAATATCTTGTGTGTAGTTCTATCTCCAGTGTGGTGTCCTCCGCAAGACTCAAAGTGGCACCTGCGCAGGATCTATTCCTGTTCATGCTCGGGTACACAACGTCTAATAACAGCATCTACTCCTTCTTTATAAAGGTGTGGGTCATCCCAAAAGTAATGTCTTAAATCATAGAAAAACTTTTTCTTTTGTTGGTATGTGAAACTAGGTGGTATAAATTTAGCAACAATGTAATTAGCATAATCAACATACCATGGAGTATTATGAGAAGCATTTATGACAGCTAATTGTTCATCAGGAAAGCTATCATCAATAGGCAGTGGGTCATCAAGAACATTTTCTAAGCTAGAGAAGTTGTCAGAAACGGGGTTCTCAGCTCCCTTTCTATCAATAATATGCAAATCAAATTCTTGTAACAATAGAACCCATCTAATAAGTCTAGGTTTAGCATCTTTCTTTTCCATAAGATATTTAATAGCAGCATGATCTGTGTGAATAGTTACTTTGGAATCAACAATATAAGATCTGAACTTATCACAAGCAAATACAACTGCTAAAAATTCCTTTTCAGTAGTTGCATAATTTCTCTGGGCACTGTCTGGAGTTTTACTAGCATAATGAATAACATTTAATTTCTTATCAACTCTTTGTCCTAGAACAGCACCAGCAACATAATCACTAGCATCACACATAATTTCAAAGGGTAAATTCCAATCAGGTGGCTGAACAATAGGAGCAGAAATCAAGGCTTTCTAAAGTATTTCAAATGCTTCTACACAATCATCATAAAAAACAAAAGGTACATCTTTTTGCAAGAGATTAGTGAGAGGCCTAGAAATTTTAAATAAGTCTTTAATAAACCTCCTATGGAAACCGGCAAGACCAAGGAAACTTCTTATACCATTGATATCTTTAGGACATGGCATCTTTTCAATAGCATCTACTTTAGCTTTATCAACTTCAATACTACTTTCAGAAATTTTATGCCCCAAGACTATACCTTCATTAACCATAAAGTGGCACTTCTCCCAATTCAGGACAAGATTAGTTTCTTCACATCTCTGCAAAACTTGATCAAGGTTGCTTAAGCAATCATCAAAAGAAGTTCCGTAAACGGAGAAATCATCCATGAAAACCTCAACAATCTTTTCACAAAAATCAGAGAATATAGCAGTCGTACATCTTTGAAAGGTAGTAGGTGAATTGCATAAACCAAAAGGCATATGTCTATAAGAAAATGTACTGAAAGGGCAAGTAAAAGTGGTCTTCTCCTGATCATCTTTTGACACAGGTATTTGAGAAAAACCAGAATAACCATCTAGAAAGCAAAAATGTGTATGTTTGGATAGTCTTTCTAGCATTTGATAAATAAAAGGTAATGGGTAATGATCTTTCCTAGTAGCTTTATTCAATTTTCAAAAATCAATCACCATTCTATAACTTGTAACAATTCTTTGTGGAATCAATTCATTCTTATCATTAGGAACAACAGTAATACCTCCTTTCTTAGGGACACAATGAACATGACTTACCCATCTACTATTAGCTATATGATAGATTATACCCGCCTCCAGAAGCTTTAATATTTCATTTCTTACCACTTCCTTCATCTTGGGATTTAACCTTCGTTGATGATCAACAACTGGTTTAACATCATGCTCCGAATTAATTTTGTGCAGACATAGAGTGGGACTAATGCCATTAAGGTCATCAAGAGTATATCCAATAGCAGCACGGTGCTTCAGAGTTTTCAATAATTTCTTTTCTTCATGCTCTGAAAGGTTAGCACTAATAATAACATGATATATCTTCTTTTCATCGAGATAAGCATATTTCAAAGTATCAAGTAATTGTTTAAGCTCAAACACGGCATCACCCTTGGGTGGAGGAGGATCTCCAAGGATTTCAACAGACAAATTGTGTTTCAAAATAGGCCCTTGATTAAAGAATATTTCATCTATTTCCCTTCTTTCATTCATAAACATATCATTTTCATGGTCTAGCGAATATTGTTCTAAAGGATCAGTAGGAGGCACGACAATAGAAGCAGGACCAATAATTTCATCCTTACTAGGCAATTCTTTATCATTGGGTTGTCTACGAAATTTAGAGAAATTAAAATCATGAGACATATCCCCTAAACCAACAGTAACAATATCTTTCTCGCAGTCTATCTTAGCATTAACAGTATTCAAGAAAGGTCTACCAAATATAATGGGACAAAAATTATCTTGTCGGGAACCAAGGAGAAGAAAATCAGTAGGGTATTTAATTTTCCCACACAAGACTTCAACATCTCTAACAATCCCAATTGGTTGATGGAAATAGGCCCTAGAGGCAATAATAAAATGGTTATTATTATATTTCCTGAATCATGATAAAGGTTTATTATTCATGCTACAATTGTATTGATCGGAAACTTAAATACATGTGTGAATACATAAACAAACACTGTGTCCCTAGTGGGCCTCTACTAGGCTAGCTCGTTGATAAAAGATGGTTAAGGTTTCCTAACCATGGACATGAGTGTCATTTTATAACAGGATCACATCATTAGGAGAATGATGTGATGGACAAGACCCATCCGTTAGCTTAGTATAATGATCATTTAGTTTGTTGATATTGGTTTCTTCATGTCAAATACATATTCCTTCGACTATGAGATTATGCAACTCCCGGATACCGCAGGAATACCTTGTGTGCTATCAAACATCACAACGTAACTGGGTGATCATAAAGATGCTCTAAAGGTATCTCTGAAGGTGTTTTTTGAGTTGGCATAGGTCGAGATTAGGATTTGTCACTCCGAGTATCGGAGAGGTATCTCTAGGCCCTCTCGGTAATACACATCATAAGCTTGCAAGAAAATGACTAAGGGGTTAGTCATGAGGTGATGTATTATGGAACGAGTAAAGAGACTTGCCAGTAACGAGATTGAACTAGGTATGAAGATACCGACGATCGAATCTCGGGCAAGTAACATACCGATAGACAAAGGGAATTACGTATGTTGTCATAATGGTTCGACCGATAAAGATCTTCGTAGAATATGTAGGAGCCAATATGGGCATCCAGGTTACGCTATTGGTTATTGACCGAGGTGTCTCGGTCATGTCTACATAGTTCTCGAACCCGTAGGGTCCATATGCTTAACATTTGTTGACGATATATTGCTATATGAGTTATATGATTTGGTGACCTATGTTGTTCGGAGTCCCAGATGAGATCACGAACATGACGAGGAGTCTTAAAATGGTCGAGAGGTAAAGATCAATATATAGGACGATGGTATTTGGACACCGGTAGTGTTTTGGGGCGTACCGGGAAGGAATCGGGTCACTAGAAGGGGTTCTGGGCACCCCCCCGGCAAGTTATAGGCTTAATGGGCCAAAGGGAGGGACAGACCAGCCCTCTAAGGGGCTGGTGCACCCCTCCACTTGTTTGGACAGCCCTAGGGAAGGAAAAGGGGGAGGGATAGCCCCTCCTGCCTTTCCCTCTCATGGGAGAAAGGAAAGGGAGGGGCGCAACCCTCCCCTGCCTTTCCCCGCACTCCAAATAAGGAAAGAATGGGGCGCGGCTTGGGAGGGGCCCCAAGTAGGATTGCTCCTACTTGGGTGCCTCCTTTGGCTGCTCCTCCCTCCCTCCCACCTATATATATGTGGGAGGGGGCGCCTAGCACACACCAGACAGTAGCCTAGCTGTGTGCGGCACCCCCCCTCCACCGTTTACACCCTCGGTCATATTTTTGTAGTGCTTAGGCGAAGCCCTGCGGAGATCACTTCACCATCACGGTCACCACGCCGTCGTGCTAACGGAACTCATCTACTTCCTCGACGTCTTGCTAGATCAGGAAGGCGAGGGACGTCACCGAGTTGAACGTGTGCAGAACGCGGAGGTGCCGTGCGTTTGGTACTTGATCGGTTGAAGCGCGAAGAAGTTCGACTACATAAACAACATTGTGAAATGCTTCCGCTTATGGTCTATGAGGGTACGTGGACACACTCTCCCCCTCGTTGCTGTGCATCTCCATGGATAGATCATTGTGTGTGCGTAGAATTTTTTTTGTTTTCCATGCAACGATTCCCAACAGTGGCATCCGAGCCAGGTCTATGCGTAGATGATATGCACGAGTAGAACACAAAGAGTTGTGGGCGGTGATAGTCATACTGCTTACCACCAACGTATTATTTTGATTCAGCGGTATTTTGGGATGAAGTGGCCCGGACAAACCTTACATGTCCACGTACATGAGACTGGTTCCACCGACTGACATGCAACTAATTTTGCATACAGGTGGCTGGCGGGTGCCTGTTTCTCCTAATTTAGTTGAATCAAATTTGACTGCGGCTGGTCCTTGAAGAAGGTTCAAACAGCAAACTTGATAATTCACCGTTGTGGTTTTGCCGTAGGTTAGAAAGGTTCTTGCTAGAAACCTGTAGCAGCCACGTAAAACTTGCAACAACAAAGTAGAGGACGTCTAACTTGTTTTTGGAGGGTATGTTGTGATGTGATATGGTCAAGACATGATGTGATATATGTTATTGTATGAGATGATCATGTTTTTAATTTATCGGCAACCGGCAGGAGCCTTATGGTTGTCTCTTTATTGTATGAAATGCAAGAGCCATGTAATTGCTTTACTTTATCTCTATGCGTTAGCAATAGTTGTAGAAGCAATAGTTGACGACACGACCACGATGCAACGATGGAGATCAAGGTGTCGAGCCGGTGATGATGGAGATCATGATGATGCTTTGGAGATGGAGATCAAAAGCACGAGATGATGATGACCATATCATGTCACATATTTTGATTGCATGTGAGGTTTATCTTTTATGCATCTTATTTTTCTTAGAACGACAGTAGCATTATAAGATGATCCCTTCACTAAATTTCAAGATATAAGTGTTCTCCCCAAGTATGCACCTGTGACGCCCGGATAATTAAGCTATAGTAATTCCCTGATAAAGATGTCCCGTCATCATGATTATAATTGTTAAACTCGCGTTGGTTCGAATCTGGTCCAAATTGGAATTCAAATTAAAGGCCAAATTCAAATTTCTCAAACATGCAAACTAAAATGTTCTAAGTATGGAAAATTTTCCATAACTAATTACGGTAGTGACCAACAATTTTGTAAAATATTTAAATGCCCTTTTGTGAATATAACATTGGCTAGAAACAATTATTAAATGCTTTTTAATTACTAAACAATTTCAAACTATTTTAAATCCCTCCCCAAACTTTTGTGGCAATGCCTAAAGCTGCAATGTGATTTATGGACAAAGTTTCATATTACATAAAAGTCTTTTGCTCTCTAAAATAATTACAAAACAAGAACTATAAAAGAAAAAGTAAATGAAAAAGATAAACAGAAAAGGGACCCCCCCCTCTGCCTGGGACTTAGCCCACCCAACCTCCTGGCCCAACCAGGCCGGCACACCCCCTTCCTACTAGAATACCCCCACCAGCCGCCTCCTTCTCCCCACTATGCATGCGACAGAGGCACGCGACCGAGCTGTCCCCGTTCGACCCCCTCGCCGGTGCTGCCCCAATTGATAAGGTCGAGCCTCCCTTGGCCTCGTCAGCTCCTCAGGATCTTTTCCCCCACCCACTCGCGTTCACCCCTCTCCTCGCTCCCTGCTCTCGATCTGGTCGAGCCCGACGCCGTCGTCGCCATGGCCTCCGACGTCCACGCGCCCATGGTCACCCCCACGCCCTGAGCTTGTGCCCACGAGCCCCGTCTACCTCCGCTACATTGTCTACGACCGCGGGGTTGACCTCAACGCCTCCGCTTCGTGCAGCGCTCCTTGATAACCCACAAGTATAGGGGATCAATTGTAGCCTCTTTCGATAAGTAAGAGTGTCGAATCCAATGAGGAGCTAAAGGTAGAACAAATATTCCCTCAAGTTCTATTGACCACAGATACAACTCTACGCACGCTTAACGTTCGCTTTACCTAAAACAAGTATGAAACTAGATGTACTTTGTAGGTGTTGTTGGATAGGTTTGCAAGATAATAAAGATCACATAAATAAAATCTAGGGGCTGTTTAGATAAAGACACAATAAAGTTAGTATAGCGAGTGTGGAAAAGTGGTGGTAGGAGTTGCGAAATTGTCCCTAAGCAATTGACTACTTTACTAGACCGATAACAAGTTTTATGTGGGAGAGGCCACTGCTAGCATGTCATCCCTGACTTGGAATTCTACGCACTTATGATTGGAACTATTAGCAAGCATTCGCAAGCACTAACGTTCATTTAGGTAAAACCCAACCATAGCATTAAGATATATTGGTCTCCCTTCAATCCCGTAAGCATCAACTTCTATGCTAGGTTGAAGCTTCTGTCACTCTTGCCCTCCAATACATAGTCCTATCAACATACAACTAACCCTATGGTGTGATCCACGCGCGCGCTCATATGATGGGCACCAAAGGACAACAACATAACCACAAGCAAATTAAACCAATCATAGCAATTCACCAATTACCGATAGGACAATGAAAATCTACTCAGACATCATAGGATCGCAACGCATCATTGGATAATAATATGAAGCATAAAGCACTGTAACGCCCCGGATTCGATGCGCCAGGTGTCCGCCAGTTATTCGCCATTTTTGCCATGTCATCATCTGCATGTTTTTCAAAACTTGCATCCGTTCGGGTTTCCCCGGTTCTCTCCGTTGTCCGTTCCGAGCCCGACCACACTCGCACGCGCCCGCGGCACCTCCGAGATATTATTTTTTAGTGGCATAAAAATGTTCTTGGAATGGGTTGAAGCTTGGCATGTGGTCTTATTATAGTGTAGACAGAGCGCCTGTCAAGTTTCGTCGCATTCAGAGCTCGTTTGTTAGCCCAACCGTTAAATATATAGCGGCACCGTTGCCGGTTTATTCGTCGGACGTTTCGGTCTCCGAAACCGTGTCGGGCTGCATTTCTCCTCTCTCTCCTCTCAGCCCAAGCCTCTCTCTCACACAGCCCACTAGCCCACCTATCTAACCCCCTCCGCTCTGGACCGTCCGATCGAGATCGAGCGGCTCAAACGGAGCTAATCCCTAACCCTAGCCCCCTTTCCTATTTAAACACCTCCCTTGCAGATTTAGAAGCCTAGCTTCCCTACCTCTAGCCTCCCACCTCCCTCCTCGAAATCGCCGCCACCACATCCAACCGCCTCCCCTCATTTTTGGCGCCATCCACCACCGTCCCGCCACTTGGCGCCACCTAACTGGCGGCGCCGCCAGCAAGCCTCCTCGCCCCTCCTCGCCGCCACCTGTCCCCGCGCTCCCCTCAAGCCTTGGCCGCCAAGCCGGACGCAGCCCGCCAGCCCATCCAGGTTCGACCGCGCCATGCAGCGCCGACCAAACCGCCCGCTCCTCCCGCTCGTCGAGGATCGAGGCGCCGCCGCCGCCTCTCGGCCCGCCGCCCCTGCCTACTCCCTCGCCGGAGCCGCCACTCCGCGCCGCCGCCTCCTCGTCGCCAGTCGCCGCCCGTCGTTCCCTCCTTCCTTCTCTCTCCTGCCTCCTCTCTCTCCTCCTCCGCAGTCCCGCCGCCCTTGAGCTCCGCTTGTCGCTTGGTGGCCTCGCCATCGCTGAACGGGTCCGCCGCGTCCAGATCCGCCCGGATCCGGCCGGAGACGCCGCCCCCATGGCCTCCTCCGCCCTCGCCATCCCCGTCGCATGCCGCCGCTGCCACTGCCTTCCCTCGATCCCCACTGGATCGAGGAGGACGACGATGGGTACCGCCGACCGCGTGGGCCCCGCAGCCGTGGCCCATCTTCCCTGGGCCCAGTCACCCCGTCCGACCCGATCCGCCTCTCCTCCCTCTCTGGGCCAGGCCCGCTAGGTGAGCAGACCGCCTAAGCCTCGCCTGTGCGAAGTATTGCTACGTTGCGCCCGTCCGTTTTTTTAGAAATCGGCCAAGTCCCGAATATTTTTGCATAATCATGCCATGTTCATCACATCTTATCTCTGTATCCGTAGCTCCGTTTTGTGCGTATAATATGTCAAATTGTTCGTCTCAACGAGTAATTCATTTCATTCCATTGCACCATATTCATTTGAGCTCATCTTGATGCCTGAATCATCGTTGCAAGAGTGCTTCATGATGTTGTCTGCTGTCTGTTAACAGAACTAGCTCTTTTGTCATTTTTGTCATGATTGATGTGTGCATCCTATGAGGTTGATGTCTACATGTGTTTTGATCTATGCCATTCCATCTTTACATGGGTTTATGCCATGTATTTTTGTGAGCAATGTGGTGACTAGCACAAGCATGCAAACTAGGCATCGTGATGTTGCTGTTTTAGTCCCTGTTCTGCTGTTATTTTGATGCCATGTAAACTTGATGCTACAGAGAGATCCATGCATATTTTGAGATACTTCAGTAAGGATGTTTTGAACATATGGTTACGCTCTAGCCATTAATGCCCCCTTTTGCAATTATGGAGTAGTCTAGCATGTCATTTTCGTGCTCTACTTTTGCTACAAAATGTTTCCTGGCAGATTGTTTACATGTTATTCAATTTTGCCAAGGTTGTTGTAGTTGATCCTTGCATGCTATGAACTTGTTCTTGCCTTGGTTTGTTTCATAAACATGTCTCCTTGATGATGCTATGCTTATCTTGTCATGCAATGACTTGTGGTGAGTGAATCAAGCTTGTTAATTAGGGTACTTGTTGTTACTGTTTTGCTAGGCTGAATCTGTTATTTCGTGATGCTATGTAAACCTGCTGCTACTAGTCATTCTATGCATAATCTGGAGATGTTCACTAAATATGTTTTGTTCTACATGTTATGCTCTATCCATCCATGCCCCTGGTTGCATTTATAGCCTGCTGTAGCTTGTTGTAATCTTGCTCTAAAGTTAAGCTTAATAATGTTGCTGTCAGTCTGTTAACATTAAGTTCAGTTGTTGTCATGATTGTTGCTAGTGTTCCATGCACCCTATGAACTTGCCCTTTCGACTTTTAGCTTAATATATATGCCATCTTATTGTTGGTTGCCTTGCCATGCCATGTATTATTCTGTGATGAGTGGTTCAAGCTCACCAACATGCCTACTTATTGTTGTTCCTGCCATGTATGTATCTGTAATATCTTTTGCTATGTTTACATGGGTGCCATCATATCTTCTGTTCCTTTTTGGCTCATGGTCAGTAAAGAACTTTTGTTCTATGCAATTAGTAGATTCATGCCATGCCTTTGGTTTCCATGTTAAGTTCCTGTAACATGTTGTTTGATAGCTCTAAACATTGCAACCTGATGTTATTTTCTGCAAAGTCTGAACTGTTATTATTTGCAATCTTGTCATGTGTTTTTGAGCATGTTCTATTGATTTCTGGAGATAGCTCAGTGTTCATGTTTTGTCATGTTTTACCTGTACTTCATGTCCATGCCTTTTGTTCTCATGTTTGGGTGCTGTAGCATGTTGTTTTGATGCTTGCAATATGCCTAGTTGCTGTTTTGGACAGCTTGTCCTTTAAACTTGTTTCATGTGCATGTGTTGAACCGTTGCTTCGTTTTGAGTGTGCTCTATATGAAACTTGCTTGATTTTGCATGTAGTTTCATATTATCATGTTGCATCCTTGTTTTGAGGTGTTCGCTTGATGTTTGAATGCATTTTGCATCAATGCCATGTTTCACTTGTTTTGCTCATATCTTCTAGGCCGTAGCTCCGAATCTAATGAACTTTATATGTAACTTGACTAGAATCTCGTGTAGATCATCTTGGTGCATCTTAACTTGCTGTTTAACAACTTGAACATAAGGTTTATTCAGATCTGGACCAATTTCGAAATATGCATATGAGGACTTACCGGAATTGTTATATGTTGTTCCCGGCCTCATTTAAACTTGCCTTGATGTGTTGCTCTTGGTTGCATCATCTCTTGTCATGAGTAGCTCCAAGTAGCTTTGTCATGCATCATGTTTGTTTGTGCATCATGTCTTGTCTATGTGTGGTGTGTTTACCAGGTTGTGTGCTTCTTCTCGATAGTTCCCGTTTTCGTTGCGATCGTGAGGATTCGTTCGGCTTCATCAATTCGTCTTCTTCACGGACTCATTCTTCTTCCTAGCGGGATTTCAGGCAAGATGACCGCTACCCTGGATCTCACTACTATCATTGCTATGCTAGTTGCTTCGTTCTTTCGCTATGTTGCGCTACCTATCACTTGCTGCTCAAGCCTCCCAAATTGCCATGAACCTCTAACCATTGTCACCCTTCCTAGCAAACCATTGTTTGGTTATGTTACCACTTTGCTCAGCCCCTCTTATAGCGTTGCTAGTTGCAGGTGAAGATGAAGATTGCTCCATGTTGGATTATGTTTATGTTGGGATATCACAATATCTCTTATTTAATTAATGCATCTATATACTTGGTAAAGGGTGGAAGGCTCGGCCTTATGCCTAGTGTTTTGTTCCACTCTTTCCGCCCTAGTTTCCGTCATATCGGTATTATGTTCCCGGATTTTGCGTCCCTAACGCGGTTGGGTGATTTATGGGACCCCCTTGATAGTTCGCTTTGAATAAGACTCCTCCAGCAAGGCCCAACCTTGGTTTTACCATTTGCCTCACCACCACCTACTTTCCCTTGGGAGTAATTAACCCAAGGATCATCTTTATTTAGCCCCCCCCGGGCCAATGCTTGTCTAAGTGTTGGCCCGAACCGAGTAGATCGGGGCCCCTCGGGAAACTCGAGGTCTGGTTTTACTCGTAGGATGTCTCATCGGTGTTGCCCGAGAGCGAGATATGTGCAGCTCCTATTGGGATTGTCGGCGATCGGGCGGCTTTGCTGGTCTTGTTTTATTCTTGTCGAAATGTCTTGTAGCCGGATTTGAGACTGATCGGGTCTTCCGGGAGAAGGAATATCCTTCATTGATCGCGAGAGCTTATCATGGGCTAAGTTGGGACACCCTGCAGGGTTTGAACTTTGAAAGCCGTTCCAGCGGTTATGTGGCAGATGGGAATTTGTTAATATCCGGTTGTAGTAAACTTGAAGTAAACTCTTCTAAAATACACCAACCGTGTGCGTAACCGTGAGTGTCTCTTTTCGGGGTTGATCGAGAGGAGAACACGGTTTCTGGGTTATGTCTGACGTAAGTAGGAGTTCAGGATCACTTCTTGATCATTACTAGTTGACGACCGTTCCTTTGTTTCTCTTCTCGCTCTCATTTGCGTATGTTAGCCACCATATATGCTTAGCGCTGCTACAACCTCACCACCTTACACCGTCCTTTCCCATTAAGCTTTGCTAGTCTTGATACCCATGGTAATGGGATTGCTGAGTCCTCGTGGCTCACAGATTACTACAACATCAGTTGCAGGTACAGGTTATGCGATGATCATGACGCGAGAGCGATGTTTGCTTACTTTGGAGTTCTTCTTCTGCTTCTTCTTCGATCAGGGATAGGTTCGTGTCGGCAGCCTGGGCTAGCGTGGTGGATATTGTTTGAGTTTGTTTATGATTCATCCGTAGTCGGATGTTGATCTTGTATGTTGTATTGTTGTATTCATGTGACATTGTATGTCTTGGTTGTATCCCTATGTATTATGTAATGTTGATGTAATGATATCCACCTTGCAAAAGCGTTTCAATATGCGGGTCTATCCTTGGTGGGACCTTCGAGTTCCTTTTGGATAGGGTCGCATATTGGGCGTGACAAGCACCATGTTCAAGTAGAGGTTACAGCGGGTTGCGGGAGAGTGGACCGCTGTAGATAGATGGGGGAAGGTGATGAAGATGTTGGTGAAGATGATGGAGGTGTTGGTGTAGATCGTTGTCGCGTTGATGGCCCCGGCAGCGTTCCGGCGCCACCGGGAGAGAGGGGGAGAGAGCCCCCTTATTCTTCTTCTTCTTCTTCTTCTTCTTCTTCTTCTTCTTCTTCTTGTTCTTCTTCTTCTTCTTCTTCTTCTTCTTCTTCTTCTTCTTCTTCTTCTTCTTCTTCTTCCTTGACCTTCTCCCTAGATGGGAGAAGGGTTTCCCCTCTGGTCCTTGGCTTCCATGGCATGGGAGGGGCGTGAGCCCCTCCGAGATTGGATCTGTCTCTCTGTCTCTCTCTGTTTCTGCGTTCCCCGATTCTGCCCTTTCACCGTTTCTTATATTCCCGGAGATCCGTAACTCCGATTAGGCTGAAATATGGACACGATTTTTATCCGGATATTGGCTTTGTTGCGGCGAAAGAAGGGCACCAACCGCCTTACAGAGTAGCCGCGAGTTCCCAGGGCGTGCCTAACCCCCTGGGGCGCGCCCTCACCCTCGTGGGCCCCTCGGGCATCGTATCGCATTGATTCCACTTCCGAAAATTCACATATATTCCAAAAAAATATCCGTCAGTTTTATCCCGTTTGGACTCCTTTTGATATGGATTTTCTGCGAAACAAAAAACATGCAACTAATAGGAACTGGCACTGGGCACTGGATCAATATGTTAGTCCCAAAAATAGTATAAAAAGTTGCCAAAAGTATATGAAAGTTTTATAATATTAGCATGGAACAATAAAAAATTATAGATACGCCGGAGACGTATCAACATCCCCAAGCTTAATTCCTGCTCGTCCTCGAGTTGGTAAATGATAAAAAAGATAATTTTTGATGTGGAATGCTACCTAGCATAATCTTGATCATGTAATCTAAGCATGGCATGAATATTAAGACACGAGTGATTCAAAGCAATATTCTATCATTTGACATTGAGACAATAATACTTCAAGCATACTAATAAATAAATCATGTCTTTTCAAAATAACATGGCCAAAGAAAGTTATCCCTACAAAATCATATGGTCTGGCTATGCTCCTGTGACGCCCGGGTGATTACGCTACGGTAATCCGCACTGATGATGCCACGTTACCTCGGTTACCGTTGACAACTCTCGTGTTGATTCAAATCCGATTCAAGTTCAAATTCAAAATAAAGTCAAACAATAAAAATTTTCAGATATTAAAACTAAAGTGTTCGGGTGGTTCTAAATAATTCATAAGTATTTATGGTGGTGAAACCCCCACTTTTATAAAATGTTTAATTACTCTAAGATGAATAAAACAGTAGCAAATCACAATTATTTAAGTGCTTAAAAATAATAAACAATTTCAAAACTAATTTGTTATAGGTGTTAAACTATTGTGGCAGTGGCTTATTTTGTGAAATCTATTTAGGTGCCACTTTAGCAATTTACTAAAGCTAAAATAAATGAAAAAACTAAAAGTAAAACAGAAAAGGAAAAATTAAGAAAACAAACAATTACAAACAAAAAAAAAAGGAAAAGGCCCCCCCCCTCCCTGGGCCACCCGGCCCAGCCGGCTGACTACCAGCCGCCCACTGCCCAACTGGCAGCCCCTCGCCTATAGGCCAAGCGCACTTCAACCCTAGCCTATCGCCCCCACTCACTCCCTCGCCCGATCGGATCGGGTCGATCCCCACTCCCTCGACCTCTCTCCCATTCCCCGTCTGGATCGAGGTCCCGACCCCGCCGCCCCCCCCCCCACCTCACCGACCCCCACCCGGTGCCGCCCACCACCGACGCCACCGCCCGATCCCAAGGCCGCCTCACCTTCCCCGTCGGCCAACCCCTCCTCGTCTCCCCTCTTCCCCGATCGGATCGGGCCGACTTCACGCTACCGACGGCGCTTCCCGCCGCCGACGCCAGACGCCGCCGCTGGTGCCGCCCGGCCGCCCGCGGACCTCACCGAATCCGCGCGCGCCCGAGGACCGGCGCCCGCCTCGAGCAGCGCCCTCTGGCGCCCTTCCCCACCGCCCGCCTCGCCACCTCCCGACCCGGACCACCGTCGGCGCCGCCGTCGACCTCGTCCTCCACCCGAGCCGCTGCCATGACCTGCGATCCCTTTGTGAGAACCCCCTCCTTCTTCTCCTTGCGGCTCACCGCTTCGCCCATGATCATTCTTGCCGCTGCCTTTCCACACCGGCCGCCCGCCCGCCCTCGCCCGTTCTGCGCCTTTCCGGCGCCCTTCCCCTCGGGCGCCTGTTGGGGCGGTCCCCACGCCCACACGCCGTGCCCGTTGCAAGAATCAGCGCCTGCGTGCCGTGCCCGTTGCGCCCGAACCCGGTATGGCCATAGGCCTATGACAAAAGGGGCCCGCTCCATAACGTTTTAGGATAAAATAAATAGTAAATAATAATAAAAAAAAGAATTAATAAAAATAAAAATAAAAATATAATAAATAAATAAATAAGTTAATTAATTAATAATTAATTAATTAAGTAATTACTTAAGTTAGTTAATCCGGGTTAATTAATTCAATTAACTAATTGAGTTTAATTAAACTATAATTAATTTAACTTAATCCTAATTAACTTAATTAGAGGATGACGGTGGGTCCCCCGGACCCACATGTCGAGTTGACTCAGTCAACCTGTTGATCGATGACGTCGGCATGACATCATCTTGATGTCATAAATGCATTTTTCAAATTAATTAAATAATTAATAAAATTCCGAAATTAATAAAATCTTTTAAAATCATATCTTTTAATCCGTAATCCGGATTAAAATATTTTCAACATGAAAGTTGCTCGAGCAGCGAGGCGAATCCGGATCGCAGATCCGTTCGTCCACCGCACGTCTCTAACCTATCGAACCTGCAAACTTTCCTCTCCGGTTCATCATCGACAGACGTCCGGAATCGGAGAACTTCCGGATGTTTCCCCCTTAACCAGTATCACCTCATACCGCGTTAGGGCACACGAACACCGCGTATTGTCTTGTTACGCTTTGTTATGCTTTAATTGCTCTGTTATTTATTATGTTCCCCTCCGTTGCTTTTCGGTGACCAGAGACCCGAGACCGTACGCCCCCTTCGTGATCGACTACGGTGTCGACGACCCCCTCTCTTGCCGAGCAACCAGGCAAGCCCCCTTGATCACGGATATCGCCTACTCTTATCTATCTGCTTGCATTAGAGTAGTATAGCATATTCTTGTTTTGGATACTCCTCTCTTCTTTGCATAGCATTGACCTTGTTATACATTGTTACCTTACCTGCAAACCTATATGCTTAGTATAGGATGCTAGTACATTCATCTGTGACCCGTCATACTTGTCCGTCTGCCGTGCTATACTATCGGGCCGTGATCACTCGGGAGTTGATCACGGGTATATACTATATACCTTACATTATACATTACATGTGGTCTTTGTTAGGAGATGGGGGCTGAAAGGACGGGTGGTTCCATCCCGGTAGAGGTGGGCCTGGGTTCCCACGGCCCCGATCGATACTTTGTGGCGGAGCGGCGGGGCAGGTTGAGACCGCCTAGGAGAGAGGTGGGCCTGGCCTGTTCGGCGTTCGCGGTTACTTAACACACTTAACGAGGTCTTGGTATTTGATCGGGTTGGCTACGAGCTTATACGCACTAACCATCTACGCGGGAGTAGTTATGGGTATCCCGCGTCGTGGTATCGGTACCGGTACTTCAGACGTCACGACGGAGTGGCGCGCCGGATTGACTGGAACGCTCTTGGGCTAGGTCGCTTCGGCAGCGTCAGAGCGAACGTGGTGTGTGCTCGAGGCGATGGGCCTGAGACCCTGCGCTTAGGTTTAGACCGGCGTGTTGGCCTCTCTGTTGTGCCTAGGTGGGGCTGCGGCGTGTTGATCTTTACGGCGGGCATGACCCAGAAAGTGTGTCCGGCCAAATGGGATCAAGCGTCTTTGGGTAAGATGGTGCACCCTGCAGGAAGTTAATCTATTCGGATAGCCGTGATCTTGATAACAGGGCGACTTGGAGTTGTACCTTGAGCTTATGACAACTAGAACCGGATACTTGATAAAACACACCCTTCCAAGTGCGGATACAACCGGTGGTCGTTCTCGCTCGGGGATATGAGCAGGGATCGCGGGTAGGATTATTGCTATATGATGTTACTTGGAGGACTTCGTTGTCCTCTTCATGCATGCAAGACAGGTGTCGTGGCGTAGTCTTCGTTAAGACTAGCTATCCCCTCTTATTACGGCATTCTGCATTCAGTCCACCGATATGGCCTTTACACATATATCCATGCATATGTAGTGTAGCTCCTTGCTTGCAGTACTTTGGATGAGTACTCACGGTTGCCTTGTTCCCCTTTTCCCTATCTCTACTCGATTGCTGCAAGCAGACGTTGGAGTCCGGGATCCAGACGCCACCGCTCACGGCGACTACTACTCGGGCGCCTACTACTACGTGCAGCCCGGCGACGGCGACGGGGAGTGACCTAGGAGGATCGAGGCGGGAGGCCTGCTCCTCTTCGATCAGTATCCGGTTTGTGCTAGCCATCTTATGGCAACTTGTTTAACTTATGTCGTACTCAGATATTGTTGCTTCCGCTGACTCGTCTATGATCGAGCACTTGTATTCGAGCCCTCGAGGCCCCGGCTTGTATTATGATGCTTGTATGACTAATTTTATTATAGAGTTGTGTTGTGATATCTTCCGTGAGTCCTTGATCTTGATCGTACACATTTGCGTGCATGATTAGTGTACGATTGAATCGGCGTCACAAGTTGGTATCGAGCCATTGCTGTAGGAATCCCCTTCCAACTCCTTGGCGAAGTCGAGTCTAGACATTGCAAAACTTTTACTAACATGGCTGTGTGTCTTATGGGCTGCGTCGCCATCGGGTGGTATTAGGATCTTTTACTCCTCGATCTTTACTCTGGGATTCTGAACTCTCTTCTATTCGGGTTAAATGAATTTGCTAAAAACAAAACTAACCTTAGGTTCTCGCGAGTACTTTCTCCCGGAGAGCCCCTCACTTCAGATGATCGTCTGCTAATCAGAAGATTCCGGAGATACTCTCTGATGATCTCTCGAGACTTTGTGCCCATTACTTTTGCTATTCCTGGCCACCGATAAATCCGTATGGATAACTACTTACACTTGCCATTCATACGATCATCCCCCGTTGATCTTGTTATTACAAGATACCCAAGTTTTTTCTATTGTTCCGAGAATACTTTGTGCCTCTGCCTAGCAGTTCCTTGCCACATGAATACCCTTCAAATAAATCCTCGCACTTGTCGAGTATCCGCTCATCCCCGCTTGTTCATGTGTTTCACAAAAGTCTTCAAAATACTATTCGATCTTCGAAAATCCTCTGGAGCCTTTGGCTCTTGAAATTCTTTGCTTGCTTGCATTATGGTTAATCCCATAAGTCTCGTAGTCATATTGACATCCCTTGTCATTATCATTTTGAGTCTGTTGACTCAATATGTTTCTGAATACCATAATCATCATTGATTCTTATAAATTACCTTTCGGCTGAGCTGCCATTCTTTTAAGCTGGAATTGGTTCTCGACCAATCCAATTGCCGTTGATTGTACCCTAAGGCTATTCAACTTATCCACCCCTAAATCGAGCATTGCTTGATCCCTTGATTTGGAAATCATAATTCCTTTGCATTTGACAATTGAGTTAGTCATTGTTTCTATAATCTGATCTCCTTGCATTCTTCTTCCTCTAGTTAATCTATCGATGCTCACGTCGGACCCTTGTGGGCCATCGGGTCCATTGTTGGATTTTATCCGTCGGCATCCTTCATATTCAATAACTTTGTGAGACCTTCCACGATACATAATGCCTTTGGTAAATTGTATCCTCTGCTTTGTCAACCATGCTCTACCTCCGAGCTTGAGTTATTTACCCACGAGTTGATGGTATACGTTCCTAAGATGCCTTGGTGGGTTGAACCTATGCCCTCCTTAATATGTGTGAACTCGAAAGTTTTCACGAGTCATACTCTTACGGTATTTGCGGATAAAATTTCAACGCTATAACTTCATCGAAAGCGAGAAGTGAATGAAAGGGTATGCATTGGAAAAGTGGAGTCGACCTTGAACCTTATGTTCATGCCCATGGACACGATGTAGATCTTATCATTAAAGCTTCTCTTAAATAATTATTCCTTTGGTATAAGTTCATCTTATATCAGGGATCTGGCCTTTTGCAATCGTGGTTACGACCATGATTGTTCTTCTTTGATCTCATTTCTCGGACAAGTTAAAACAATCGTCTTCTATGGATCAATACACCAGTCCAACCTTTACTTTGATCCGTGTCGAGTATTACCCCCTGGTATCTCGAGATTGTCATGGAACTGCATAACTTTTTATGAGTTCTTCAAGTGCTACCTTCCCACTGATTCCAATTTTTCACGGGCTCGAGTTTTAAACACTCAAAGACACCGATAAATGAACCGAGTCCGCTTTTCGGTTCAACAACTCTTCGATAGCTTCTATAAGTACGAGTTTGTACCCGATCACGCCATTCCTAGCCTGTTTGGCTATATCATTGTCGTGATGATTTAAGCTGTGCTACCTGGTCCTTATCCTAGGAGCACAAATTTCGACGATGAGCTAAGCTTATGTCGATCTTCCTCGTCATATCATTTCACCTTGAACAACAAGCTTGGTTTCGAGTTTGTGTCGTACCCGTGGTTCCAATGAACTTGCGCTTCATCATTCCTTTGACTTGAGGTCATCGTTGTTCGATCACATCTTCATGAACTCTCTCGACAAATGTATCGTAATCATCATCTACATCCTGAGCTCTTCCAGGATATCAATTGAATTCATAATGAGAAATACCATCCTTGCCCTCGATGAATTGTATTATCATCGACCACTCTATTGCCTTCCCACCAACACAAGCTTGTTCATGTTTGGTGTTATACCTTGAGCTCCTTGCTACCCAGCAATCGTTCTTCTTTACCTTGGAGTATTACCATCCTTTATGTCAAGAATGATCTGAGATTTGTTCCACCTCTTGAGGATTCTTGACATAGAAATACTTCTCACCATCACCCTTCTTTCTTGGTCCCCGTGCTAATACCATCAAGTGAACGGTGTTGTTTGAGTTCTGGACTTCTAGCAGCCCTATTGCTTTGAAGTTAACGATCGAAAGTTCATTCTTAGGTTACTGATTATTGAATCACCCTTCTGACATTGGTCGTGCAACCCAACCCATATTTCGGGCGCACCTTTCAACCAATGTTTAATTGTGTATGTTTTCCTCGAGCATACTTCCTTATATCATTTGAGCTGACAAATGTTATCTCCTTGTTCACTTAATTGTGGAAATCCATCTTTTGGGAATCTCGATGAATTACGTTGAGTTCACTAGAAACCTCCTTGTCCTCTCCTTGGGTTAATGATGGACTTTTGTTAACGGAAATCACTCCATAGTTCATTTTCCCGAGAATCTTACAATGTCATCTCGTCAATTTGCGTTGCACCTTGTCTTCTCAGGTATCCTAAGTCTGAGGTATCCTGACACCAATCGGATCTGAATCTCGGTCGGATATGATGGTTGGGACAACTTCCAAGAGTTATGATGTTGATCCTTTGATGACCCGTAGTATGATGTCATGCCTAGCACCCGGTGGAGGACCTAGCATTATAGATTCCTTTTCAGCGGGGTTATCCATTCATCCAGAGGGAATTGTAATACTGATTCTACAAGTTATTCGGATGGATCCTTCGTGATTCCAAAGTCTGATCTTCACCAAGGCCATGTCAATGCTATCTCCAAGCATGTACGTGATACTCGATTTTCAACAAGAACATTGAAGCCCAATGCTAAATGTTTCTTGTTCAATTATTCAACACCGTTGTATGGGTAATGACATGAAATTTCTCTCCCTTACCTAAAGGGTTTTCTACATTATATCCTGTCATGGGTATCATGCTCGCTTATCCTTGGGAAGGATATACCCTGAAATATGTGTTTAAACACATTTTCCTTTCCATTATTCTTTAACCTAATGATCACATTTTCCTTTCCATGGGTCTGTTTGACCCTTCTTGTGAATATATAATCTAAGCGGTGATAATCCCCTGCTTAGGTAAGCACCTCGTTGTACCACTCGTAAGTAAGACCCTATTACTATTGTTGATGACATTCGGTAACCACCGATGGGCGAGAACCTTGCCTATTGGTCCGCCTCGTTCAACGAAAGGGAAAATGGTTCTCTTCGTCCCTCGCCCTTGGTACCTATGTTGTTGCCGACATGACCCTCAGACTCTCCTCTGACATGCCTAGCTTACATGATCGTGCAAGATGTCACCAACCTTTCTACTTTTAACCACATGGTGGGCCCATAACCCACAGTTCCACAGGATCGAAACCTGACTCTCCTGTACACCCCCTGTTCCCAAAGTTATTCCTCCCGCGTGGACTCGTATGTAATTCACGGGCCACCGTCATAGTGATCTATTCTGGTATCAGACGCGATACTTACTCTCGCTACTCTGAACCCCTTTCTCACTCTGGTTCAGGCTTCGAGCAACTACCTACCCGCTTGGAGCCTATTATGGTACCTTCGTACCTTACTCTCGAGGTATTTCATATGTTCAACTCGAGAGATAATCTTATACTAACTCATGGGTTAGACCCAGATTGTTTCCCTCAAAAGCATTATGTCGTAGTGAGCTGCCCCTTATCTTTCGTAAGTACGATGGAGTTCCCGAAGAAATGATGACCAACCTATCATGATGCATCGGAATAAAGGATTGAAGACATCAACTAAAGGAACTAACTTCTTCGAGAAGATCCGTTAGACTATCGTAACCAGACCTTTCCCCCTGGCTCCCCTCTTAAATCTCGGGACGAGATTTCTTGTAGTGGAGGAGAATTGTGACGCCCGGGTGATTACGCTACGGTAATCCGCACTGATGATGCCACGTTACCTCGGTTACCGTTGACAACTCTCGCGTTGATTCAAATCCGATTCAAGTTCAAATTCAAAATAAAGTCAAACAATAAAAATTTTCAGATATTAAAACTAAAGTGTTCGGGTGGTTCTAAATAATTCATAAGTATTTATGGTGGTGAAACCCCCACTTTTATAAAATGTTTAATTACTCTAAGATGAATAAAACAGTAGCAAATCACAATTATTTAAGTGCTTAAAAATAATAAACAATTTCAAAACTAATTTGTTATAGGTGTTAAACTATTGTGGCGTTGGCTTATTTTGTGAAATCTATTTAGGTGCCACTTTAGCAATTTACTAAAGCTAAAATAAATGAAAAACTAAAAGTAAAACAGAAAAGGAAAAATTAAGAAAACAAACAATTACAAAAAAAAGGAAAAGGCCCCGCCCCTCCCTGGCCACCCGGCCCACCCGGCTGGCCTACAGGAGCCGCCCCAGCCAATGGCAGCCCCAGCCTATAGGCCAAGCGCACTTCGAACCCTAGCCTATCGCCCCCACTCACTCCTCGCTTCGTCGGATCGGGTCGATCCCCCCCTCCCCTCGACCTCTCCCATTCCCCGTCTGGATCGAGGTCCCGACCCCGCCGCCGCCCGCCCCCCACCTCACCGACCCCCCACCCGGTGCCGCCCCACCACCGCGCCACCGCCCGATCCCAAGGCCGCCTCACCTTCCCCGTCGGCCAAACCCTCCCTCGTCTCCCCTCTTCCCCGATCGGATGGGGCCGACCTTCACGCGCCGACGGCGCTTCCCGCCGACGCCCGACGCGCCGCTGGCTGGTGCCGCAGCCGGCCGCCCCGGACCTCACCGAATCGCGCCCGCGCCGAGGACACGGCGCCCGCCTCAGCAGCGCCCTCTGGCGCCTTCCCCACCTGCCCGCCTCGCCACCTCCCGACCGGACCACCGTCGCCGCCGCCCGTCGACCTCGTCCTCCACCCGAGCAGCTGCCATGACCTGCGATCCCTTTGTGAGGAACCCCCCTCCTTCTTCTCCTTGCGGCTCGCGCTCGCCCATGATCGCTGCCGCAAGGCTTCAGTGGCCGCCGCCCTTCCCCCTCGGGCGCCTGTTGGGCCGGTCCCCACGCCTTGACGCCGTGCCGTTCGCCCGAACCGGTATGGCCATAGGCCTATGACAAAAGGGCCCGCCCATAACGTTTTAGGATAAAATAAATAGTAAATAATAAAAAAAAAGAATTAATAAAAATAAAAATAAAAATATAATAAATAAATAAATAAGTTAATTAATTAATAATTAATTAATTAAGTAATTACTTAAGTTAGTTAATCCGGGTTAATTAATTCAATTAACTAATTGAGTTTAATTAAACTATAATTAATTTAACTTAATCCTAATTAACTTAATTAGAGGATGACAGGTGGGTCCCCCTGGACCCACATGTCAGGGTTGACTCAGTCAACCCTGTTGACTGATGACGTCAGCATGACATCATGCTGATGTCATAAATGCATTTTTCGAAATTAATTAAATAATTAATAAAATTCCAGAAATTAATAAAATCTTTTAAAAATCATATCTTTTAATCCGTAATCCGGATTAAAATATTTTCAACATGAAAGTTGCTCAGAACGACGAGACGAATCCGGATACGCAGTCCGTTCGTCCACCGCACGTCTCTAACCTATCGAACCTGCAAACTTTCCTCTCCGGTTCATCTGTCTGACAGACGTCCGGAACCGGGAGAACTTCCCGGATGTTTCCCCCCTTAACCAGTATCACCTCATACCGCGTTAGGGCACACCGAACACCGCGTATTGTCTTGTTACGCTTTGTTATGCTTTGATTGCTCTGTTATTTATTATGTTCCCCCGTTTTTTTTCCGGTAGAGACCCGAGACCGCTGCGGTACCCCCCCGTGATCGACTACGGTGTCGGCGACCCCCTCTCTTGCCGAGCAACCAGGCAAGCCCCCCCCTTGATCACCGGATATCGCCTACTCTTATCTATCTGCTTGCATTAGAGTAGTATAGCATATTCTTGTTTTCGGATACTCCTCTACTGCTGCATAGCCTGACCTTGTTACTTCTGTTGTTACCTTACCTGCAAACCTATATGCTTAGTATAGGATGCTAGTACATTCATCTGTGACCCGTCATACTTGTCCGTCTGCCGTGCTATACTATCGGGTCGTGATCACTCGGGAGTTGATCACGGGTATATACTATATACCTTACATTATACATTACATGTGGTACTGTTCGGAGATGGGGGCTGAAAGGACGGGTGGTTCCATCCCGGTAGAGGTGGGCCTGGGTTCCCGACGGCCCCGCCCGATACTTTGTGGCGGGGCGGCAGGCAGGTTGAGACCGCCTAGGAGAGAGGTGGGCCTGGCCTGTTCGGCGTTCGCGGTTACTTAACACACTTAACGAGGTCTTGGTATTTGATCTGGGTTGGCTCTGAGCTTATCGCACTAACCATCTACGCGGGAGTAGTTATGGGTATCCGGCGTCGTGATATCGGCGAAGTACTTGAGACGTCAACGTGACGGGCGGCGCGCGCGCGGATTGGACTGGAAGCGCTCGCTGGGCTAGGTGCGCTTCGGCTGCGTCGCATAGCGTGCAGTGTGCTTTCGAGGCGATGGGCCTGACCCTGGCGCTTAGGTTTAGACCGGCGTGTTGGCCTCTCTGTTGTGCCTAGGTGGGGCTGCGGCGTGTTGATCTTCGCGGCGGGCATGACCGTGAAAGTGTGTCGGCCAAATGGGATCAAGCGTCTTTGGGTAAGATGGTGCACCCTGCAGGAGTTAATCTATTCGGATAGCCGTGATCTTGATAACAGGGCGACTTGGAGTTGTACCTTGAGCTTATGACAACTAGAACCGGATACTTGATAAAACACACCCTTCCAAGTGCGAGATACAACGGTGGTCGTTCGCTCGGGGATATGAGCAGGGATCGCCGGGTAGGATTATTGCTATATGATGTTACTTGGAGGACTTCCGTTGTCCTCTTACATGCATGCAAGACAGGTGTCGAAGCGTAGTCTTCGTTAAGACTAACTATCCCCTCTTATTACGGCATTCTGCAGTTCAGTCCATCGATATGGCCTTTACACATATATCCATGCATATGTAGTGTAGCTCCTTGCTTGAGTACTTTGGATGAGTACTCACGGTTGCCTTGTTCCCCTTTTCCCTCTCTCTACTCGATTGCTGCAAGCAGACGTTGGAGTCCGGATCCAGGCGCCACCGTCTCGGCGACTACTACTCGGGCGCCTACTACTACGTGCAGCCCGGCGGCGACGACGGGAGTGACCTAGGAGGATCCCGGCGGGAGGCTGCTCCTCTTCGTCTGTATCCCGGTTTGTGCTAGCCATCTTATGGCAACTTGTTTAACTTATGTGCGTACTCAGATATTGTTGCTTCCGCTGACTCGTCTATGATCGAGCACTTGTATTCGAGCCCTCGAGGCCCCTGGCTTGTATTATGATGCTTGTATGACTAATTTTTATTATAGAGTTGTGTTGTGATATCTTCCCGTGAGTCCTTGATCTTGATCGTACACATTTGCGTGCATGATTAGTGTACGATTGAATCGAGGGCGTCACAGCTCCATCTTCACCACACAAAATATTAAAATCATGCACAACCCCGATGACAAGCCAAGCAATTGTTTCATACTTTTGACGTTCTCAAACCTTTTCAACTTTCATGTAATACATGAGCGTGAGCCATGGACATAACACTATAGGTGGAATAGAATATCATGGTGGAGGTTGTGTGGAGAAAAAAAAGGAGAAAGTCTCACATCGACGCGGCTAATCAACGGGCTATGGAGATGCCCATCAATCTATGTCAATGTGAGGAGTAGGGATTGCCATGCAACGGATGCACTAGAGCTATAAATGTATGAAAGCTCAACAAAAGAAACTAAGTGGGTGTGCATCCAACTTGCTTGCTCACGAAGACATAGGGCATTTGAGGAAGCCCATTGTTAGAATATACAAGCCAAGTTCTATAATGAAAAATTCCCACAAGTATATGAAAGTGACAAAAAAAGAGACTCTCTATCATGAAGATCATGGTGCTACTTTGAAGCACAAGTGTGTAAAATGGATAGTAGCATTGTCCCTTCTTTTTTTTCTTTTTTGGGCCTTTCCTTTTTTGGCCTTTCTCTATTTTTTATTTGGCCTTTCTTTTTATTTGGCCTTTCTCTTTTTTTTTCATGGGACAATGCTCTAATAATGATGATCATCACACTTCTATTTATTTACAACTCAATGATTACAACTCGATACTAGAACAAAGTATGACCCTATATGAATGCCTCCGGTGGTGTACCGGGATGTGCAATGATCTAGCATAGCAATGGCATCAAAAAACGGACAAGCCATGAAAACATCATGCTAGCTATCTTACGATCATGCAAGGCAATATGACAATAAATTCTCAAGTCATGTATATGATGATGATGGAAGTTGCATGGAAATATATCTCGGAATGGCTATGGAAATGCCATGATAGGTAGGTATGGTGGCTGTTTTGAGGAAGATATAAGGAGGTTTATGTGTGATAGAGCGTATCGTATCACGGGGTTTGGATGCACCAGCGAAGTTTGCACCAACTCTCGAGGTGAGAAAGGGCAATGCACAGTACCGAAGAGGCTAGCAATGATGGAAGGGTGAGAGTGCATATAATCCATGGACTCAACATTAGTCATAAAGAACTCACATACTTATTGCAAAAATCTATCAGTCATTGAAACAAAGTACTACACGCATGACCCTAGGGGGATAGATTGGTAGGAAAAGACCATCAATCGTCCCCGACCGCCACTCATAAGGAAGACAATTAATAAATACCTCATGCTCCAACTTCGTTACATAATGGTTCACCATACGTGCATGCTACGGGAATCACAAACTTAAACACAAGTATTTCTACAATCCACAACTACCCACTAGCATGACTCTAATATCACCATCTTTATATCACAAAACTATTGCAAGGAATGAAACATATCATATTCAGTGATCTATAAGTTTTATGTAGGATTCTATGACTAACCATGTGAATGACCAGTTCCTGTCAGCTCTCTAAATAGATATAAGTGAAGCAAGAGAGTTTAATTCTTTCTACAAAAGTTATGCCCACGCTCTAACAAATATAAGTGAAGCAAAATAGCATTCTACAAATGGCGGTTTTCTATGTGTAGGGAAATAGGCAATCCATACTTCAAATGATATAAGTGAAGCACATGAAGCATTCTATAAAGCCATACTCAAAAAATATAAGTGAAGTGCAATGAGAATTCTATAAATCAACAAGGACTATCTCATACCAGCATGGTGCATAAAAGAAAAGTGAAAACTAAATGCAAAAGACACTCCAAGATTTGCACATATCACATGAACGAAATGAATCCGAAAACATACCGGTACTTATTGAAGAAAGATGGGATGCCTTCTGGGGCATCCCCAAGCTTAGATGCTTGAGTCTCCTTGAACATTTACTTGGGGTGCCTTGGGCATACCCAAGCTTGAGCTCTTGCCTCTCCTCCTTATCCTCATATCGAGACATCCTCGATCTTCGAACACTTCATCCACACAAAACTCAACAGAAAGCTCGGTAAGATCCGTTAGTATAATAAAGCAAATCACTACTCTAAGTACTATTGCAAACCAATTCATATTTTGTGTTTGCATTTTAGCTATTGTAATATAACTTTTCCATGGCTTAATTCACTGATAGAAACTGATAATTTCATCAAAACAAGCAAACTATGCATCAAAAACAGAATCTGTCTTAAACAGGACAGTCTGTAGTAATCTGAACATTCACCATACTTCTGGCACTCCAAAAATTCTGAAAACTTAGGAAAAATAAAAAATTTGTATAGAAAGACAGTGCAAAAAGTTTCATATCCGTTTGACGTTCTAGTAAAAAATGTAAAATTGCGCACTACAGCAAAAGTTTTTGTCTTGCACCGTACAAACCAACAAGCAATGTAAACATCCTAAAGGCAAATCTTGGCACATTTTTTCTATTTTTAAACTTTATAAAAGCACAAAACATAAATAAATGACTCTCTAAAACTTCCAGGTTGTTTCCCTGGCAGCGCTTTCTTTAAAGCCATTAAGCTAGGCATATAGTGCTCAAGTAATGGATCCACCCGGATCCCAAGGTATATCAAAGCCAATTTTAATTAACAATGATTTGTGATTTAGTAGTGAGCACAAAGTAACATACATCATGCAACAACGAAGTCTAACTCTCTTCCTATGCATCGGCATGTCATAAAAGAACAATTCATGCACACATAGTAAAAGCCAATGCATAGTATAAACAGTTTCTTGCAATTTTATCACATTGGAAACATAGAGAGGTTGAGATATAGTTCCTATCTCATAATAATTGCAAGTAGGAGCAGCAAGCACATGCATATTATATTCATCAAAATCATCATGTGCAACGGTAAAAGGCAACCCATCAATATAATCCTTAATAAGTGAAAACTTCTCCGATATAGTGTAGTTTGGATAATTCAAAAAGATAATAGGACTATCATGTGTGGGTGCAATAGCAACAATTTCATGTTTAACATAAGGAACTATAGCAAGTTCATCTCCATAAGAATAATTCATATTGGCATCTTGGCCACAAGCATAGCAAGCATCATCAAAAAGGGATATTTCAAAAGAATCAACAGGATCATAACAATCATCATAGCAATCGTCCTTCGGTAAGCGCAGAGGGAAATTAAACAATGTATGAGTTGAAGAGTTACTCTCATTAGAAGGTGGGCACGGGTAGCTAATCCGCTCTTCCTCCTTTTGTTCTTCGCTCTCCTCATCATCTTTTTCATCCAATGAGCCCATAGTTTCATCAATTTCTTCTTCCATAGACTCCTGCAAAATATTAGTCTCTTCTTGGACAATGGAGTCTCTCTTAATAAAATCATCAATATCGGAATTGAATTCATAATTCTCATAGCAATGTTTAAGTATAGCAAAATTTTCAGGTCTGTAAACAACATCATCAAGATTTTCACACTCTTTAAACAAAGATTCAATTTCATAAGCACCCATAAAAGCAACAAATTCTTCTATTTGTTCCACATCATAGTAATCATATATACCATTAGCATAAGAAGGCAAGGTTTCATCATCATTAAATTTGCATGAAAAGGGAAGGTGTGGAGCCTTCATCCTAGAGCAACAAGTGTAATCATATCTCAAGCATAGTTCCCGAGCATACCACATCAATATATGAATTTGATCCCATAATAGTTTCCCTTTTTGAGTCAAGCGATAATCCCTAAAGTATTCACGATGATCCAACACTACTCCCATTATAAAGTTGAATGGGGTTTTCTCAGGATTATCAAAGTAGTACATAATATCTTCAAAATAATGAGCATCGAGGGTTTTAGGAGGTTCCCCATCTCCATGAGTAGCAAGTAAACCTATTTTTTTGATATTTTGTGTTCCATACCCATAACCAAAGATAGAAAACAAGAGCACAAAATAAAAACTACTTAGTGACAAAGCAAAGAAGCACACACGAAAATATTCACCCCATGCTATTGCTCCCCGGCAACGGCGCCAGAAAAATGTCTTGATAACCCACAAGTATAGGGGATCAATTGTAGCCTCTTTCGATAAGTAAGAGTGTCGAACCCAAGGAGGAGCTAAAGGTAGAACAAATATTCCCTCAAGTTCTATCGACCATCAATACAACTCTACGCACGCTTAACGTTCTCTTTACCTAAAACAAGTATGAAACTAGAAGTACTTTGTAGGTGTTGTTGGATAGGTTTGCAAGATAATAAAGAGCATGTAAATAAAATATAGGGCTGTTTAGATAAAGACACAATAAAGTTAGTATAGCGAGTGTGGAAAAGTGGTGGTAGGAGTTGCGAAATTGTCCCTAAACAACTGACTACTTTACTAGACCGATAGCAAGTTTTATGTGGGAGAGGCCACTGCTAGCATGTCATCCCTGACTTGGAATTCTATGCACTTATGATTGGAACTATTAGCAAGCATCCGCAACTACTAACGTTCATTAAGGTAAAACCCAACCATAGCTAAGATATATTGGTCCCCCTTCAATCCCGTATGCATCAATTTCTATGCTAGGTTGAAGCTTATGTCACTCTTGCCTCCAATACATAGTCCTATCAACATACAACTAACCCTATGGTGTGATCCACGCGCGCGCTCATATTATGGGCACCAAAGGACATCAACATAACCACAAGCAAATTAAACCAATCATAGCAATTCACCAATTACCGATAGGACAACAAAAATCTACTCAGACATCATAGGATGGAAACACATCATTGGATAATAATATGAAGCATAAAGCACCATGTTCAAGTAGAGGGTACAGAGGGTTGCGGGAGAGTGGACCGCTGTAGATAGATGGGGGAAGGTGATGAAGATGTTGGTGAAGCTGATGGAGGTGTTGGTGTAGATCGTTGTTGCGATGATGGCCCCGACGGCGTTCCGGCGCCACCGGGAGAGAGCCCCCCTTCTTCTTCTTCTTCTTCTTCTTCTTCTTCCCTGACCTTCTCCCTAGATGGGAGAAGGGTTTCCCCTCTGGTCCTTGGCTTCCATGGCATGGGAGGGGCGAGAGCCCCTCCGAGATTGGATCTGTCTCTATGTCTCTCTTTGTTTCCGTGTTCCCCGATTCTGCCCTTTCACCGTTTCTTATATTCCCAGAGATCCGTAACTTCGATTGGGCTGAAATTTGGACACGATTTTTATCCTGATATTGGATTTCTTGCGGCGAAAGAGGGCACCAAACGCCTTACGGAGTGGCCACGAGGGCCCTGGGCGCGCCCCTCACCCTCGTGGGCCCCTCGGGCATCGTCTCGCGTTGATTCCACTTCCCAAAATTCACATATATTCAAAAAAAAATCTCCGTCAGTTTTTATCCCGTTTGGACTCCGTTTCATATGGATTTTCTATGAAACAAAAAAGCTCAGTTCGGTAGAGCAACTCGTTTACACGTGCGCCAATGCTTTTCAAAGGAGCTTATTATGCAATGAACATAATCAATCTTATTGCAAAATCAATGTCTTACTTCATAGATTCGAGAGAATAGGAGAACAGTAGCATGACAAACAGTCGGTTCAGTCCGATTCAGGTGTCAATTCAGGTGCCTAATCAAATAGAACCCTTATGGATTTGCTAGTTGATAAGGTAAATATCCAGCCCACTCAACAAACAGGAACTGGCACTGGGCACTGGATCAATATGTTAGTCCCAAAAATAGTATAAAAAGTTGCCAAAAGTATATAAAAGTTGTATAATATTGGCATGGAAAAATAAAAAATTATAGAATAGACGGAGACGTATCACTCCTTTGACGAATCGCTCGCCACTACTGCTCCTAAGCCACTTGACGGGCCTCCTTGTGCCTGCTCGGTGAGCATCACACACTCTCTCTCCTTCTCCCCGCCTCGAAACGCCGCCGTAGGTCGTTATCACCCCGCGCCCGGAGCCACCGCATCTCGCGTTTGCCCCGGCTCTGGCCACGCTCGCGGCCCCGTCTACTCTTTGGTAGTTCTTGGTCGCCCCCACCGCGCGAGGCTGCACTCACGCTCTGTGTGATTTGTATTTACTGTTTCTTCCCCCTCTTCTCTCCGGTAGCCCCGAGACCGCTGCTGATGCCGCTATGATCAACTATGTCGACGACGACTCTTCTTCCCTTTCAGCGGAGCTTCCAGGCAAGCCCCCCTTTGATCATCCCGATATGGCCCATTCCATTCTCTCATGCTTGCATTAGATTTTGCTACTGTAATTGATTGCTCCTATTTTGAGGATAGCCTGCTTTTGTAGCCTGCTTATTGTTACCTACCTGCTTATCCTAAACTGCTTAGTATAGGTTGATTAGTGATCCATCAGTGACCCCCACCTTGTCCTTGTTGCCCCTGCTTCATCATTGATGACTCGATCAACGTGATCGACGACCAGAGCCTGACACCTCACATCACATCACGCCCCTTTTGTTGGTCAACTCTACAGAGCTACTATCGAGTGCCGAGGGTGATACCTCGCAACGCACTCCTGATGATGACTCTGTAGTGTAGCTATTCGATCATGGTCATCGAGGGTGACTCCTCCTTTACCACTCCCGATACGACTCTGTCATGCAACCCCTCAAGTGTGAACCTCGAGGGTGGTTCCTCTTACGTTCACCTTGATGATTACATCGAGTGGAATCCACCGAGGGTGATTCCTCGGTTTTTCCTCCTTGATGTTATGGACACACGGTTACCCGGAGTTTACTTGAGACCATTAAAGAAGTTGGTCATCCCTGAGGGGTACCCGCGAGTTGATGTGGAAGTTGGGGGGCCCGTAGAGCACTCGCGAGTTTTCTACGTGGCACGGCCAGGCATTCTGGGCCCTTGCCGTAAGTCCATGAGACGGGGCAACGGGGTCACATTATTGTGAGTCTCTGCTCGTCTCCGCGAGCCCCCAATGCACTAACAGTTTTGGGTATTTTTTCTGAGTTGGACTTTGGCCTTTACGCACTACACACCACGCGAGAATAGTTATGGGCCTCGACGTCGTAGTATCAGCTGAAGCTTTGTCAGACGTCGAGTTCAGCATTGTGGCACGGTCGGATCGTGCTGGCCATCCAAGGTGGTGCTGGTATCCACGCTGCACACAACGACCCGGAGTGCAACGGGCGATGGGCCCAAGACCCTCGAGTGCTTAGGATGTAGACTAGCGGGGACCTCTCTGCTGAGCCTAGGTAGGGCTGCGATGTGTTGATCTTCCGAGGCCGGGCATGACCCAGGAAAGTGTGTCCGACCAGAGTAATCAAGCGTGTTGGCTAACGTGGTGCACCCCAGTAGGGAAATTATCTATTCGAATACCGTGTCCACGGTAATGGACGTTCAAACTTGTATCCTGATCTATTATAACTAGAACTGGTTACTTGAGATATGTGATGGATATGTTGGCCCCGGGATTGCTTTCTCGTAGGGAGTCGAGGAAGGATCTCTGGGCGTTAATGCTACAACATGTTTGTTAAATATAAACTACTATTGTTTACTCTTCTACATGCTGCAAGATGCTTGGATCTGCTTGAAGATGCTAGTCTTCGATAGGATAGGCCTTCCCCTCTATGCTATCATTCTACAGTTCAGTCCACAGATACATACCTTCCTTTGATACCAATGCATACTTAGTATAGATCTGATGCTTGTGAGTACTTTGGATGAGTACTCATGGTTGCTTTGCTACCCCTTTTCCCCCTTCTTCCTTCTTTCCGGTTGTTGCAACCAGATGGTGGATCCCTGGAGCCAGATGCCACCGCGGACGGATACTACTACATGGAGACCGTCGATGACCAGGAGTAGTTAGGAGGTCCCAGGCAGGAGGCCTTGCCTCTTCGATCGTTGATGTTTGTGCTAGCCTTCTTAAGGCAAAACTTGTTTAACTTATGTCTGTACTTAGATATTGTTGCTTCCGCTGACTCTTTTGTATCGATCTTATGTATTCGAGCCCTCGAGGCCCCTGGCCTGTAATATAAAGCTTGTATTATTTTATTTGTGTCTAGAGTTGTGTTGTGATATATTCTCGTGAGTCCCTAATCTTGATCATACATATTTGCGTGTATGATTAGTGTACGGTCGAATCGGGGGCATCACAAGTTGGTATCAGAGCCGACTGCCTATAGGAACCCCCTTTCCAACTCCTTGGCCGAAGTTGAGTCTAGTCTTTGAAAACTGTTTACTAACATGGCTGTGTGGCTTACGAGCCCACGTCGCCATTGGGTGGTATTAGGATCTTTTACCTCGTCTATACTCCGGGACTCTGATCTCTCTTCTATTTGGGTTAAATGATTCTGTTAATTCTAACTCTAGGTTCTCGTAAATACTTTCTCCCGGAGAGCCCCTCACTCCAGATGATTGCTTGGTGCACCAGAAGATTATGAAGATACTCTCCAATGTTTCCCTGAGACCCTTGTGCCCTTCGCCGTTGCGATCCCTGCCACTGATAAATCCTTATGGGTAACTACATACATGGTCATTCATACCTTCATCACCAGTTGCTCTTGTTATTACAAGATGTCCTGAAATACTTTTCGATGTTCCGAGAATCCTTTATGCTTACTGCCTTGCAGTTCCTTGCCACATGAATACCCCTACGGATAATTACTCGCGCTTGCCGAGTATCCCTTCGTCCACAATCGCTCGTGTTTCACAAAATTCTTTGGAATGCTATTTGATCTTCCAAAAATCCTTAGTAGCCTATTACTCTTGTTCCTCCTTACGTGCTTACATTATGGTTACTTCCATGTGTCTAGCAATATTCTTTAAAATCCTTTGCGATTGATATCCTTACCCTATTGTTTCAACATGTGTGTGAATGCACGCAATCATCAGTTGTTCTCTGTAATTGTCCTTCCGGCTCAGACGTCACCCCTGACATGAGTTGGTGTTCGACAAATCAAACCTTGATTGATTGTTGACCTATGTCTATTCAACTTGTCTTTGATCAGAGCCTCCACCTCTGATCCCCCCATTTGGGAATCATGATTCCATTGGATTTAAGCTTTGAGTTAGTCAGTTGTTTCTACAATCTGATATTCTTACATTCTTTCTTCTTCTGGTGAAGTACCGATACTCACATAAGATTCTTTGTTGGATTTTATCCGACAGCATCTTCCATTTTCAATAACCTTGTGAGCTTTTCCTCGGATACAAGATGCCTCTAGTAAATGGTATCCCCCTCTCTTGTCAACCATACTCTGCTTCTGGGCTTGAGTTTTTTACTTGTGAAGTTTGTGGTATATGCTCCTAAGTTGCCCCGATGGGTTGAACCTATGTCTTCCCTAAATCCGCGTGAACCAGAAGATTATGCGGGTTATATCTACTAGCGTTTCTTCAGATAACATTTCAACACTACAACTTCTTCAAAGACGAGAAGTAAATGGAAGGTTATGCATTGATGAAGTCGGAGTCGACCTTGAACATTTGTGTTCATGCCCATGGACCCGATGTGGAACTTATCATGGAAGCTTCTTGTTATAAGAATAATCCCCTTGTGATAATTCATCTAGTATCTATGTTTGGTCCTTTGCAATTGGGTTCCGACCATATTGTTCTTCTTTGATCCCATTTCTCGGGCAAGTTAAAGTACTTGTCTTCTGCAGATCTTTTCACCTGTCCAACCTCTATCCTGTTCTACCTTCGAGTATTACCCTATGGAATCTCGAGAATATCACAGAACTACTTAACTTCTTATGAGTTCTTCGTCAACTATTATTTCTCGCCGTTTACAATTTTTCACGGGTTCTGAGTTTAGACGCTCGACAACACTGATAGCTGATTTGAGTCTACACTTTCCTTTCCATTGTTTTGTTTAACCTTTCTTGTAACCTAACATATCTCAGCAGTGATAATTCCCTGCTTATGTAAACACCTCAGTATACAAACCCTGTCAGTAAGACCTTGTTACTATTGTTGATGACATTTCAGTAGCCACCGATGGACGAGAACTTTGCCTATTGGTCCGCCTCATCTTAACGAGTAGGAAAATGGTTCTCTTTGTCCCTCGCCCTTGGTACCAACGTTATTGCCAACATAACTGACAGGCTACTCTCTGACATGCCTTGATATCATGACCGTGCAAAATGTTAACGCCTTCTTGCTTTTAACCCACATGGTGGGTCCATAACCCACAGTTCCATAGGATCGAAACCTGACTCTCCTGTACACCCCTGTTTCTAAAGTTATTCCTCACACTTGGATTCGTATGAAAATCATTAGCCACCTTCCTAGTGATCTATTCTGGTATCAGATGCAATACTTATTCCCATTGCTTTGAACCCCTTTCACCCTCTGTTTCAGGCAACGAACGATTGCCTACCCACTTGAAGCTTCTTATTGCACCTTCTTACCTTGCTCTCGATCACTTTCTTGAATTTAAACTCGAGAGATACCTCTATGACACGTTCACTGAGATAGCCCTCGGGTACCTATCTTCTGTTGAGCTTTGTCCTTCCCAAGTCTTTCCCCCTTACTCTACCTCCTAAACTCAGGACGAGAATTCTTGTAGTGGAGGAGAATTGTGATGCCCGGATAATTAAGCTACAGTAATTCCCTGATAAGGATGCCACGCCATCACAATTACTATTGTTAAACCCACATGGTGGGCCCATAACCCATAGTTCCATAGGATCGAAACCTGACTCTCCTGTACACCCCTGTTTCTAAAGTTATTCCTCACGCTTGGCTTTGTATGAAAATCATGAGCCACCTTCCTAGTGATCTATTCTGGTATCAGACGTAATACTTATTCCCATTGCTCTGAACCCCTTTCACCCTCTGTTTCAGGCAACGAACGATTGCCTACCCACTTGAAGCTTCTTATTGCACCTTCTTACCTTGCTCTCGATCACTTTCTTGAATTTAAACTCGAGAGATACCTCTATGCCATGTTCACTGAGATAGTCCCCAGGTACCTACCTTCTGTTGAGCTTTGTCCTTCCCAAGTCTTTCCCCCTTACTCTACCTCCTAAATCTCAGGACGAGATTTCTTGTAGTGGAGGAGAATTGTGACGCCCGAATAATTAAGCTACAGTAATTCCCTGATAATGATGCCACATCATCACGATTACTGTTGTTAAACTCGCGTTGGTTTGAATCCGGTCCAAATTCAAATTGAAATTAAAGGTCAAATTCAAATTTCTTAAACATGCAAACTAAAATGTTCAAAGTGTGGAAAATTTTCCATAACTAATTATGGTGGTGACCCAACACTTTTGTAAAATATTGAAATGCCCTTTCGTGAATATAACAGTGGCTAGAAACAATTATTAAATGCTTTTTAATTATTAAACAATTTCAAACTATTTTAAATCCATCCCCAAACTTTTGTGGCAATGCCTAAAGCTGCAATGTGATTTATGGACAAAGTTTCATATTACATAAAAGTCTTTTGCTATCTAAAATAATTACAAAATAGAAAACTATAAAAGAAAAAGTAAATGAAAAAGATAAACAGAAAAGGGACCCCCCTCTGCCTGGGCATTATCCCACCCAACCTCCTGGACCAACCAAGGTGCGCACCAGGCCGCCCACCCCCCTCCTACTAGCCTCCCCCACCGGTTGCCTCCTCCTCCCCACTGTGCGTGCGACAGAGGCACGCGCCCGAGCTGTCCCCGTCCGACCCCCTCGCCGGCACCGCCCCGATGGATAAGCCTGAGCCTCCCTCGGCCTCGTCAGCTCCGCAGGATCTTTCCCCCTCCCACTCACGTTCACCCCTCTCCTCGCTCCCTGCTCTCGATCTGGTCGAGCCCGACGTCGTCGTTGCCATGGCCTCCGCTGTCCAGGAGCCCACGAGCCCCGTATACCTCCGCTATGTCATCTATGACCGCGGGGTTGACCTCAACGCCTCTTTTTCGTGCGGATCGACTGCTTCTTCCTCCCCCCGTCGCCGACACTCCTTCGATGAATCGCTCACCACTACTGCTCCTAAGCCACTCGACGGGCCTCCTTGTGCCTACTCGGTGAGCATCACTCTCTCTCTCCTTCTCCCGGTCTCGAGACGGCGCCGTAGGTCGTTATTACCCCGTGCCCGGAGCCACCGCAGCTCGCGTTCGCCCAGGCTCTGGCCGCGCTCGCCGCCTCGTCTACTCTCTAGCCGTTCTTGGTCGCCCCGCAACACGAGGCCGCGCTCCCGCGTGCCCTGTCCTTCCCCTACCGCCGCTCACCTATTGTGTGATGTTTCTGCACTGCACGTGCTGCTGCTGCTCCGCTGCCATCACCACTGCCCACCACTGTGTTTGGCCCCGACCGGCCTCGCCGTGTAGCCCCGCTCCCCTGCCCTGCTGCGGTTGTTACCACGCATTTGCTTTGTACTCTGGTTGGCCGCCGCGCCTTCTTCCAAGACGATGCTCGTCGCGCCGCCCGCGCCTCCGGCTCCTGCCGCTGCCTAGCGCACGCCGCCCCATAGTCTCGCATGCGCGCCAAGCCCCGCCCGGCTCTCTCGCTCCTGCCCAGACTTCTCGCTGCCCATGCAGCCTCCCGATGCCGAGTTGCTGTTGCTACGGCCGGCTACTACGCCGACCGGCGCCCGATGGTGCCCCGCGCCATGCGCGTCCCGTGAGCCACTGCTGCCCCTCACCGCGGCCCCTCCCCCTCCGGCTGCCACAAGTCCCAGCCGTGGCCCCGCTTCCCCCTAGCCGGGGCCCGCCGCGCCCCGGTGGCCTTCATCAGTCGCGCCCGTGCGTCCGGGTGGGCGCCCACGCCCACACCCGTGCGCCCGACAACCCGCACGCTAGGCCCTGGACCACCGCCCAATGGGGCCCCAACCCCTTTTTCTTAAACAAATGTGTAAAAAAGATTACTAGAATTAATTAATTAGTTAAATGATTAATTAACTTAATTAGCCTAATCACCTAATTTAGTTAACTAAAATGTTAGACTAGACTAATCAATGTATGAGAGGAGGGCCTCACCCCCTGTTGACTAGTCAAACATTGACTAGTCAACTGGGTCCCCCTGTCCCACCTGTCATCCTCTGTGTACACTACTGTGTACACAGAGCTGGGTATGCATAGCAATTTGTTATTTAGTTTCGAATTAATAATAATTTCAGAATATTGCTAAAACTTGGAAAAATCATAGAAAATAGTCCGTAACTCGGATGAAAAAGTTTTATACATGAAAGATGCTCAGAAAGACGAGGCTAATCCGAATATGTAGTCCGTTTGTCTGCCACATGTCCCTACTATAGCGAACATGCAACCATTCCCCTCTGGTTCGTCTGTCCGAAAATGCCAAACTTCGGGAAAGCATTCTCGGCTGTTGTCGCCGGTAGCGTGAAGTGCCGCGTTAGAACACCCCTAGCACCGCTTATTGTCATTTCATGCATCTGTGTGCTTTGTATTTACTATTTCTTCCCCTCTTCTCTCTGGTAGCCCCGAGACCGGTGTTGATGCCGCTGTGACCGACTACATCGACGACGACTCTTCTTCCCTTTCAGCGGAGCTTCCAGGCAAGCCCCCCCTTTGATCATCCCGATATCGCCCATTCCATTCTCTCATGCTTGCATTAGATTTTGCTACTATAATTGATTGCTCCTGTTGTGATGCATTGCCTGCTTTTATAGCCTGCTTATTGTTACCTACCTGCTTATCCTAGACTGCTTAGTATAGGTTGATTAGTGATCCATCAGTGACCCCCCACCTTGTCCTTGTTGCCCCTACTTCATCATCGACGACTCAATCACCTAATCCACGACCAGAGCCCGACACCTCACATCACATCACGCCATTTTGTTGCCCGACTCTGCAGAGCTACTATCGAGTGCCGAGGGTGATACCTCGCAACGCACTCCTGATGATGACTCTGTAGTGTAGCTATTCGGTCGTGGTCATCGAGGGTGATTCCTCCTTTACCACTCCCGATACGAGTCTGTCGTGCAACGCCTCAAGTGTGAATACTTGGATTAAACTTGACGAGCCTAGCATGTACATACATGGTCTCGGAACACTGGAGACCGAAAGGTTGAACATGAGTTATATAGTAGATAGGATCAACATAGAGATGTTCACCATTGATGACTACCCCATCTCACGTGATGATCGGACATGGGTTAGTTGATTTGGATCACGTATCACTTAGATAACTTGAGGGATGTTTATTTAAGTGGGAGTTCATTAGTAATTTGATTAATTGAACTTAATTTATCATGAACTTAGTCCTAGTAGTATTTGCAAATCTATGTTGTAGATCGATAGCTCGCGATATATCTTCCCCATTTTTGATATGTTCCTAGAGACAAATATGTTGAAATATGATAGTAGCAATGATGCAGACTGGTTCCGAGATATGAGGATTATCCTCATTGTTGCACAAAAAAATTATGTCCTTGATGCACCCGCTAGGTGACAGACCTGTTGTACGAGCAGATGCAAACGTTATGAATGTTTGAGAAGCTCGATATGATGACTACTTGATAGTTTAGTGCGACATGCTTTACTACTTAGAACCGGGACTTCAAAAGCATTTCGAATGCCACAGAGCATATGAGATGTTCTAAGAGCTGAAATTAGTATTTCAGACTCATCCCCATGTCAAGAGGTATGAGACCTCTAGCAAATGCTTTGCCTACAAGATGGAGGAGAATAGCTCAGCCAGTGAGCATGTGCTCGGAATGTCTGGGTACTACAATCACTTGAATCAAGTGGGAGTTAATCTTCAAGATAAGATAGTGATTGACAAAAGTTCTCTAGTTACTATCACCAAGCTACTAGAACTTCGTGATGAACTATAATGTGCAAGGGATGACGAAAACAATTCCCAAGCTCTTCGCGATGCTGAAATCGATGAAGGTAAAAATCAAGAAAGAGCATCAAGTGTTGATGGTTAACAAAACCACTAGTTTCAAGAAAAAGGGCAAGGGACAGAAAGGGAACTTCAAGAAGAACAGCAAACAAGTTGCCGCTCCCATGAAGAAGCCCAAAGCTAGACCCAAGCCTGAAACTGAGTGCTTCTACTGCAAAGGAAATGGTCACTTGAAGTGGAACTACCCCTAATACTTGGCGGATAAGAAGGATGGCAAACTAAACAAAGGTATATTTGCTATACATTTTATTGATGTATACTTTACTAGTGTTCGTAGTAGCCCCTGGGTATTTGATACCGGTTCAATTGCTAAGTTTAGTAACTCGAAACAGGAGTTGCAGAATAAACAGAGACTAGTTAAGGGCGAGGTGACGATGTGTGTTGGAAGTGATTCCAAGGTTGATACGATCACCATCTCAAACTCCCGCTACATTCGGTGTTGAACCTAAATAAATGTTATTTGGTGTTTGCGTTGAGCATGAATATGATTTGATCATGTTTATTGAAATACGATTATTCATTTAAGTCAGTGAATAATTGTTGTTCTGTTTACATGAATAAAACCTTCTATGGTCATACACCCAATGTGAATGGTTCATTGAATCTCGATCATAGTGATACACATATTCAAATATTGATGCCAAAAGATGCAAAGTTGATAATGATAATGCAACATACTTGTGGCACTGCCATTTAGGTCATATTGGTGTAAAGCCCATGAAGAAACTCCATGCAGATGGACTTTTGGAATCACTTGATTATGAATCATTTGATACTTGCGAACCATGCCTGTCGGTGTGGAACGACACCTATGGGATCACAAGAATCCCTACTACGGTTGCCGGGGTGCAGGGTTGCGAGGAGAGCAGGGCTAGTAGATAGCACAAGGATCGTTTACCCAGGTTCGGGCCGCGAGGATGCGTAAAACCCTAGTCCTGCTTTGGTGGGTGTATTTCTGAGAGTTCTTGAGCTCTCGAACTAACGTGTGGTCAGCGTGGTTGAAGAGCGAATCCCCTTCAAGTATGCCATGGGCCTCCTTTTATAGTTGAAAGGGGCTGCCACGGTGACACACGGGGAGGTGGAAAGGCGTCTGATGCCCTGATCTTATCACTCGTATTACAGGACAAGACGCATTTAATGCGTGGCTTAGGTGTCTCCTTGCTTTATCGGGGACGGGGCGAGGCCCGTCCCGTCCGTCGCCTCTCCTCCTCGCTTCGACACGCGCCCCAGCCAGTGATGCATGCGGTGCCATGTAGGCAGGCAGGCAGCTGGGTGGCACGATGGTGGAGCCTTCACGAAGATCTGCATGCCGCCACGCGGGCGCTTGATGAGTTGGCCTGGGAGCTGCATGTTGCCACGCAGGTGCCCGCCCAGCTGGTTGGGCTGGCAGCTGAATGGGAACAGCGGTGGAAGCTTGGTTGGCCGCGGGCCTGGCGGTGGTCCCGCTGGTGTTCTTGGGCCTTGCCGAGTGGCCTCGCAAGGGTCTTGCCATGGCGTGCTGTCGTCCCCGGCAAGGATCTTGCCGGGGGTCTGGTGGCCTTCCTCGGCAAGGATCTTGCCGAGAATCGTCGTCTTCTAACCCTCATCTGATCTTGAATATGTCTTCACAAAGATCTGCATGCCACCACAGAGGTGCCTCTCCGAGCCCTGGCCCCACGATGAAGATGGCGCTGGGGGCCGTGGGCTCAAGGGTGGCTCGCTCTGTTGGTGCGGGGCGAGCTGTCCCAGCAAGGGTCTTGCCGGGGCCCCTGAGGCCGCATGGCAAGGGTCTTGACGGGGGAACCTGCTTCGTCCCTCTGCTCTTTGTGGTCTTGGCCTTGGCGTTGCTTTGATTGTCTTGGGCTTCGGCCTTACCTTGGCTCACCTCCCCTGTTCTGCTTGGTGTGGTTGTGGGCGCGGCTCTGACTGCCCGTGCACAGGTAAAGGGGTACAAAAGAATGCCCCTCTTTTTGTACACCGACAGGAGCCCCCGGGCCTGGGCCACACATAAGCGCGACACGTTGTTGGGTCAGGCCCAAAAGGTGCGCGGGCAGGCGGGGTGGTTTTACCGCGGTTAGACTTTTCGCGCGCTCCGTATCCCACGACCCGCGTGCGCAGGCGGCGTGGAGGGGTGTGTGTGACGTGGGCGGCATGCGTGGGGCGGTTTTCACACGCATGCGTCACATCGCAGTAAAGAGGCGGCTCGCGCCTTCCCCATAAAAAGAGGGAGGCGTGGAGGCGCGGCTCATTTACTGAATAGGGCCGGGGCACAGTCTTCAAGGCATCCACTCCCCACGATGACGGAGTGGGGAGAGGTTGCTTCTCCTGTCCCCTCGGTTCTGCACGTGCGCAACGCGTCCCCCATGCACTTGGGGTAGCAAGCGGCGGGGGCGGGAAACCGGGCCGTCGCTGGTTGGGCAGCGGGTCGGTCCCGATTCCGCATGCCTCTGGTGGCTGGATTGGCCGAACGGGGCGACCGAGCCCCGACCTCGCTCCTTTATAAGGAGGGGGAAGGGGGGATGGCGTCCCACACTCTTCTGTCATCTATCTCCTCTTGCTTCTGCTTCTTCCTTTCACTCGCCATGGAGAAAGGGAATCCTGGTCCTTCGACGGTGGCGGCGAGGGTCGCTGCTCGACAACACGTCCCTCCTCCTCCTGAGCCCGCGGTGGTGGAGCCGGCCGCGAGGGTAAGGTGGAGGGGGCGAGGCCGGGGCAGAGGTCACAGTGCTCGGGGAAGAGGAGGACGAGGTGGCGCGCCGGCTTCGCCCCCGCCAATGATGCCTTTCCCGAGGGAAGGCCATGTCAGAGACCAGCCCCGCGAGTTCTTCATCAGGCTGCATCGGCCTCCACGTCGCCGTCTTCGTCTTCCCGCCTTGTTTTCTCAGGAGATGGAGCGTGACCGGCCCCAATCCCTCAGATTGCACATGAGGGGTTGCAGTAACGGGGGCACGCGGGTCGACATCGACTTCCCGGGTCCTCGAGTCATGTACCTCCGTCGTGGGTGGAAGACGTTCGCTCGCATCCACGGCTGGACGCGGGGCTCGTCCTCTACTTCAAATTAATGGAGGGCGGCCTACTCTCCGTCAAGGTCTTGGAGAGTTCGGGACTACTTTGAAGTGCTGCGTGGAAGCTCCTCCGGCGGAGATTACGACGATGGAAGCTCTTCCTCGAGCGAAGGTGATGAGGAGGACAGCAAGGCGGATAGCGGGGACGAGTCCGACTAGGCATCGGACGCCCCGCGCCCGAGCGGGTGCGGCAGCAGCAACATCTACACCTGGCCGCTCCTCCGGCAGAGGTTTGCCAGGGGCGGGGCTAGCTCCTTGAACTTCTCGGGCCGTCTCCTTGGGCGGCTGGCGTCGGGAGGCTGCGGAAGAGGAAGAGGGCGAGCGGCAAGGCCGTCAACTCGGAGTACGCGGGCACCGACGCCTTCATCGCGTATTGCCGGTCCTGCCGCCTCGTCTTCTAGCTCCTTTCCCGGCACCGTCATCACCGGCCCGCCCGTGGGTGGCCACCGAGGTGTTCTCTTGGTGCTTTCTGCTGCTCGTAGCTCACCTAGGCGCCCCTTTTGCCCTTTCGCCTCCTTGACCTGCCTCCTGAGGAGAGGGACAAGAAAGGGATAACGGGCATCTTATCTCTTTTTTAGTTTGTAAGCCTGCGGGCCTTTGTTAAATTTAAAACTTGTAATCCCCTTGCTCATGTTTTTCATCTCGCACGAACTGTACCTGTATGGGATGTTTTTAATGAAAAAGGGATGCTCGCCGGGTTTTTCGTTCGCGGGTAAACCCCGCGACAAGGAGAGAATCCTTGTTATTGTTTAAGATAAACGTTTTTCGCCCGGCAACAGGCCTTGCCGTCCCCCCACTCCACTCGATCGTTCTCGCGCTCTTGGCGGAGGCAGGGATGAAGTGGGCTTCAGGCTCCTCGTCCCACCTCCTTGCCGCCGCGGCTATGACCAAATCCGGACCCAGGAAATAATCCTTAGGTATATGAAAAAGGGGAGCACGACAGCCTAGAGATAAAAACGAGGTTTCACATACCCCAGTACGGTTCCAAAATGCATGACAGAGGATGAAAGACTTATCTGGATCTGCAGCCCCCGGCGATCTCATCTTGCCGCGGTTGGATCCTTGTGCTTGCAGCCCCCGGCAACTCTGGTTTGCCAGGGTCAGGGCGCCGGTCCGTTTCCTTCTTTCCGAGTAGCTCAACACAAGTGCTCATGTGCCCTGTGAACCAAAGGAGGACAGAGAAGGAACAGATAGACGCGCACTCGACCTCTAGGCTAGGGGTTAATCGCCGCTAAGCACTATCAACCCTAACCAAGGAAGAGACTCGACCTAGCATGCATGCTATAACTTAGGGCGCCAGCGCTTCATTTATTTATGCTCAGGGTCTGCGCCTGGCTTTGTACAAAGGGTCACATGCCTTGCCGGTAAAGCTTGTACAAAACTGTTGGGGAATGTAGCAATAATTCAAAATTTTCCTACGTGTCACCAAGATCAATCTAGGAGATGCTAGAAACGAGAGAGAATGAGTGCATCTTCATACCCTTGAAGATCACTAAGCGGAAGCATTACAAGAACGCGGTTGATGGAGTCGTACTCGCGGTGATTCAATTCGCGGAAGATCCGATCTAGCGCCGAACAGACGAGGCCTCGGTGTTCAACACACGTACAGCCCGGGGACTTCTCCTCCTTCTTGATCCAGCAAGGGGAGAGGAGAAGTTGAGGGAGGACTCCGGCATCACGATGGCGTGGTGGTGGATCTTGTAGTATTCCTGCAGGGCTTCGCCAAGCTCTACGGAGGAGAAGGAAGAGTTGGAGGAGGAGAGGGCTACGCCAGGGGAAGGGGTGCTCCTGCCCTCTCTCTCCCTCACTATATATAGGGGGAAGGGGGTGGAGGAGGCACCCTAGGGTTCCCTAGGGGAGGGGTGGCGGCCACAGTGGAAACCCTAGATGGGTTTGGGCGCCCCCACCCCTAGGAAACTTGGCCCCCAAGCCAGGAGGGGCGGCCGCCCTAGGGGAGGCGCCCACCTTTCCAGGTTACGTAAGAGGGGTTGGGAGAGGGGCACAGCCCCTTAGTGGGCTGGTGTCCCCCCTCCCCCCAACGCTTGCCGGGGCCTCCGAAACACCTTTCGGTCACGCTAGTCGTCACCCGGTACTCCCAGAACAATTCCGGACTCCAATACCCTTCGTCCAATATATCGATCTTCACCTTCGGACCACTCTAGAGTTCCTCGTCATGTCTGGTATCTCATCCAGGACTCCGAACAACCTTCGGTAACCACATACTATTTCCCATAACAACTCTAGCGTCACCGAACCTTAAGTGTGTAGACCCTACGGGTTCGGGAACCATGCAGACATGACCGAGACACCTCTCCGGCCAATAACCAAAAGCGGGATCTAGATACCCATGTTGGCTCCCACATGTTCCACGATGATCTCAACGGATGAACCACAATGTCGCGGATTCAATCAATCTCGTATACAATTCCCTTTGTCTATCGGTATGTTACTTGCCCGAGATTCGATCGTCGGTATCCCAATACCTCGTTCAATCTCGTTACTGACAAGTCCCTTTACTTGTTCCGTAACGCATGATCTCGTGGCTAACTCATTAGTCACATTGAGTTCATTATGATGATGCATTACCGAGTGGGCCCAGAGATACCTCTCCATCATACGGAGTGACAAATCCCAGTCTCGATTCGTCTCAACCCAACAAACACTTTCGGAGATACCTGTAGTGCACCTTTATAGCCACCTAGTTACGTTGTGACGTTTGGTACACCCAAAGCATTCCTACGGTATCCGGGAGTTGCACAATCTCATGGTTTAAGGAAATGATACTTGACATTAGAAAAGCTCTTAGCAAACAAACTACACGATCTTATGCTATGCTTAGGATTGGGTCTTGTCCATCACATCATTCTCCTAATGATGTGATCCCGTTATCAATGACATCACATGTCCATGGTCAGGAAACTATAACCATCTATTGATCAACGAGCTAGTCAACTAGAGGCTTACTAGGGACATGTTGTGGTCTATGTATTCACACATGTATTACGGTTTCCAGTTAATACAATTATTGCATGAACAATACACAATTATCATGAGCAAGGAAATACAATAATAACCATTTTATTATTGCCTCTAGGGCATATTTCCAACAGTTTCCCACTTGCACTAGAGTCAATAATCTAGTTCACATCACTATGTGATTGTAATGAATCCAACACCCATGGGGTTTGTTCATATCTCGCTTGTGAGAGAGGTTATTAGTCAACGGGTTTGAACCTTTCAGATCCGTGTGTGCTTTACAAATCTCTATGTCATCTTGTAGATGCAGCTACCACGCGCTACTTGGAGCTATTCCAAATAACTGCTCTACTATACGAATCCGATTTACTACTCAGAGTCATCAGGATTAGTGTCAAAGTTTGCATCGACGTAACCCTTTACGACGTACTCTTTTTACCACCTCCATAATCGAGAAAATTCCTTAGTCCACTAGTTACACTACAAAAAGAATACACTTCCGTGATGATACGTGTTTGTCATAGTAGCTCGCTTTTTTTGTCATGCATCTACATCCATGACAAATTTATGACAGAATCAAGATAGTCATACCTGTGCTGTCGTAGAAATGTTCCATGACATTACCAAAATTATCATCACGGAAGTGTCCACTTCCATGACAATAAATCGCGTGTCACAGAAGTGCTTTCGTCAAGGGTGACCGACACGTGGCATCCACCGTAACGGAACGCCGTTAAGCTATCGGGTCGGGATTTGGATCCGATAACCCGTTAACAGCCCCGACCAATGGGGATTTTCCATGTGTAAAATCATCATTGGCTGGAGGAGACACGTGTCAACTCATCCAATGGGCGAGACGCGCCTATGATATGTTGACACGTGGACCGGCCCATCAAGTTTAAATGGGCTGGCCCAACTAAAGGCCCACAAGATTTTGCGGACCATAATGGGCCGGCCCAGCTAAAGGCCCATGAGATTTTGCAGACCATAATGGGCTGGCCCAGCTAAAGGCCCACAAGATTTTGCGGGCCATAATGGGCCGGCCCAGGTAAAGGCCCACAAGATTTTTTGTGCCATAATGGGCCGGCCCAGGTAAAGCCGACAAGATTCTTGCGGGTCATAATGGGTCGTCCCAGCTAAAGGCCCACGAGATTTCGCCGACATTAATGGGCCGGCCCAGCTGTAGGCCCACAAGATTTTGTGGACCCTAGTAGGCGGCCCATTAGCGCTGCCATGTTTTGGGCCAAATGCCGGCCCATATTTGATCCGGTCCATTAATGGCCAGCCACGCTCCGGGCCTAATAGTGGCCCATATGAGATCCGGCCCGTTAAAGGCCTACCACGTTCTGGGCCAAATTACGGCGCAGATCAGGTCCGGCCCATTAAGAGGCTTTGGGCTCAATTATGGCCCATATCAGATTCGGCCCGTCAACTGGACACTATGCTTTTGGGCCCACTTGCTAAAGGCTCACTTAGTAACTCGGCATGATATTAGTTTTGGCCTGTTAAGGGCCCGTTTAACATTTCGGCTCTATATTAATTTCAGCCTGTTAAAAGCCCGTCATATAGTTGGGCTTAACTACGGCCCGGTTTGCATCCGGCCTGCTCGCAGCCGATATATGATTGGGCCAAACAAGGACCGAGACAATTTTTCGGCCTGTTAAAAGCCCGTGATTTGATTCGCACAATCATGGGTCGTGGTTCATTTTGGGCTGCTGCCGGCCCGTGAGCTGATCGGCACGTTTCAGGCCCAACCTACATCGTGATTGCATGACGGCCCGATTATGTACCGTAATTTTACGGTTTGGCGGGTTTACTGCGAAGACAGGATATATATACAGTAAAATAACTGCAGCATCGTGAATAAGAAAAAACCTATACTATACAATAAAGAAATTACGGCATATTACATCCACTGAGCATCAAAGTTCGCCACTATGATAATAAAGCACCAGCAGACAATGATTACATACTTTGGGCATCAAAGATCGCCACCGGTGCAAATAAACATGCCGAAAAATAATATACAAAACCAACAGCACTTAAATAGAGTTCAAGAAAGGTTAGCCCTCTTTGGGAGTCTGCAGCATAAGCGGTGAGCAAGATAGCGAGGCTAGCGCTTGTTCAACACTTATATCTTCCTCACTCACGAAAGATAAACAAGGACATATGACAGGTTTTGCACATAAAAGTATCGATCTTGACAATTCATCACATTTCTTCTTGACGAATAAAGTGACACAGTTTAAATTTGCATTAACACAATATGGTATTGTTTAGGTCAAGACATGGCAGGAAATGACATTGTGAAGGAGTTGGCAGCTTCACGACACCACTGGATTACAGATCAAGAACTCATAAGTATCAATGGTTAGTGTGTTGTCAATTTATACCATTTCAGATTGGCAAATAAAGAGATGGTTTAAATAATAGTAGAATGATATGACATTGTTCATAGTTAAGACATTGCAGAATATGACATTGTGCTATCGTGGGTAGGTTCACCACACCACTGGATTATAGATGAAGAACAGAAGCATACATGCAGTGCAAAAGAAGATCACTTGCTCTGTATAGTTTAATTTACATGGTATGAAGAAGGAACTTGGTTGTAAAACTGAAAACTTAAATTGAGAAAGGATGAAATTTTGTTTATGAACTACATATAATAAAATTTAAACAAGCAATTTGATGCAAACACCAAAAATAAACAACTGTTGCAGTCATGCCTAACCAAATATATACAGCAAAGTTTGAAGGCTTGAGATGGACAAACTTACATTATTGGTGAAGACAAGCTCTATAAAGGCCTTGTCCATGCTGATGGGGGGGGGGCAATTCAAGAAGTTTACCACATAATCTTCTTCAAAAGCATTGCGTTTATTCTACATTTTGTTAAGAGTAAATATAGATGTGATAATATATGAAAAAATGGAGAATATTTAAGATAAGATGAAGAGTGATGCTACATAACCAAGTAGCTATAAATGTAAGTGCAGCGATACAGGAAAAAGGTACAACCAAGAGCAATGCAGCTAAACTTCTTGATTACCAACCTTATGGTAAGAGTAAATATAGATCGATGTGTAGAAAATGGAGGCAAAGGAAAATAAGCTGCAGAGTGATGGTACATGAACACCTACCTGTCATTATAAGTACACTGATAAAGGACAGCATGTACTTACGAGAACAATGAAGAGCTAAAAAACATTGGCATTGGATATATTCTACACTAATGTAACCATTCATACAGATCAGATAATTTGGAGCGAACAATTGATAAAAACATTGGCATGGGATATATTCTACACTAATGTAAGCATTTGAGTGGAAAAACATGGTACGATGACAGATGGATATGTATTGATAATGGATGGGCATGGCATCTCGACATATATGATGAGTAAACTAAGCAGATGGCGGTGCAACAAAGTAGAAGAAATGCAAGACAACATATGCAAGATACGCGCAATCAATAAAACCTTGCCAAATTAGAACAGGCACCTTGATGGGTGAATAGGACAGGCCATCGCCTTTGACTCCTCGAGGTTAGAATAGTCATTAGGATGATATTCGAACAAGAATCAGCAGTGGGGAGCGTATGAGTTTCATTGCTTCGAATGGCACTCAATGCCTTGGTGCCAATTTTGTAAGTCATTGCGGTGTTCCACAATATTCTTACGATGCGCGGATTCGATATTCACTTTGTAATTGCGTATGATATCGAGAACCATGAAAACATAAATAGTTGTGAGATTATCTTTGTAATGCAGATGATATTCTAATATAGGGGCGCCCAGTAAACACTTGTGTGCTATCCTTTGGATTACGATGAGAGAGCTCATGTGTGATGTAATATGGTGCGTGCATTTATATAATCCGCACAAGTACACAAAAATAGGCTCCAGAAGTAAGGATAGTTGGCAGATGATAGGTTCATAATATACTGTATAGAGAGTTTATTGCCAAACCATGATAACAAGAGCACACAGCAACTAGTATACATAACAGGGGTACACCATAACCAGGATATATAAATCGGGAAAGTGGAACTGGCTGGAAATTACGGTGTTGTATTGCCGCTAGTAATTGAAAGCCTATCGATCACGTACATGCTAGCTCTATCAGCTGTTGACTGCAGATGTCCCTGCTCCCCTTCCTGACAAGGAACATACTGTGCTTCCCATCTGAACACCGACGGGCCACCGCCGAACCACCGCCCCACCGCTGTGTTCCTCCGCCACCCCACCCCACCCCGCCCCCACCAGCGTCGAGTTTTCTTCGTTCGACGAGGCCCCACCACCGCCCACAAAACCACCATCCCCACCGAGCCCCTTCGGTCGCACCGCGAACTCCGGCAAGCTCAAAAATCGGTGACCCAATTTTGAAATTTAGTCTACTGTGATTTAACTAGTGTGGAATATAAAAGGAGAAAACCATGAGCATTGCGAGTATGGTGTTGAGCGTGCCATGGCGGGTTTGAAGGTGCAAACCGGACAAAGGCAACCGCAACCAAGACAAGAAATCGAGTAAGCGGTGGCAATCTATTTTCTTGCTGCGATAAATAAGTTGAGCAGATCTGAAAGAGTACCGCCTGCAGTGCGGCGCCTGCACGCATCATCGAGAATTTGACGGTGCTGCGGTAGCGATTGCTGTCGGCGGCGTGGAAGCAGATCTAGGAGGGTAGACGGTTGTGACGCCCGGATAATTAAGCTAGAGTAACCATCTGCTAATGATGCCACGTCACCTCGATTACTGTTGCTAATCTCGTGTTAGTTCAAAATCGATTCGAAATTCAAACTTAAAATAAAGTCATACGGTAAATATTTTCAAATATTAAAACTAAAATGTTGGGGTGTTGCCAAATAATGCATAGCTAATTATGGTGGAGAAACCACATTTTGATAAAATAGTTAGATGCTCAAAAATAACCAAAAGCAGTAACAAAAACTAATAATAAAATGCCTTTAGAATTTTATAAAAAAATATTAAACTATTTTATTTTGGTTAAGAATTAATGTATTTGTAGTATATTTAGTTATACTAGTTTAGGAGCTACCTCTACATATTTTTAAATTGCAAGTAAAGTAAAAAGCAGAAAGAAAAGAATGAACAAAAGCAAGAAGGAAAACGATCGAAATAAAAAGAGGGCAAGGCACCCTTCCCCCGGGCCGTTTGACCCACGACCACTAGCAGGCCGCCCACCCGTTGCCCCTGGCCTATATGGCCTATTTCCCCACGACCGGAACCCTAAATCTCGATCCCTCCCCCCGATCGCCCCTTCCCCACCCTCTGCCGCACGCCCCCGAGGGTGCCCCGACGCCGCCGCCCAAGTCCCATCGCCACGACGCCCTGGAGACGCTCCCGACACCGTCGCTCGTTGCTTCCCCAACTCTTCCCCGTCGGACTCCCCGTCTCCGCCTCCCCGACGCCGCGACGCTGACGCCCCGTCCTCGTCCTCCTCCCCGCCGGCCTCCTCAACTCTCGCCGCCCCCTGCACCTCCTCGAGTCGCCCTGACCTTCCCTGTGAGCTCCCGCGGCTGCCCCCCTCTCCCTTCCCTCGATTACTGTCGTAGGCCGTCGTCCACGCCGCCCATTCTTCCGACCGAAGCCGCAGTCGCCGTGCGCCCTCATCACGGTCGCCGCGGCGGTTGACGCGCCCCCACGTGCCTGTGGTCCCGCTTGTCGTGCACCGGCTATGCCCGGACCGCGTCCCGTGCGTGCGCCCGCGCCCGCCCGCGATGTTGCCTACTGCTGCCTTACCACCAAGCTCTGCTACTCCTCTTGCTAGTTCTTTGCTGCCTGCTATAGCTGCTGCTGCTCTTGATGGGCACGACCATGGCCATGGCCGTGGGTGTGTGTTGTGTGTGCGTGTAGTGTGTGCTCAAATGCGTGTGTAATTAGCTTAGGGACTAACTACTAGTTAGTTTAACTACTAGCCTATGACAAGTGGACCCTAGACTAATTAATCTAAATTAACTAATGTTCTAGTTGTTGCCTATGTCATGTGGGCCACACCCTCCTCATTTGATCAGTCTAGTTGACTTGGTCAACTCAATTAACATAAATCCAGAAATTCCGAATATTGCTAAAACTTTAAATAATAATAATAAATAATAAAATTAATTAATTAATAAATAAAGTTAATTAATTAATCATGTTTAGTTAACTAATTAACTCTAATTAACCTGCTAATTAAATGTTAACAAATTGTTAGTCTTGACCTATGACATGTGGGATCCACACGTCGGTTTGACCCGATCAACCCCACATTGGCTGCGGCGTCATGATGATGTCGGCATACACCATTCTGGATAATGTTGATTTAAAATATTTAAATCAATCCTAAAAATGATTTAAATCTTTTAAAATTAATATAAAATAAACCGTAGCTCAGATGAAAATACTTTCTACATGAAAGTTGCTCTGAACGACGAGACGAATCCGGATACGCAGCCCGTTCGTCCGCCACACATCCCTAACCTATCGAACCCGCAACTTTCCCCCTCCGGTTCATCTGTCCGAAAACGCGGAAAACCGGGAATACTTTCCCGGATGTTCCGCCCTTCACTGGTACATCCTCCCACCGCGTTAGGGCACACCTAGCACCGCGCTTTGTCATGTCATGCATCGTCATGCATTTGTTTGCATTGTATTTATTGTTTCTTCCCCCTCTTCTCTCGCTAGACACCGAGACCGACGCCGCTGCTACTCAGTACGACTACGGAGTTGACGACCCCTCCTTCTTGTCTGAGCAACTAGGCAAGCCCCCCCTTTGATCACCAGATATCGCCTACTCTTCTCTATACTGCTTGCATTAGAGTAGTGTAGCATATTCCGCTTTCGATTAATCCTATCTTCTGCTGCATAGCTTTGTCCTTGCTACTCTTGTTGTTACCTTTACCGCTATCCTCTTGCTTAGTATAGGATGCTAGTGTTCCATCGCTGACCCTACACTCTTGTCCGTCTCGCCATGCTATACTATTGGGCTGTGATCACTTGGGAGGTGGTCACGGGCATATACTATATACTTTACACTTTGTTACATTACCGTGATCTGTTAGGAGATGGAAATTTGAAAGGACGGTGGCTCCATCCCGTAGAGGTGGGCACAGGTTCCCGACGGCCCCCGATCGTTACTTTTGTGGCGGCGGCAGGGCAGGTTGAGACCACCTAGGAGAGAGGTGGGCCTGGCCTGGTCGGCGTTCGCGGATACTTAACACGCTTAACGAGATCTTGGTATTTGATCTGAGTGCGGCCATTTGGTCTATACGCACTAACCATCTCGCGGGAGTAGTTATGGGTATTCGATGTCGTGGTATCGGCCGGCGCTTCGTGACGTCGCCGATCGAGTGGCGCGCCGGATTGGTGGAGCGCTTTGTAGGCTAGGTCTGCTTCGGCGCGTACACAACGTCTTGGTGTGCTAAGGCGATGGGCCCGGACCCTGTGCGCTTAGGTTTAGACCAGCGTCTTGACCTCTCTGTTGAGCCTAGGTGGGGCTGCGGCGTGTTGATCTTCCGCGGCGGGCATGACCCAGAAAGTGTGTCCGGCCATATGGGATCAAGCGTGTTGGGTTATGTGGTGCACCCTGCGGAAGTTTAATCTATTGAATAGCCGTGATCTTGATAGCAGGGCGACTTGGAGTTGTACCTTGACCTTATGACAACTAGAACCGGATACTTAATAAAACACACCCTTCCAAGTGCGAGATACAACCGGTGGTCGCTCTCTCGTGGTTACGAGGAGGATCGCGGGTAGGATTATGCTATGCCATGCTACTTGGAGGACTTGATCTGCTCTCTTCTACATGTTGCAAGGCGGAGGCTGCGAGCGTAGTCTTGACGGATTAGATATCCCCTCTTATTACGGCATTCTGCGATTCGGTCCACGGATATGGCCCTTTACACATATATCCATGCATATGTAGTGTAGCTCCTTGCTTGCAGTACTTTGGATGAGTACTCACGGTTGCCTTGTTCCCCTTTTCCCCTATCTCTACTCGATTGTCTGTGACTGACGATGGAGCCGGGGCGAGCGCCACCGTCGATGGCGACTACTACATTGGGCGCCTACTACTACGTGCAACCCGGCGGCGGCGACCGGGAGTAGTTAGGAGGATCGAGCAGGAGGCCTGCACCTCTTTCGATCTGTATCCCAGTTTGTGCTAGCCATCTTATGGCAAACTTGTTTAACTTATGTCTGTACTCAGATATTGTTGCTTCCGCTGACCTGTCTATGATCGAGCACTTGTATTCGAGCCCTCGAGGCCCCTGGCTTGTATTATGATGCTTGTATGACTTATTTATGTTTGAGAGTTGTGTTGTGATATCTTCCCGTGAGTCCACGATCTTGATCGCATTACGTTTGCGTGCATGATTAGTGTACGATTGAATCGGGGGCGTCACAAGTTGGTATCAGAGCCGACTGCCTGTAGGAATCCCCCTTTCCAACTCCTTGGCCGAAGTCGAGTCTAGACGTTGCAAAAACTTTTACTAACATGGCTGTGTGTCTTACGGGCACACGTCGCCATTTGGTGGTATTAGGATCTTTTACTCCTCGTCTATACTCTGGGACTCTGATCTCTCTTCTATTCGGGTTAAATGATTTTGCTAAAAATCTAACATTAGGATCTCGTTGTCACTTTCACACCGGAGAGCCCCTTATTATTGATGATCGTCTGCTGCACCAGAAGACCCCGAAGATACTCTCCGCTGTTAACCCGAGAACTTGTGTTCATCGCGTTTGCAATTCCCCTTCCACCGTCAACCCTTATGGATAACTACTTGAAGTTGTTATTCTTACATTCATCCCTAGTTGGTCTTGTTATAACAAGATACCCCGAAACACTCGTCGTTGTTTCGATAATCCTTTGAGCTTACTGCCTCGCTGTTCATAGACACCTGAATACCCCTACGGTTAATTCTCACACTTGTCGAGTATCCGCTCATCCCCCAGTTGTTCATGCTTTACACAAAAGTCTTCGAAATACCATTCGATCTTCCGAAAATCCTCCGCAACCTATTGCTCTGGAATTTCTTGTTTGCTTTCATTATGATTAATCCCATAAGTATAGTAATCTTATTGGCATCCTTTGTCACCATCATTTTTGAGTCCATTGATTTCAATACGTTGTGAATGTTCACAATCATCAGTCGAATCCTAGGATTATCTTTCCGGCCCAGACGTCATTTTGAACATGAGCTGGTTCTCGACCTAACTATCTGGCGTCGATTGTGCCTCTGGTATATTCAATTGATCCATCCTTGATCAAAGCGCCTGCTTCTGATCCATTGTTTTGGAAATCATAATTCCTTTGCATTTAAGCTTTGAATTACTCAGATGATTCCATAACCTGTTGCATTTGCATTCCCTCCTCTTCTGGTTGAGTATCGATACTCACATCAGATCCTTTGTGGACCATCAAGTCCTTTGTTGGATTATTATCCGACAGTGTCCTTCACATTTGATCACTTTGTGAGTTCTTCCCCTGATACCTAATGCCTTTGTTAAGTTGTATCCTCCGCTTGGCCAACCATACTCTGCTTTCGGGCTTGTGTTATTTACTCTTGAAACTTGTGGTATATGTTTCTAAGAAGCCACTATGGGTTGAACATATGCTTTCTCTAGACCGTGTGAACCCAAAAGTTTTCACGAGTCATACTCTTCTGGTGCTTCGCCAGATAAAATTTCAACACTGCAACTTAATCGAACGCGAGAAGTGGATGAAAGGTTATGCATTGGAGAAGTGGGAGTCGACCTTGAACTTTGTGTTCATGCCCATGGACCCGATGTACATCTTCTCATCGAAGCTTCTTTTAAAATTAATTATTCCCTTGATATAAGTTCATCTTATATCCGGGTCCAACCTTTACAATCGTGGTTCCGACCATGTTCTCCTTTAAATACCATTTTCGATGCAAGTGTAAGCACTTGTCTTCTGTGGATCAATACCCCGGTACAACCTCTACTTTGATCTGTCGTCGAGTATTACCCCATGGTATCTCAAGATTATCTTGGGCGCATAACTTCCTATCGTTCTTCATCAAGTACTACATTCTCACTGATTACAATTTTTCATGGGCTCGAGTTATTAAACACTCAAAGACACCGATAACTGAACCGAGTCTGCACTACGGTTCAGCGACATGATAATCTTCTTTAAGTGCGAGTTTGTAACCGATCCGCCATTCCTAGCCTGTTTGGCTATATCCTTGTCGTGCCGATTTTAAGCGTGCTACCTGGTCCTTATCCGGGAGCACAAATTTCGACGATGAGCTAATCTTATGTCGATCTTCCTCGTCATATCATTTCACCTTGAACAACAAGCTTGGTTTCGAGTTTGTGTCGTACCCGTGGTTCCAATAAACTTGCGCTTCATCATTCCTTTGACTTGAGGTCATCGTTGTTCAATTACATCTTCTTGAAACCTCTCGACAAATGTGTCGTAATCATCATCTACATTCTGAGCTCTTCCAGGATATCAATTGAATTCATGATGAGAAATACCATCCTTGCCCTCGCTGATTTGTGTTGTCATCGACCACTTTATTGCCTTCCCACCAACACTAGCTTGTTCGTGTTTGGTGTTATACCTTGAGTTCCTTGCTATCCAACGTTTGTTCTTCTTTAGCTTGGAATATTACCACCCTTTTATGTGGAAAATGTCGTGGGAATTTCACCACCTCTTGAGAATTCTTGATACAAGTGATACTTCTCACCGTCACCATTCCTTCTTGTTCCCTGTGTTGCTTCTAACCGGGATTCCAACAAGGGAATGATGCTGCTTGGACTCTGTACTTCTAGCAAACTTATTACTTTGAAGTTAATGTTCGATAGTCCATCCTTAGACTATTGGTTATTAACTCACCATTCTAACATTGATCATGCTACCTATGCCCATATTTCGGTGCACTGTCAACCAATGTTTAAGCGTGGATGTATTCCTCGAACATACATCATTATATCATTTGCTCTGACAAATGTTATCTCCTTGTTCACATAACTGTGGAAATCCATCTTTACTTAATCTCAATGAATTGTCGCCGAGTCCATCAGCCACCTCCTCGTCCTCTCCTTGGTTTAATGATGAACTATTGATTCAGGAACCCGCTCCCATAGTTCATTTCCCGAGAATCTTACAATGTCATCTCGTCAAATTGTGTCGCACCTTTTCTTCTCAAGCATCCTAAGTCTGAGGTATCGTGACACCAATCAGATCTGAATCTCGGCCAGATAGGATGGTTGGAACATATATCCAAGAGTTATAATGTTGGTCTTTATATGACACGGTAATGTGATGTCATGCCTAACACACCTGGCTGAAGGACCTATTGTTATAGTTCCTTTTTAGCAAGGTTACCCTTTCTTCCATGAGGAAATTGTAAGACTTATTTTACAAGTTATTCCTGATGGATCCTTGGTGTTTCCAAAGTTTGGTCTTCACCTGATGACCATGTCAATGCTATCTCGAAGCATGTCTGTGATACTCTGATTTTCAACAAGAACATTCGAAGCCCAATGCTAAATGTTTCTTGCTCAATTATCCAAACACCGTTGTATGGGTAATGTCATGAAATTTCTCTCCCCTGCCTAAGGAGTTTTCTACATAATATCCTGTCATGGATATCATGCTCTGCTTGTCCTTGGGAAGGATATACCCCTGATATACGTGTTTAAGCACATTTTCCTTCCCGTTGTTTTGTTCAAACTTTCTTGTAAACTACTTAACCGAGCAGTGGTAATCCCCTGCTTAGGTAAACACCTCGGTGTACCTTCTGTCTCTGTGTAACCTGTTTCTCTGTTGATGACTTCGGTAACCGCCGATGGGCGAGAACTTTTCCTATTGGTCCGCCTCGTTCAATGAGCAGGAAAATGGTTCTCTTCGTCCCTCGCCCTTGGTATCGATGTTGTTGTCGACATAACTGACAGGCTATCCTCTGACATGTCTTGCTTACATGATCGTGCGAGACATTACCGCCCTTCCTACTTTTAACCCACATGGTGGGCCCATAACCCACAGTTCCACCAGGATCGAAACCTGACTCTCTTGTACACCCTCATGTTTCCAAAGTTATTCCTCGCGTGTGGACTCGTATGAAATTCATGAGCCACCTACCGATGAGATCATCAATTCTGGTATCAGACGCAATACTTATTCTCGTTGCTCTGAACCCCTTTCACCTTCTGATTAGGCGTAAAACGCTTGCCTATCCGTTTGAAACTTCTCATGGTACCTCCTTACTTTGCTCTTGATATTTTCTTAAGTTTAAATTCGAGAGTACTTCCGCCACCTTCCTCGATGTTATCGACCAGATAGTCGACCTTGCAGAGGTCTGTTCTTCCGGAATGCCCCGTTACCTATTCGTAAGTACGATGGAGTTCCTGAAGAAAGGACGACAACCTCATCATGATGCATTGATGCATAGGAATGAAGACATTAGCGCTATGGGTCGACCACTTCGAGAAGAGCAACCAAGACCGAGAAGATCCGTTAGATTTTCCGTATCCCACTCCCTTCCCCTCCCTTACTCCCCTCTTAAATCTCGGGACGAGATTTCTTGTAGTGGAGGAGAATTGTGACGCCCGGATAATTAAGCTACAGTAACCATCTGCTAATGATGCCATGTCACCTCGATTACTGTTGCTAATCTCGTGTTAGTTCAAAATCGATTCGAAATTCAAACTTAAAATAAAGTCATACGGTAAATATTTTCAAAATATTAAAACTAAAATGTTGGGGTGTTGCCAAATAATGCATAGCTAATTATGGTGGAGAAACCACATTTTGATAAAATAGTTAGATGCTCAAAAATAAACAAAACAGTAACCAAAAACTAATAATAAAATGCCTTTGGAATTTTATAAAAAAAATATTAAACTATTTTATTTTGGTTAAGAATTAATGTGACTGTAGTATATTTAGTTATACTAGTTTAGGAGCTACCTCTACATATTTTTAAATTGCAAGTAAAGTAAAAACAGTAAAGAAAAAGAATGAACAAAAGCAAGAAGGAAAAACGATCAGAAATAAAAAGAGGGGCAAGGCACCCTTCCCCCCTGGGCCGTTTGACCCACCTGACCACTAGCAGGCCGGCCCACCCCGTTGCCCCTGGCCTATATGGCCTATTTCCCCATGACCGGAACCCTAAATCTCGATACCCCCGAAGCGCCCCTTCCCCACCCTCTGCCGCACGCCCCCGAGGGTGCCCCGACGCCGCCGCCCGAGTCCCATCGCCACGACGCCCTGGAGACGCTCCCGACACCGTCGCTCGTTGCTTCCCCAACTATTCCCCGTCGGACTCCCAGTCTCCGCCTCCCCGACGCCGCGACGCTGACGCCCCGTCCTCGTCCTCCTCCCCGCCGACCTCCTCAACTCTCGCCGCCCCCTGCACCTCCCCGTGTCGCCCCGACCTTCCCTGTGAGCTCCCGCGGCTGCCCCCCTCTCCCTTCCCTCGATTACTGTCGTAGGCCGTCGTCCACGCCGCCCATTCTTCCGACCGAAGCCGCAGTCGCCGTGCGCCCTCATCACGGTCACCGCGGCGGTTGACGCGCCCCCACGTGCCTGTGGTCCCGCTTGTCGTGCACCGGCTATGCCCGGACCGCGTCTCGCAGGCGTCGCCGCGCCCCGCCAGCGATGTTGCCTCTGCTGCCTTACCATCAAGCTCTGCTACTCCTCTTGCTAGTTGCTGCTGCCTCGCTATAGCTGCTTTGCTGCTCTTGATGGCACGACCATGGCCATGGCCGTGGGTGTGTGTTGTGTGTGCGTGTAGTGTGTGCTCGTGCGTGTGTAATTAGCTTAGGACTAACTACTAGTTAGTTTAACTACTAGCCTATGACAAGTGGACCCCTAGACTAATTAATCTAAATTAACTAATGTTCTAGTTCTTTCGCCTATGTCATGTGGGCCACACCTCCTCATTTGATCAGTCTAGTTGACTTGGTCAACTCGAATTAACATAAATCCGAAATTCCGAATATTGCTAAAACTTTAAATAATAATAATAATAATAATAAAATTAATTAATTAATTAATGAAATTAATTAATTAATCATGTTTAGTTAACTAATTAACTCTAATTAACCTGCTAATTAAATGTTAACAAATTGTTAGTCTTGACCTATGACATGTGGGATCCACACGTCGGTTTGACCCGATCAACCCCTCGTTGATAGCGACGTCATGATGATGTCAAGATACACCATTCTCGATAATGTTGATTTAAAATATTTAAATCAATCCTAAAAATGATTTAAATCTTTTAAAATTAATATAAAATAAACTGTAGCTCAGATGAAAATACTTTCTACATGAAAGTTGCTCTGAACGACGAGACGAATCCGGATACGCAGCCCATTCGTCCGCCACACATCCCTAACCTATCGAACCCGCAACTTTCCCCCTCCGGTTCATCTGTCCGAAAACGCGGAACACCGGGAATACTTTCCCGGATGTTCCCCTTCACTGGTAAAACCTCCCACCGCGTTAGGGCACACCTAGCATCACGCTTTGTCATGTCATGCATCGTCATGCATTTGTTTGCATTGTATTTATTGTTTCTTCCCCCTCTTCTCTCGCTAGACATCGAGACCGACGCCGCTGCTACCCAGTACGACTACGGAGTTGACGACCCCTCCTTCTTGTCTGAGCAACCAGGCAAGCCCCCCCTTTGATCACCAGATATCGCCTACTCTTCTCTATACTGCTTGCAATAGAGTAGTGTAGCATGTTACTGCTTTCATTAATCCTATCTTCGCTGCATAGCCTGTCCTTGCTACTACTGTTGTTACCTTTACCTGCTATCCTACTGCTTAGTATAGGATGCTAGTGTTCCATCAGTGACCCTACACTCTTGTCCGTCTGCCATGCTATACTATTGGGCTGTGATCACTTCGGGAGGTGGTCACGGGCATATACTATATACTTTACACTGTTACATTACCTGTGATACTGTTCGGAGATGGGGGCTGAAAGGACAGGTGGCTCCATCCCGGTAGAGGTGGGCCTGGGTTCCCGACGGCCCCGATCGTTACTTTGTGGCGGTTTATTGTGGCAGGTTGAGACCACCTAGGAGAGAGGTGGGCCTGGCCTGGTCGGCGTCATGGATACTTAACACGCTTAACGAGATCTTGGTATTTGATCCGAGTCCGCCATTTGGTCTATACGCACTAACCATCTACGCGGGAGTAGTTATGGGTATTCCGATGTCGTGGTATCAGCCGAAGCACTTCGTGACGTCAGCGACTGAGTGGCGCGCGCCGGATTGGACTCGAACGCATGTAGGCTAGGTCTACTTCCGCCGCAGACGCAACGTGCGTGGTGTGCTAAGGCGATGGGCCTGCACTTCAGGCGCTTAGGTTTAGAACGGCGTCTGACCTCTCTGTTGAGCCTAGGTGGGGCTGCGACGTGTTGATCTTCCGCGGCGGGCATGACCCAGAAAGTGTGTCCGCCAAATGGGATCAAGCGTGTTGGGTTATGTGGTGCACCCTGCGGGAAGTTTAATCTATTCAATAGTCGTGATCTTGATAACAGGACGACTTGGAGTTGTACCTTGACCTTATGACAACTAGAACCGGATACTTAATAAAACACACCCTTCCAAGTGCCAGATACAACCTTGTGGCCGCTCTCTCTCAGGGTTACGAGGAGGGGATCGCCGGGTAGGATTATGCTATGCGATGCTACTTGGAGGAATTCAGTCTGCTCTCTTCTACATGTTGCAAGACGGAGGCTGCCAGAAGCGTAGTCTTCGACAGGATTAAATATTCCCTCTTATTACGGCATTCTGATTCACCCACCGATATGGCCCTTTACACATATATCCATGCATATGTAGTGTAGCTCCTTGCTTGCAGTACTTTGGATGAGTACTCACGGTTGCCTTGTTCCCCTTTTCCCCTATCTCTACTCGATTGCTGCGACTGCACGATGGAGCCCGGAGCAGATGCCACCGTCGATGGCGACTACTACATTGAGGCGCCTACTACTACGTGCAGCCCGGCGACGACACTGTGAGTAGTTAGGAGGATCCTGTGCAGGAGGCCTGTGCCTCTTCGATCTGTATCCCGGTTTGTGCTAGCCATCTTATGGCAAACTTGTTTAACTTATGTCGTACTCAGATATTGTTGCTTCCGCTGACTCGCCTATGATCGAGCACTTGTATTCGAGCCCTCGAGGCCCCTGGCTTGTATTATGATGCTTGTATGACTTATTTATGTTTTAGAGCTGTGTTGTGATATCTTCCTGTGAGTCCCTGATCTTGATCGTACACGTTTGCGTGCATGATTAGTGTACGATTGAATCGCGGGCGTCACAACGGTGGCGGCAAGGCGCGGTGGACGAGACGATCGTAGGAGCAGCGCCGACAAGGTGGACGACGGCGGGGATGAAGCGAGAGGATGGGATGCAAGGATCCCGGTCCAAAGATGTGGATGAGAGAGGTCGATCTCTCGTAATGGACGGCGGCGTCGGGGTATCAGCTCCGGCATGGTGGAGGAGGACGGCGCTGGATGGGGTGGCGAACGGCGGCGGACGGAGGAGGGTGGGGTGGAGAGGGTGTTTTGGCGCCCACGGAGTACGAATGGGGAAAAGGGAGGTAGAGACGAAGGGGGGAACCATGTATTCAGGGCGCGCTTGTCTCAAATGCGAGGAAATTTACAAACTTAGCCCCCGTTTCAAATTTCTACTACATCACAGCAACACTAGTCGGTTGGGGATAGGACGGTAATCTCGCATACACCGAATATTTGCCGACGAGAGTTTGTTTTTGGCGCCCACCGTGTATGAATATGAATCGGGGAGGGAGTCGATTTCGGCCGAGGACACACTGTGTTTTGGCGCCCACCGTGTATGAATCCGGGTGAGAGGCGGTTACGTCACGTTTGGGTGAAATTACAAACCTACCCCTATCGAAACCTATAGAAATCCAGCATATAGGCTTTGCGTGGCAGGGATAGGCAGTAGTGATTTCCATCTCTCAGATTTTGGTTTGGTGATTCTCGCGACTTTCCCGCTTCGCTCAAATTTTGCAGAGTGCATGTTTACGTGCCAACTCAATTCGAATCCGTTTGTATTCTATTTTTTCAAGGGATCCATTTTCAATTGGAATTACATTCTATATACATCATTTTTTATATATACTTTCAAAAGCACAACACCATTTATACATAAATATGGTTTACAAATGGCATGATCTCAGATTCATAAGGTTGTATCCATCAATTTGGATTTTCAAATATTTGAAACCACTTTATGTTGAAATCCAATGTATGCATTCCTCGCTAACTGTCTCCAATTAATGTGTGTTTCATGCAGTTTTTTTACTTCTCAAACAGGTATAATGCGTTTCACACACGTAACATATAGTGTAATCCCGTTTAGACATTAATTGCATATAAACCATGCATTGTTTGTAATTGAAGAATCTATGGATCACCAATATTGATAAACTATATAACATTACACGTGTGCCCAAATTCAAATGAATATGCATGTTTGATACACCAATTTGCGTTATGATATTATCGATGTCGTGATCTCCAGTTTAAATATTTGAATCCCCTTTAATCCAGATATTTGTATCATATAGCTATCACTCATGCTTATATAGGACTATCTCTCTGGACCTATACGCATTCATCGTCTCTCAGGTATCTCTCGTGCTACCTGTATGTCGACAATGATCTTTTATCTCCATAACACACCGACGGTACTCTCTCCCTCGACCTTCATCACTCTATCTCTCTCTAAGTATATCTCGCTCCCTGCTATGTGTCTCTAACTATGATTCTCCATGTGGAATCTCTTTCTCTCACACAAACACAAAACTTTGTCTCCTGGGGTCTCATTTCTCTCTACTATTCCCATGTGTGCCACTCGACACCCCTCATCTGAGATGTCTTTCGCTCCTTAGATATGAGAACCACGACTCTTCCTCTTCAATATCTCTTTCTCACACACAAACACAAACTCTGTCTCCTGTGGTCTCATATTTCTCCATTGTTCTCTTGTATGTCGCACACACACCCTCTCTCCCTAGAGATATCTTGCGTTCCCTCATATGTCTCTCTAGCTATCACTCTCGTTGTGAAATATCTTTCTCTCTCGCAGACACAAAACTCCGTCTCTCTGGATCTCATTTCTCTCTGATATCTGTTTGTATGTGACTCACACGCACCCTCTCTCTATCTCTCTCACACCCACACACATAACCCGGCCTTCTGATGCACTATACTCCTATCTCTAACGCACACTAGCTAACATCTTTATCTTTCTATTTATCTGTTTCTCCATCAACCTTCTTTCTCGCCCTCACTCTTGATTCCTATCACGCACACTACATATGTTTCTCTCTACATGCAGTCAAGTGCCCTCTCACACACATATATAACTTCACCCTTTGAACCACTCGACGGTCATCTCCAACACCCAAACTAGCGGATGTCCCTCTAGCTAGCATCTCCATCTCTGTATCTATCTGTAGTTTCTCCATCAACATTTCTTTCTCGCATGGAATCTTGCTTCCTATCACCCACACTATATATGTCTCTCCATACATACGCATTTACATGTTGGTCTCTTTTGCACAATCGTTGCGCCTCACTCCCTCTGCTCGCCATAGATGCATGCTCCAGCCCATGCCACTATCTATTAAAGACAAAAACACATGCTCAATTGTCGGGACTTCTTCCATGCATTCTCACATGCATGCATATTGTCATACCGATCCGTCTCTCCCATGTCGTTGATCTTATGACTTATGTCTTCTTTCTTTTATCTCGATCATCTTGCACACACACACACACACATCCCACGATACATGTATACCTCTCACACATGCACGCTCAAGGTCTCTATGTCTCCATACGTAGTTAATTACCCTCAATCCTAACGCCACATCGAATCATTCTCCTCTTTTGTGCACATAACTTCCGCTTTGGATGGGTAAAACACACACTCACACTTAACAATCTCCTTCTAGCTACCCCCCGCCTCTCACTCTTCCCTATATCCCTGAAACCAATAAGACCATCCATTAGTTTAATTCCGCCTACATGCACCATCGATATATAGTAGCCTTCCTCGGTGTCTCTCGAACAAACACGTTCTCTCAAGTCGACTCCTCTCACGCACACACCTTGTCTTCCCTCTCTCGGGCATTTTCTCTCTCGCACCCCATCGTTGCTGGCCTCTGCCATACACATCACCTCTCTATGATGAAAGCCATGGACACTTAAATTACATCCGCCACAGAGGACCCCGCGACATATACAAACACACACACACACACACACACGCACCCCCCAACACACACACACACACTAAGACTCCATCTCTCTCTCTCACACACACACACAAACACACACACACACACAAGCACGCACGCCCCCCACACACACTAAGACTCCATCTCTCTCCTCTCTCACACACACACAAACTAAGACTCCATCTCTCTCTCTCTCTCTCACACACACACACACACACACACCCACACACACACTAAGACTCCATCTCACACACACATGCTCTAGGCGGAGCATTTGTTCCTACCACCCTTCATCCAACCTTACCCGTATGATGAACAATCAGCTTTATTTACTTGCGTAACATGGACAAATTCCACTCTACTTTAGTAGCAGCAAACTAACCCTTATAAAAATGAGTTGGTGGTGATGGTGTGCCTGCCATCTTGTAATACAGACCGTATGATCTATATCTGAGGATAGAAAGCAAACTATGATAATTTTACAAAAGATACCCGCACCTCTCTCCGCATCATTATCTCCCGCAACCTCATTGCTCGGCAATTAAAAAAGGAATAAGTCTCTGGAACAATCTAGCATGCATGGTGGCCGCTGCCGCCTGCCGGCGCCGTCCATCCCATGCCTCCGCCCATTCCGACTACCAGTCACCACCACGCTCCACTCCTCCTCGCCTTATCTCTCATCTTTCATTTTTTCGATGACATTCTCGAGGCACCAGTTTTTTCGATAAAATTCTCGAGATATCATTAGTTTTTACACGTGGGATTACTCCTGCATGGGTCAATCACAACAGGTGTTCTGTAAAAAAATGCATATTGATGTTCCGTGCAATGCACGAGAATCTTGCTTGTAATTATATAACGCAAATCACGAGCAGGAAGTGATATTTTTTTGACACAACCACGTTAACATGGCCACGTAAATCACTAGCTAAAGTAAATACCATTATACTTATATCCCGATGCAAAAGGTTGAGTACATGTCCGAAGAGTAGAGTCGCACACACGCACTCTGTCTCTTAGAATCTCTCTCACACACACACCAGTTACGTGACACCCACTTAAGCAGACACGTATGTTACAATTTGTGCACCCGCGGGTACACGTGATGCTGCGCATTTATTTAAGCCGGAAGGCGAACCCAAACAGTAGCTGCATTCATTCCCCTCCCGCCGCCTCTTCTATGGTTGCCGTCGCCCGGTAGACATGGGCCGGCCGAAGGTAACAACATACGCCATACTCCCGTCGGAACGGCGCTTTAATATGGAAATTTTAGTGGCCATGCATGCATCTTTTTGTGCTAGCACTCCTATATAAGGGTTGACCGGTCGCTTCCCGCGGACATGCGCGGGCGGTGGAAGAGGAAGGAGAAGGGAAGCGGGCTGTGGAGTAATGTTTTTTACCATAATTTCCTAGGAAACCGAGTGCAATAATTGGGTAGTTTTGCAAACTACCAGTACTACACCTGAAATGGTTCAAAACCTACACTCCCTTGCCAGCGCGCGCTTCCCGCGTGAAACGGTCAGCGTGCATACTCGAGCGTCGATGCCGCATTAATGCCCGCCAGAGCGGAGGCGACCTCTCACTGGCGCCGGCTTTGAAGTGGCGCGACGGCCGAGAGAGCGCCGCTTCGGCACGCGATCGCTCAGCGTCGAGATCGCCATAGGCCCTGTTTGGATCCATGGGTTAGAGTTAGTTTGAGCTAGTTGGGGCTCAAATAGCCCTAAACTATCCAAGTATGAGGGTTTAAATTGGAGCAAGTTGCACCGAACCCACCAAAAAACTATCCCACCCAAGAGGTGCTAACTAGAGATAGTTCTCATTGGGACCACTCGAAAAATCACTTTTCTCTCTCCATGAAGTGCATTTATTGTCAATCTAACCTGTCACCCAAACACCTCTTTGGCTACTGATTAGTTCAGGGTTAGTCATGAGTTAGTCTAACCTCTAGCTAAGTTAGAGTATCAAACAGAGCAGTATAGGACACACAAGTTGCTCAAAGCATACAGAAAATTAAATGCGTGAAAGGATTTTTTCTTTTTGAAAACAGAATGTGAAAGGATTTTTTTAGAATGCTCTTGGCATGTCGCTAACATGTGATAGTTAACCGACCTCAATAGGCGGCAGAAACGCCAGCCCGCCGCACTTTGATAGAGACGAGGAGGAGAAGCGATACAGCTGCTTTGGATTACTAGAGATAGGTGTCGCACGGAAGCCAAGAAATATGGTGATAGCGTGGGTTAGCCATGTACTAGTATGATGTAACTACACTTGGCTGCCGTGTTTCGTACTCTTCCAGTCCACTGTGGAGATGATTGGTTAATTTTACATCGTTGAATAATATTAAATATTATGAATGCAGACGCTCCACCACGAGGTTCCTTGCTCCTTCTCGGTCATCCGGAATCTATGTTCTTCCACTCTATTTTTTACGTGAGCTTTGTTCATCCTTTTGCCAACAGGCAAGACATCTAGCATGAAGGTGCACGTGTTATGCAAGGATCGTTCCATCTATATGAAGAACACGTGGGACTGGAACTACGAGACGAACATGTACCCGTGGAGGGACGACGAACTGAGTAATGTAGCGCAGTAAGTGAAGTAGAAAGGCACAAATCGTATGAACATGCATGGCATATAGGGTGTGTTTGGTTGCGTTCTCGTCTCAACATAGTTGTTCCCTCTTCAGGCATGCTCAACTCAACACCCCTCTTCATGCATGCTCTCTTCATGCATGCTTATAGTGTATTTGTGCTAAACTAGTGTGGACTCATGCACCCTCCATACACTCTACCAAACACCCAAAAGTAGGTCGAGAAGGGAACTCTTGGGCGGCATTTGTCTCTTACTACATACTACCACTAAATGGTGTACGTGCAATGCACGGTGATGTTATGGAGTACGTGCCTAAGTACTCTACTACTACTATATTAGTTGGAGGCACATATTAACTTTTATATTTGTTTACGTGTATGCCTCGAGACCTTCCAACTAGACGTGTCTTTGTCTCCATTTATTTTGCGGAAAACGTGTCTTTGTCTCCAGGTCGCACTTTGTATCGTTCATACCACTAAGTACTACTACGTGTGGTCTCCGACCCAGAAGTGGAAGAAGTGGAGACGCTCTACCACGCTGTTTTTTTACGCTGGGCTCTACCACGCTGTTCATGTCCCACTCCGTTCGCTGACATGTGGGACACCCAGCACGTGCCGTGTTTGGCACCCTACGTCGTAAGAGTTGAAACACTAGCATTCATCAGAAATAAAAAATAATTATAAATCGGCAGTGATACTATTTTTTTGCGAACCAATCAGCAGTGATACTATACCTCGATATCGGAAAGAATACTACTCCGTTCGCCAACATGTGGGACGTCGACCATCCTGGTCCACTTGCCATGCACGCAGAACTCCAAGGGAGTCACCCAGGTCATCGCGCTGCAGTAACAATGACTAATGAGCCATCAAATCACAGGCCCACTTCCCACTTTGAAGTTTCTTGGACGAAGGAACCATCATGACTTCGTTGAATTCCGCTTCTTGAAGAAAATTACTGTACCAGCAGTACTGCTAGCTACAGTAGTTACTACAACAGAGGCCTCCTTTCGTTCATAGGATAGGAATATGAAAATCATAGGAAGTAAGATGACATGCATCTCAATTCCTATAGAGAAAGAGATGCCATTTGATGCTTAGGATAGGAATTTTTCCATTTAGTCTAGGCTAATGTCTTGGTAATTTGCTCTAAAAACTACAGTAGTAACTAGTAGTCTTGGTACATGCTCGCACTCGACACACACACACACACTAACTACTAGTAATACTACTTCTCACATGCTGGCCGACGCCGTCGTTCTCCTTCCGGCTTTGTCGGCGACACCCCACCGTGCTTGGATATCCGCCGACCTCTCCAGCAGCAGCAGCGTGCGTCCCTTTTTTTTTTCTTGCGGCGCGGCCTCTCTTTTCTTGAGTGCTTTCGACTTTTCCGCTCCCTACATGCGGCTTTGGCGCTTCTTGCTCTACCGTCTGCTCGCCTTGGAATCTTCAAATTCCTCCCACATAGTTGTGAGGTCGCGAGCGGCGATGAACTCGACGCGGCGGGATGCCATCACTTCCCTACCATTTTGTGTGCGGTCGTGGGCGGCGAGGAACTCGGCGCGGCGGGATGCCATCGCTGCCTTGCTGGTTAGTGTGCGGCGCGGTGGCATGAACGATGCTTGGCGAGAGCTCTGGGGTGGAGTGGCCGGACAACCGTATAGTGCATTGGTTTGTCAAGAGCTCAAGGACAGAAGACGAAGCAAATTTGGATTCCCCTGCAATCCTGGTCATTTATTACCGAGTAAAATGCATTGGCGGTCATCAAACTTGTCTTGGTAGCTCACTTTGATCATTGTATACGAGATATGGTGATTATCTGGTCTTTGGCTCATCGATAGCTCCGATTTGTCTAGTTGACCAGTCAAACAGTCCGCATGCGCCTCATCAGCTCGTGTTCTTTATCTATCTACGCGGGCCTACTCACAATGGAGAAAGAAATCTGTAAAAACCAAAATTATGCTAGAGTCCGAACCGCTTCCGGAGCCCGCTCTCACCGCCCTGGCCCCTCAAGACGCCAGCTGCCCGCCGCATGCATGCATAGCAAGTAGTACTCCTTATGTGGAGGAGAGAGAGGCATTGACAAAGTCAAGGAGTGGGCTCTGCAAGAGCCCGTCTCTACACATGCTCCTAGGTATAAAAAATAATTCTAAAAAAGGCATAAAAACAATTGTGTCTTAAAAAAAGAAAGGTAAAAAACATTTGAGAGGAAATAGATAGAGAGAAAGTGAGAAAAAGCTGTAACCTGGGCATTACATGAGGAAGGAGGGAGTGGTGCACATGCCAAGTTCACTGGGCTGCCGTGTTTCACACTCCTCCATCGTAACGGTGGAGACAATAGCTTTCATCAAAAATAAACAATGAATACTCGTTGCTCATCCTCTATATCGGAAAGAATACTTTCATTCGCCGACATGTGGGACGTCGACCATCCTGGTCCACCTGCCATGCACAAAATTATCCTGGTCTACCCCGGTCGTATCGCAGGCCCAACCTTTCCCACCGTAAGTTGTTCGGACGAAGGAACCATCATGACTTTGTTGAATTCCGCTTCTTCAAGAAAACTTACTGTACCCGCAATACTGCTACCACACGCGAAGACTGGACGGCACTGTACCACGTCATATCACTGAAACCCACTAGGCCAAACTAGCCCGCCTAGGTCATCTATTTTGGAACGGAGGGAGTACGTCTCTGCACTGCTATGATTTTGTGTTGCACGTCATATCACTGAAAGCCACTAGGCCAAACTAGCCCGCCTAGGTCATGATCGCTAAGCCTACAATTTTAGGAGCTAGGGCTATTGGTCGATCGACGAGGGATAACTATAAGCATACCACGAGCTCATCAGCCCCAACGTTTCTCTTTGGTGAGTGTTTTGCAAGTACTATAGCTCGCACAGTAGCTAGCCTACTAACACCAAGAATCATCAAACAAGCCCTGCTGATATGATAAACAGTTCAAACTTACATCTAATCATGCCATATATTACATCAAAAGCTGGTGAGGATACATCTGTTTCCATAACTCGGAGAGGGTTCGCATGATTCACTATCAAACAAAAGTAGCAAGATCCACCCACACAAGACAGTGCACTAGCCCTAAGATGGTTTGATAACACGCATCGTTCTGGTAATTAAACACAGGGAAATGCAAACTACCCTGAAGGATTAGCGTGACCAGCTATTTCTTGTCATCGATCTCTCGGGCAATGACCACAGCACGGACAGCGGCATGGGAATCGATTTCTAGGGCGATGTCCGCAGGACTGACCACGACATTGGAATCGATCTCTGGGGCGATGTCCACAGGATGGACAACGGCATCGGAATCGATCTCCGGGGCGATGCCAACAGGACGGGCCACGACATCGGAATCATCAAGGACGTCCACCGGCACCTGCACAACCCTAACATATTAGCAAGCACATTGCAAATAATAAAAAACCACAACTATGGTAATAAGCCATTATTTTTTACCTTGTGCAGCTCACCGGGGGATCTCATCCCTCCGGGGGCCATCTCCTCATCCTCGATGGGGGCCATCACCTTGCCAGGGGAATACTGATTCTCAACGGCGACTATCTCCTCAAACTCGGTCTTGAGCCTCACATAGGTGGCAATCAGAGTTCCTGGGGTAGGCACGGTGGGGCCATTGTTGTTCTTCCAACTTTCTTTGAGGAGTTCGTCCGCCAACGTCCTCAACTCTTGGGCCAATGCTTGTTTCTTGGAGTTCTTCGTCTCCATGGGTTGGCCCGCCAACATGGTCAACTCGTTGGTCGGTGTTCGCTTCCTAGAGATCGCTGTCTCCAGTGGGTTGTCCGCTGGCAACTCTTTGCCTTGTGCTCCAGGATCCATCAATGAACTGACAAACAAAAAGCAATCGAAAGGAAACCACAATCGCAATGAAAACGGGAAAAGAATAGGATGTGAGAATCGGTCGGTGCTTCGCAAAAAGAAGATTCTTGGAATGAAAATATAGCAGCATAACTGATTCTCCCACCTTTCCTTCATTGGTATAGAAGAAAAATGGCAGAAGTGAGTAGCCTGGAGTGAGGTTTTCTTCAAGAAAGGGAAGAAAGGGCTTGAACGAGCGTTCCAGTGAAATGATGGTTGCTTCGTGCAGTCCAACTTGGAGGCCACCTTACCCCTGCTGGTAAAGGTGTGCGTTTTGTGATATGACGGTCATGACGGCCACACGGGGTGACAGTGAGTCTCATTGTAGCACCTCACCGTGATTTGGTGGATGGCACGCGGGCCGGATGCTTTGAAATGTCCCGCATGTAGATAGAGCGGCTAGTCATATACTCCCTCCTTTCCGGTTTATAGGGCTCAATTCAAAAATTTCACCAACCAAGGTAGATGGTGAGTGGTGGAATCCTTTTTGTAATTTGCAAAAGCACCCAATTAATGCTCTTGTTTTCTTCAAAAATGTATGTTTACCAATGTATTAATTGCAATGCATGCATGCATAAAGTACATGCATTGGTCAATTTTCTCTTAATACCTGCATGCAATTATTTAATGCACCTTGCAATCTGAACTTGTGATGGGGAACAACCAAATTGAGCCTTATAAAATGAAAAAACTAAGATTTTGAGATAAGCCCTATAAACCGGAAAGGAGGGAGTAGGAGTGCTCAATGTTGTGCACCGCGACCAAGGCGGAGAGGAAAACGAGAGAACTACGTAATTAATGCATGAGTATAATTAGGGTAGTTTTGTAAAGTACGAGATACATTTCTCCAATCGCAAAATGCCTTGGTTCATGAGATTTGAGATTTGAGCCCTATAAACCGGAAGGGAGGGAGTACTGCACACGGTGTAGTCTAGTCACTTGTTGAAATCTCTAGAAAGGCAAATACTCCTTTCCGGTTTATAGGGCTATACTACTCCATCCGTCTAGGTGTGTAAGTCATCTTATGAAAACCAAATACGTAGTCCCAAAACACTTAGGCGCGGTGCATTAACTTCTACCTTGTTTCTTGTTTCTTGACATATCAACCAATAAGAGATGAGAGGTGTGCATGCTTTTAATGACTTGTAATGGCTAGTTCATTGCATGCAATGCTATTAATTAGCAAATAAACATTGGTGACCCCAGGAGGAAACGGTGCTAAGCGCGTGGACCTATGTAGAATGAGTATCAACCAATGGATAATGGAGTTTAATTGTTAAACAATAGCAATTTTGTCTCATGCAAGAGCCTGGCTAGTACTCCAAGGAACCGCACCACACGAGCGTTCACAACTGCCACGTTCGAGTTGCGCTTGGCTCTTCGCCTCTTTGAGAAGACGAACAATGATGTTACTCCTACTTCTACAGTATCGAATACACTGCTGCATGTCCGTCCACCTCGTGCGGGAGGGATAGCGTGTAATGAAAGCTTACTTATCGCTCCGCCTTTGCGTCTATGATGTGGGCCCAACGGTGGTTGGCCCTCCTGTCATGCAGCCAAAGGCAGGTGCAGTTAAGGCACCGGAGCTCAGTCCATGATGGAGAGGGCGTTGGAGTAATCAAATTTCTCGGTCTTGTACGAGTTGATGAATATAGGGGTTGCTTGCTTGCTAGGGTTTCTCACTACGTATATATAGGCCGGAGCCTCCGCGCTTGCTTGCTAGGGTTGCTCTATTCACACACTCTCATCCTCTTCAGATCTAAACAAGATAGGGGTAGTAACACTGTCTTTCTCCCTTCAAAAAACACTGGCTTTCTATTCTCACCGCAGGTTATAGATCCGGACGTATCCCCCTCCGCCGGTGAAGGGGAGGAGGGGCAGCGTTTAGGCCGTCGTCGACAGCGAGGGAGGAGACCCACTGTCGGCCACACCGTTATCTCGGCGGCGAAGGCCGCGTGGGAGGTCCTCCGATCCCTTCGCTGCTGCTCAGGCGAATCCGCCTCCGCCGCCCACCTATCCACATCCCGACGACCTTCAGGTATATCTTCGTTCGAAACCGCCCATCTCGCTACATCGCTGCATGTGCATCATTTTCTACCTCTCAGCCCCTCTCGATCGGATGGTCCAATGTCACATATTTTTTTCTTCTATTGTTAGAGGTAAAGCTACTTCATGGAGTCGAATCTTGTACTACTTGGTTCAAACAAGAAATAAAGTGGGGGATGGGGGAATTTGGTATGTACATCGGACTTGGTACAAACAGGAAGGAAAGGGGGTGAAAGTAGTACAGACTGGTCATCCAACCGGTCTCTTGGTCGAAAAGGGAAATACAGGGGTAACGCTGTACACAGTGGTATGACCAGGACTAGATTTGCTATCCACACATAGGAGTAGGTGGCTAGAGTGAACAAAAATGGGACCAACCCAGATATGTTCCTTGGATGTTTGTTTCTCGGGGCAACAAACTATGAATCACCACTTTATGCCCCTGTTTACGTACATGGTGCTGGACTGCTGGTGCACCCACTGTCCCATGCCCTTATACCAAATATTTAGGCTCCGTTCGGAATAAAGGGGCAGAAAACATAGGTCTTGATGAAAATAGAGGAATAGGAAAGGAATGTAGGTATAAAACTATGGAACAGCGAACCGGAGGAAACTCTCAAGAGAATGTGTTCGGATGGACTACAAATGTACATATTTGTTTTTTTAGAGTAGCATGCTTGGCAGTATGAGATGCTATTTGTTTATTCAGCTGCACAGTGACTACTCTTGTCCTCACCTCACGTACCACACATAGGTTGAGACTCTGACTGTTTCCTCTGTGCCTTTTTGTGCAAACAGGGATATCCAATTCACCTGGTTGCTGTTGTGACCTTTTGGTGCACTGCACAAAACTCTTCTTAAAAGAAGTGACTTTTGTGCTGTTTAAGCTGGAATGTCGAATGGAACAGTTGGTTCATTTTGGTGGAACTGCACAAAGGGAGATCTGTGTTCCAATCCTCATCATCCATATTGGCGCCATAACCTTCCTTTAGGTAAGAATGATATTTAATGCATGTGTTCATCTCTATTTTTCGACTGCCATGAGAAAATAAGCTGTTTTTTACTAGTACACTTGTACTCCCTCACTGACAAAACCAATTCTGAATTAGAAGGCCAATCATGTACTTGGTTTCACCAACTGGTGAGGAGAAAGAGAAACAGAGCATGAAGAGGAAGAAGAAGAAGAATAAACCAGGCCCAAGCCATTCTTGTGAAGACAGAGGCCTCGATCGAGGCCATTCAAGGGCTCCGCAACGACTACCTTACATGTGAGACGATCCTCGAGGAGCCCTTCCACTTCTGCTGTCTCACTTAATTAATTAGGAGTACTTAAGTACCACTAATTTATTCTCGCCTAATTTTCTGTTGGAGTTAAACAAATCTTTAGTAGGACCCTATGCTGAATCATGTACATGTGTATGTTTGTCTATGGAGGTGAATCATGTGGTGGAGCAGGGAGGGAATATTATTAGTGTCATGTCATAATAGTGCTATTGTTTTGCATGTCAATTTATTGCCATTGGTTCAATGAGGCAATGTTTTGCGTATTGTCCATCATGAATTTGATGCTACTGGTTGAGTAATATGCTAATGTCTTCCTATCCTTTCTCACTAAGCTAATGAAGGTTTCACCTTGTTCCTACTTGTGCAAACAGGGATCATGTTGTGCCAATCTTACATTAAATGGAACTACACAAGACAATACAATGAACTGTATCCCAGCCAGTGCTTTAACTCTGCTGGAAGTTCTTGATAATCTTTCAATATAATCTCAGCACTTCTAAACAAGAGTGATTTCAACCATACATTTGAAGTGCACAAAAATATATACTATTGTGTGATTCTAGTGAGTGCTTTATCATCTCTTATGGGACTACATGAATAAGCTTTTTTTCTCAGGTTGGTACGGGCCTAAGGCCTTCATCCATATTAGTTTGTTGTCATCTCTATTTGTATTGCTACTGTCATGAGAAACTCCTTTATCTTTGCACGTTAAAGTTTTGCAACCTATGATAAATGGAAATGCTTTTAGTGTTGAGTTGAGCTAATTGGCACTGATTAAATAAACTAATACCTCTCTTTAAGCAAGACTACTATGTTGCTAACTTTACCCATTAAGATAATGAGGGTGCTTCTATTTGTTAGTGTATGTTTCATAAACTAGTCCCACTGTTACAGTAATCTCACTCTCTCAATATATGTGCCAACAGGGATGCTCGATTTTGGTGGAACTGCACAAAAACTTTGGGTGCTTCATTGCCTCGACAGCTTCTGTCCTTCGCTGTCGGTCGCTAAACTCCGCATGCTTTCTTCCTTTGCTGTCAGTCGCTTGGCTTATCTCGGCCTCCATTCAAAGGAAATAGTAATTGATATGCTACCTGACATAGGTTGGTACTGGTCTTTATCCTGATTATTGTGCCTGTCATATGTATTGGTAATTTGGTATTGTGCTACTGTTTGCCGATTTCATAGAGGAGTAATTTGGATCCTGAACTCGCAGACAAATCATTACATCGGGTGATTTTAGTAGAACTGCACAAAATGATCAGATGGACATGTACTTATGCTGCTACTATGTACTCCAAAGTTCACTCACACAAGCATCGATGTTGACTGCCTATATTCATTCGAGTATCAACCGGCGTTAACCAATTGTCAAGGCTAAGAGTTCAAAGGACAACATGAAATCCACAAAGCACATAAGAAGAAGATTGAAATCTGTCAGAAAATCAAGAAACTCCGGAGTAATAGCGTTGGATTATATCCAGACGGCTAAGAATCTGGCAGACCCTTTTACGAAAGGGCTATCACGGACGATGTTGACAAGAAGTGCCTATATTCATTCGAGTATCAACCAGCGTAAACCAATTGTCAAACTCCAAGTATTATGAGAGTGAACGCCAAAAATATTGCTTGGTGCATAGCCCAGAAAAACGCAGCCCAGTCTTTGGTCCCAACTTGTGCCTTTTGGTTATCGACACATATGGTAGCGAACTATATGGCATGGAGACTAAAGATTCCAGACAAGTTGGTTGACGCGTATATTCATCTGGCACTTAATCAGTCTGCACGCCAAGGATGCTCCATTTCAGTTGAACTGCACAAAAAATTTAGGTGGTTCATTTTCTCAACCGCCTCCTTCTCGTTTGCAATGTAGAATTTTGGCGAGATACATGACCAAGATGAGCCAGTAAACTGGTTGGATGAAAGTAGTGGTCAAGTTGCTCAAACCTCCCTCGGCACGAGGCCACTATTTGAGGATAAACCTACAAGCAAAGTTCAGATTGTCTGTGCTGCCTCTTATGTACTCGAAAGTTTACTCGTACAAGAACTAATTTTAGCAAGAAGTACCTCCGATTGAACACTATTTACCAGTTTGTACCATAGGTAACTAAAGTTCGTCCATGGATCATATTGGCTGTGATCTCAATCATTTGGATGCATAAACATACTGAACATGTGTATATCTGAATCTTTTTGTAAATTATGTATGAATATTGTCGTGTGATCTATCAATCATTTGGATGCATAGATATGTTGTGCTTGTGTATGTATGAATCTTTTGAGTTGTTGATTGTGAATGTTGGCTATGGATATGAACGTGTCCTGTGAACTTGAGTTTGATATGAATGTTTACCTTTTCTGTTGTATTTGTGTGTGAACTTGTTAGTATAACTCGCTAATTTCCTAATTATATATATAAAAAATGTGCCTCTCCGGTTTATTCTTTGATATTAATTGCTCCTTCTAACATAACATTATACGTATATATTACGAGCCCACCTAATACGTGTATTTCAAGGAAGTGCAAATGGGCTGGGATTTCTTAGAAAATATAAATGGGCCTGATTGATGCGAAATTATTTGTTCACCCAGCCCAGCAAATGGACTGTACATTCTAGAAAACATGGGTTAAATATATGCCACATTTTTGCAGGCTGACATGTGGGCCAATAGGTCGAAGCCTACGCAGGGCGTTGTCAACTTGGTCAACAAATGATTGTGTCATCCACAGCCATTGGATTTATATCCAACGGCCGGCATGCACCTTCAATCTCTCGTCTTCTTCCTCCGATGTCGCCGGGACCGCTTTGGTCCGCCTCCGCGACTAGCGGCTCGCTTAGCACGCATCGCTGCGGCGCTACCCCACCGCCGGCCAGGCTATCCCTCCACCCCTTGACACCTCCTGTTATTCTCCACAGACTACAGCCCCATGCCGCAACAGAACCAGTTATAACCCTTCTCCTCCTCTCAATCTGCGACTCCACTGCCGTGTTTTCCCATCTCCGAGTCATTCCCGTCCGGGGCCTCACCGTCGTCCACCGCCTCGCTGCGTTCGGTGCGGCCTGGTCAACAAACGAGAGTCATCGGAAGAGGACTTTATGAGGAGAGCCTGACGGTTGGGACCCACAAGGTCCATGGTCGCACGCAAGGAAAGTTCCTCCTTATTAAGCTGAAAAAATGTTTCCTCCACCTAACAGCTGGGACCCAATGTACAATCAGTATATATTAAATGCATTTGCTTGCTGCTTTGTTGTTTTCAATGTACAATCAGTAGTACATTTAAATGCATTGGTTGAATAAATGTGTTGTTGGAGCGACAAACACAATGTTTTGGAAGTCGTTGCGGATCAATCCTTTAGTGCCCTGCACTGCACGTAGCGCATACTATTTATCATCTGAACACATTTTTTGAAACTCGAACACATTTTCCACTTGTTGATAACATGCAGCCCATCGATGAAGGCCCAATAGAGAAGCCCATAGTTAAGCTGGAAGGAGGCTCTCACATGAATCCGGCCTGTACATGCTCATGGTCCCTAAACATAAATAAGTAAATAAATAAATAAATAAAGCTAAATGCTCATGCACCAGTTCTTTAGGAAAATAGCTAGCCCAAGATTTCTTTTTGAAGAATACCCAAGCTAGGCCTATTTGTTTTCTCCAATTCTTGGGCTGCAAATCTTTCAAGATGAGGAGGGATGCATTCCGGCCTGGCTTAAGAGTATGGTCAATGTCATTAAAAGTAATATCAAAGGGTTGAAAATTCCAAAAAATTATAGCAAATGGGATATAAGTTTCTTTTTTTTTTGTTTTTGTACTTCACCGATATCTTATCGTATTTCATTGGATTTAACATGACATAGTACTAATTTATTTTTAATTTTTTTACTATGGCTATTAATTTTGGATTAAGAATATTTAGTTCATGACAAAAATTTGCGAATTTTCAAAATTTCCCACATATTTAGTTAATTTTTGACTGCATGACGAAAATGGCCAGCAATTCTAAAAATGGAAAACGGGCTGCAATAAATTCCCTATGAATTAGAAATTGAGTAAAAATTATAAAAATAATAGCAAATGGGCTGTACACGCCACGGATTTCGAGGCTGACTTGTTTACGCAAGGCTTTGTCAGTGAACACACGATTCTAGCAGCAGTTAGTGTTGGATGTCCATCCAACGGCCGACGCCTCCTCTTGTGGCCCGCTGTGTTGCCGCGCAGGCTTCCCCGACCCACCCTACTCCCTCCGCTGGCCTGGCCGCATGCAATCAACTGCCTCCTTATTACGTGAAAAAAAATGATTCCTCCCACTGACATCTGGGGCGCACCGGTTGGGAGGCTAACCCGTGGGCCTACTAAGTTGACGCGTACGCAGGGCTTGTCAACTTAGTCAACAAACGATTCTAGCAGCAGTAACCATTGGATTTGAATCGAAAGGTCATGCTACTTCTTCAATCGCTGCTCTTCTTGCACCAGCTGCCCAAACCAGCGCCGGGGAGACCGCCTGCTCCTGCCTCCGGTGGGGCTGTCTTGCCGATGAGGCCTCATCGCCCCTACTACTCCCATCGCTAGCAGGCCTCAAGGGCGACGGCAGCCTCACACCGCAGCCGTGCAGTGAACCCTCGTACTCCTCTCCACGTGGGCATCCACTGCGCGTCTTCCCGGCTCGCGTCGCCCCTTCCTAGGCCTCGCCGTCGTCCACCGCCTTGGTGCTCTCAGCGCGGCGTGGTCAACGTGGTCAACGACATTCCATCGGAAGAGTACTGTACGTGGAGAGGCTGACAGCTGGGTCCACGGCCACAGCCCAGTTTTTTTGTGATTTGCCAAGTAAGTCGCTTTGTCAGGCCTATTGGGCTGTAAATCTTTCAAGACGAGGAGGAGAGCTTTCATTCGGCTGGCCGAGAACATGGCCCATCAGTAATGAGAAATGGGCTGTACATTTTTAAAACACACCGGCAATTAGTTTCAAATATCTTTTTTTCATTTCGAGGTTTGAAATTACATTAATTTTTATGCATGGAGAATTTGTTGGATTTTATATTGATATACATTTATTTTTAAAATCAGTTTGAATGTAAGTCGAAATTTCGGGATTAAAAACAGTTCAGACCGCACCGAAATATGCAAAATTTTGTATAATTTTTTAACCGTGGCCACAATATGGGTTGTAATGCTAAAAAAAAGAATATGGGCTCCAAAAAAACCTTAATAATTAGCAAATGGGCTGTAAATTATTAGAAATAATGGCAGATGGGTTGTATGTTGTTTCCACAGATTTGAGGCTTTCCTAAAAAGGTTGGCCAAGCAAGGATCGTTGGATGGCCATCCAACGGCCGTCGTCTTCTTCAATCTCTGCTCTTCCTGCTCGGCCGCTCAAGCAGCGCCAAGGGACTGCTGCTGCTCCTCCTTCCTGCGGCCGGCTCTACTGCCGCACAGGCCTCACCGCCCCACTGTACTCCCATCGCTGGCCTAGCCATCCCTCTACTCACCCACACCTGCTGTTATTCTCCGCCGATGACAGACGAACCAGTAAACCCTCGTACAGTCGTACTCCCCTCCACGTGGGAAACAACTGCTGAGTCTTCCCTACCTCCGTGTCGTTCCCTTCCCAGGCCTCGCCCTCGTCCACCGCCCTGGTGCTCTCGGTGCGGCCTGGTCAACATGGTCAACGACCGACATGCATCTGAAGTGGACTTTAGGTGGAGAGGCCGACAGCTGGGTCCACGGCCGCACGCAAGGAAATGCCTCCTTATTACGTGCAAAATAATGATTCCTCCACCTGACATCTGGGACCCACCGAAGGGCCTCAGATTTCGAAAAAACGTTACATTACCGACGACGGCTCGGACCCACCAGCTATATCTTCGCACGCAAGGAAGTGCCTCCTTATTACGCACAAAAAATGAATACTCCCCTGTTAGCTGGGACCCAGTATAGTGGCAGGCTGACTTGTGGGCCTACTAAGTTGACGGGGATGGAGGGCTTTGTCAACTTAGTCAATATGCATGATTCTAGCTCCAGGGACCGTACGATGTCCATCCAACGGCCGTAGTGCTTCTTCAACCTCTGGTCTTCTTGCTCCAGCCGCCCAAACCAGCGCCGGTCGTGCCTCGTGCTCCTGCCTTCCATGGCCGGCTGCGATGCGGCGGAGGCCTCACCGCCCCCTACTACTCCCACCGCTGGCCAGGCCATCCCTCTACTCACCCACACCCCCTGTTACTCTGCGGCGATGACAGCCTCACACCGCAGCAAACCAGTGCCCTCGTACTCCTCTACGCGTGGGCATCCACTACCACGTCTTCCTCGGCTCCGCGTCGTCCCCTTCCTAGGCCTCACCGTCGTCCATCGCCCTGGTGCTCTCGGTGCGGTGTGGTCAACATGGTCAAGGAACGGCTTCCATCGGACGTGGATCATGCGTGGAGAGGGCGGCAGTGGGTCCACGGCCACGACAAGGAAGTGCCTCCTTATTAGGTGCAAAATAATTATTCCTCCACCTGACAGCGGGGACCCACCGGACGGGCCACCGTATTTCGCCCCCTGACTGCTGGGACCCACCAGCTACATCTTCGCAGGCAAGGAAGTGCCTGACAATCGGGACCCACCTGGTCGAAGCGTACGTAGCGTTGTCATTCTGGTCGCGAACGTGTACGTACATTTATACTGGTGGATGTAGAGGCGCGCACGTGTCGTAGTAGAGGCGGGCAGGGTGCAAGAAAGAAAATATGGCCATGTATGTGTACATACGGGCGGGGTCTCAAACGCCTACTCGCGCATACGTACGGCGAGGGCTCGTGTACATGGCTGGGTCGGAACGGAGAAACAGCGTCGTCGTCGTGTTTATGGGGAGGCAACGGAATGCGACGTGTTCATCGGGAGGCAACGCGGCTGGGTCGGAATGGAATGCGTGGTCGTGTTCATCGGGAGGGCTTGGACAGCAGAGGCGATGGAAACGAGGCCTGGCGTACCGCACAACGGAGGAAACGGACCTCCTACGGTCGAAACGAGGGTCCTGTTGATCGGGAGGGTGTGGCGTGCCGCAAAAGCGGAGGAAGCGGACCTCCTACGGTCGAAGCGGGGTCTGTTGATCGGGAGGGTGTGGCATACCGCAAAAGCGGAGAAGCGGACTCGTGTTGGGCGCCACGGTCGAAACGGGGTCCTATTCGCCGGGAGGGTGTGGCGTGCCGCAAAGCAGGACTCCACGGATCTGTTCATCTCCACCGTCGACCCCCTCCAGCCTCCACGAGCTACGTATCATCCACCGTCGACCTCCTCCAGCCTCCACGGGCTCCTATTCATCCAGCCTCCACCGCGCGCTACTCCACCGGCTACTGTTCAACCACCCCTCCACCGTCTACTGTTCATCCAGCCCTCCACACCACGGGGTCCTGTTCAACCACCTCTCCACGGGCACCTCTCCACCGTCTACTGTTCATCCTGCCCTCCACACCACGGGGTCCTGTTCATCCACCCCTCCACGGGCACCCCTCCACCGTCTACTGTTCATCCAGCCCTCCACCACACCACGGGGTCCTGTTCATCCAGAGGCAACACCAGGGGGTCCTGTTCATCCACCCCCACCGGGAACTGTTCATCCAACCCCCCCCCTCGCAACGCTCACTGTTCATCAAGAGGCAGCATCGATCGACTTCAGTTAGCAGCAGTAGCCAAGGAATCGCTCGATCGGATTCAGTTAACAGCCATTGACCGATCGCTCGGGTTCAGTAACGCGTAGCCTACAGTGCAATCGCTCGGGTTCAGTTAGAGCCCAATGCCTCGCTCGGGTTCAGTTAGAGCCAACGCCTCGCACACATGCGCGTACGTGTACGAGAGAAACACGCATCGCTCGGCCCCCGACCTCCCACCGTAACCGGGAACTCCTCGAAATTTTCCAACCCCTCGCTTCTACCACAGTTTTTTCCGTCATGGACGGCCCAAAGAATGTCATGCAGCTGCGTCTCCGGCCCGCCCAGGACGAAAAGCCCATTTTCTGTCATGATTTTTTGTCATAGAAGTAGGAGCCCACCACATCTATGATGATACCGGGTTTTGTCACAATTATCGTCATAGAAGTGTCATATGTATGATGAGAAAAAAATTGTTCGACCCAAAATGTCACGGATGTGTCTTTTTTTGTAGTGTTACTAAGGATAAGTTCGACCCATTGTCATGTGATCCATTCTGGATCACTCTTGTACCCCTTGAGTGACTCATGGCAAGGCACACTTCAAAGCGGTACACAGCATAGCATCTTTGTAGAGCCTACGTCTAAAGCATAGGGGCGACCTTCGTCCTTTCTCTCTCTTCTGCCGTGGTCAGGTCTTGAGTCTTACTCAATACTCACACCTTGTAACACAGCCAAGAACTCCTTCTTTGCTAATCTATTTTGAACTCCTTCAAAATCTTGTCACGGTATGTATTCATTTCAAAGTACTATTAAGCGTTTTTTATCTATCCTTATAGATCTTGATGCTCAATGTTCAAGTAGCTTAATCCAGGTTTTCCATTGAAAAACACTTTTGAATAACCTCAGATGCTTTCCAGAAATTCTACATCATTTCTTATCAACAATATGTTAACAACATATACTCATCAAAAATTCTATAGTGCTCCCACTCACTTCTTTGGAAATACAAGTTTCTCATAAACTTTGTATAAACCCAAAATCTTTGATCATCTCATCAAAGCGTACATTCCAACTCCGAGATTCTTTCTCCAGTCCTTAGAAGGATTGCTGGAGCTTTGCATGCTTGTTAGCATCTTTCAGGATTGACAAAACCTTCTGGTTGTATCACATACAACCTTTCCTCAAGAAAATCGTTGAGGAAACAATGTTTTGACATCCTATCTGCAAGATTTCATAAATAATGCAGCAACTGCTAATATAATTCCAACAGACTCATAGCATCGCTATGAGAGAGAAAGTCTCGTCGTAGTCAACTCCTTGAACTTGTTAGAAAACATCTTAACGACAAGTCGAGCTTTCTTAATGGTGACACTTACCATCATTGTCCGTCTTCCTTTTAAATCCATCTGCACCCAACAGCCTTACGACCATTAAGTAGTTCTGTTCCAAAGTCTATACTTTGGTTTTATACATGGATCCTCTCTCGGATTTTACGGCCTCGAGCCATTCGTCGGAATCCGGGCCCACCATCACTTCTCCGTAGCTCGTAGGTTCATTGTTGTCTACCAACATGACTTCCAAGACAGGATTACGTACCACTCTGAAGTAGTACGCATCCTTGTTGACCTACGAGGTTTGGTAGTGACTTGATCCAAAGTTTCATGATCACTGTCATAAGCTTCCACTTCAATTGGTGTAGGTGCCACAGAACAACTTCCGTGCCCTCGCTACACTAGTTGAAGTGACGGTTCAATAACCTCATCAAGTCTCCACCATCCTCCCACTCAATTCTTTCGAGAGAAACTTTTCCTCGAGAAAGGACCCGTTTCTAGAAACAATCAATTTTTCTTCCGGATCTGAAATAGGAGGTATACCCAACTGTTTTGGGTATTCTATGAAGATGCATTTATCCGCTTTGGGTTCGAGCTTATCAGCCGGAAAATTTTTCACATAAGCGTCGTAGCCCCAAACTTTTAAGAAATGACAGCTTAGGTTTCTCTAAACCATAGTTCATACGGTGTCATCTCAACGGAATTGCGTGGTGCCCTATTTAAAGTGAATGTGGTTGTCTCTAATGCCTAACCCATAAACGATAGTGGTAATTCGATAAGAGACATCAAGGTATGCACCATATCCAATAGGGTGCAGTTATGATGTTAGGACGCACCATCACACTATGGTGTTCCAGGCGGTATTAGTTGTGAAACAATTTCCACAATGTCTTAATTGTGTGCCAAACTCGTAACTCAGATATTCATCTCTATGATCATATCATAGACATTTTATCCTCTTGTCACGACGATCTTCAACTTCACTCTGAAATTACTTAAACCTTTCAATAATTCAGACTTGTGTTTCATCAAGTAAATATACTTAGCATCTACTCAAATCATCTGTGAAGTAAGAACATAACGATATCCATGCGTGCCTCGGCACTCATTGGACTGCACACATCAAAATGTATTACTTCCAACAAGTTGCTTTCTTGTTCCATCTTCGAAAACGAGGCCTTTCAGTCATCTTGCCCATGTGGTATGATTTACATGTCTCAAGTGATTCAAAATCAAGTGAGTCCAAACGATCCATCTGTATGGAGTTTCTTCATGCATATATACCAATAGACATGGTTTGCATGTCTCAATCTTTTCAAAAACGAGTGAGTCCAAAGATCCATCAACATGGAGCTTCTTCATGCGTTTTATACCAATATGACTCAAATGGCAGTGCCACAAGTATGTGGTACTATCATTACTATCTTATATCTTTTGGCATGAACATGTGTATCACTACGATCGAGATTCAATAAACCATTCATTTTAGGTGCAAGAACATTGAAGGTATTATTCAAATAAACAGAGTAACCATTATTCTCCTTAAATGAATAACCGTATTATGATATACATAATCCAATCATGTCTATGCTCAATGCAAACACCAAATAACAATTATTTAGGTTTAACACCAATCCCGATGGTAGAGGGAGCGTGCGATGTTTGATCACATCAACCTTGGAAACACTTCCAACACATATCGTCATCTCACCTTTAGCTAGTCTCCGCAGCCTTTTATTTCGAGTTACTAACACTTAGCAACCGAACCGATATTTATTTCCCTGGTGCTACTAGGAGTACTAGTAAAGTACACAATAATATAACGTATATTCAAAATACTTCCATCGACCTTGCCACCTTCTCATCTACCAAGTATCTAGGGTAGTTACGCTTGATGACTGTTCCCTCATTACGAAGCACTTAGTCTCGGGTTTAGGTTCAACCTTGGGTTTCTTCACTAGAGCAGCAACTGATTTGCCATTTCATGAAGTATCCCTTCTTTCCCTTGCCCTTATTGAAACTAGTGGTTTTACTAACCATCAACAATTGATGCTCCTACTTGATTTCTACTTTCGCGGTGTCAAACATCGCGAGTTGCTCAAGGATCATCGTGCCTATCCCTGATATGTTATAGTTCATCACGAAGCTCTAATAGCTTGGTGGCAGTGACTATGGAGAACCATCACTATCTCATCTGGAAGATTAACTCCCACTCGATTCAAGTGATTGTAGTACTCAGACAATCTGAGCACATGCTCAATGATTGAACTTTTCTCCCTTAGTTTGCAGGCTTAAGAAACCTGTCAGAGGTCTCATACCTCTTGACGTGGGCACTAGTCTGAAATCCCAATTTCAGTCTTTGGAACATCTCATATGTTCTGCGACGTATCAAAAAACGTCTTTGGCGCCTCAATTCTAAACTGTTAGCATTACTGTAACATCCCAAATTTTCAATTTGGAATGTTATACATTAGATCATCATGCATATCATATTTTCTCGCATTTTCCGATCCTAGAAATTTCACGCAACTCAAGGACCCTCGGAGAGAGTTGGAAGTTTCATAATTTTCATATTTGGGATCTCTCAAATTTTGAAAATAGGATCGTTGGATTATTTAAATTATCTTCACAAAGTTTTTCCTATAAAAAAAAATATCTTGAGAGGGAATAATATGACTTTCCCAAACAAATAGGAAAAATGAAGATATTATAAATAAACCAAATTTGGGTTTTGGAGAATTATTTTGCTTAGGCAAAAATGAGCATTTAAAAATATTTTTTTTGCATGTATTTTGGTTTTAAAGTTCATTTTGTTCGATTCAATTTTAGGAGTCGGAGAAAATTTGTTTTAATTAATTTGGAGTTCGTTTGATATTTATTTTATTTGTTTTTGTTTTAAAGTTTATTAAAAAAACGCGCCTACTGGACCGAGGCCCGGCCAGTCTCCGCCCAGCCAGCGCGCCTGCCCATCCTCGTCTCCTCGCGCCCGAGTCCCGCTCGGGACGATCGCGCCGCCCGTCGGAGTCCGCCCGACCCGCCTCGCCTTGCCCCTCCCAAGCCACCCGCGCCGCCCTCCGCCCCCCTCATATAGCCCCCGCCCCCTCTCTCTCCCCTCGCCCCGCCTTGCCAAGACCGACGCCGCCTTGCCGCCGCCTCAAACGCCGCCATTGCCGTCGCTTCGTCGTGCCGGACGCCGCCGCCGCCATGGGAACCGCCGCCCTCACCCCGCCGACCCGCGGAGCCGGAGATACGTGGCGATCGCGGAGGTAGCCGCCCGCCCGCCGCCCGATTCGGTCTATTCCCGTGAACCGCCCGGTTTTTTAAAAAATATATATTTGTTCGGTTTTTTTTAAAACCTAGATTGGTTTTTTTTTCGGTTTTCTTTATTAACGGACGTTCACCGAACCGTTCGTTTTGATGAACGCGTTCGTTAGATTCGATTACGTTAATGAACGTTCGCTTTTAACTCGTTAAATCGTTTTTCTTTTTAATCGGAATTAATCCGTCGTTTTTTCGATTTGATTTCAGATCTGATTTTCAAAACTGTTTTATTTCTCGCTCGTTTATCGGAATCGGGTGATTCAAGCGCTGGAGTTTCAGAACGAAACCGCCGTTCGACTACCCTACTTTCATAGAGTTTTGCCACTGTGAAATTTTGACCTAATTTGGATCGCTAACCGAGAGGTTTCTCTCGAGTTTCGACTTTCGGAGTTTGTTTTGATTCGATTCTTTTGCAACCAGGGTTCTTAAGTTGAACTATCTGGATAGATCTTTTATTCGAGATTTCTGTGCATTAGATGAGTACTTATTGTATGCTTGTTGTTTGTCTGCGTTAGATCACCCGGAGTGCGCCGCTTGTTACTTCGAATCTCTAGGACTCGCGGATCATCAGCAAGGCAAGTAACACTTTGATCATACCTTTCTACTACCCAGTTTTATGCATTAGATCTATTCCTCAAACACTTGCATGATTAGGATCTAATTAAATTGTGGGTTTGGGAAGTAGATTGAGGTAGTACCTATTACTGCTTTTACTTATGAAACCTTGGGAGTTACTTCTCGTTTGCTTGTTCATGTCATGCTATGCTAGTAGACGTGGATTGGGTGAGTGAATATCCATGACAGATGTGAGATTGTTAATTAATGGTTTATTTAAGGTGGCAACCTAACACACATCTGGGTGGATTGAGGCACTGGTTTCTATCAGACTTGCTGTATTTCTTGGACCGCCACCTGTGCTCTAAGGGATCATAAGATTATTCAAACTGAAACTTCCGTGTGCAGCCACAAGCCAATTATGGGCTCTGGCGTAGTTGACTAAGTTGTGCGAACTCTTACGGGTAGGCTAGCTGATGTAGGGGATGTAGGTTGGTACGGTCTACCCACATGTAAGGTGCTAGCGCTTACGAAAGACTATGTCTCGGTCATCCGTTTCTCAAACACCATGAAAAGCGAGAATCAAGCGGAGGCGATCGAGTCTTGTGGGGAAAAGTGCGCAAACCTCTGCAGAGTGTATAAACTAATCATGATTAGCCGTGTCCCGGTTATGGACGTTTTGAGTATCCGTATTTGATTATCATGTGAATCTCAACATGTTACTTCAAATAAAAGTTATTGGGTTTTGATGAGTACTTTTTAATTGGGATTGAGGATCTTGTCAACCATCTTCAATGTTTAACAACCACCATGATAGTTAAATAAAATTATTCCTTTGATGTAGGAAAAATCAGCTTTATGCAAATGTAATCAGAGAGCCTTACCACCAGCCATATATGCATGTAGTATAGGCTTATTCATTCATTGCTCTTTATGTGTTACATTGCGGCATATTCCATGTCTTGACCCGTTTTGGCTGCAACTTTTCACGTTGCAGACTTTTGAACGACAGTAAGGTGTTAGGTCGTGGTTCTATACTCAGTGATGCCGTTGGAGTTGATGGACTCGCTTATCTTCCAAGCCTTCGCTGTTATTATTAGATGGCCTTAAGCCATATTTTTATTCAGTTCCTTGTGGACATCGATGTAATAAGTGTGTGATTGCTACTCTGCTATAAATCCTTCAATCTTGTGTGGTGTCAAGCATTATTGATCCAGGATGACACCGAGCACAGAGCGCTAGATCCATTCGGTTACGGTCGCTCTGAGAGAATGGTATCGAGCACACGCTGTTGTAGGACACGACCACTAAGTTAAAGCCATAGATCACTCTCTCTTCTCATTTTCTAACTCCTCATCTTTTCTACTCTCTTTAGGATGACGGACGCCGAAGATCAAGTACACTCAACCGGATGAAGGCACACCTTTTGGATTTCACTTGAAGGAAGTTACTAAGCACCGAACATTGGACTACCAAGCTTCACCGGAACTTTCAACGCCACTCGCTCAAGAGGAGCGCTGGAAGATTCATGCTCACGTTCCAGAAGGACATTCGCCCCAATCACCAAGCCAATAGATAGTGTTTTGATTGCACCAACTTGGAGTGCAGGAAAGAGCATGGCAGCTCACATCACCATGGGACGCATTGGAGAAGTTTATCAAGAAGATCTCAAGGACACCATCTACCAGATTTGCGGACGCCGAGATGACAAGCGGGACGTCGTCAACACCAAGAAGGATAGATCCATTGCGCATTCATCCAGAGTTAAATCAACACATTCGACGCCGGAGAATCAAATGTGCAATGACATGTTGGAGTTTACGAAGACGAAGGAAAAGATCATCGAGCTGGAAGAAGAACTAAAGACTACACGCAAGGACTACATGGACGAGATCGTAGCTCTGGCAAGACACAATAACGATCTTAAGTACGAGATCGAAGAACTCAAGAAGAAGTTGGCACTCAGGAATGAAGACCAGTATGTCGAGCATCAAATCGACTACATCAACATTGACGACTCAGATTCGGATCCAAGTGAACCCGATTTTGAAGGCGAAGTGAGCGGACATCATGGAGTCTTCCACGGTTCAAATTAGTAGAAGTCCCCACATATTAGTAGTATTCCTCCATGTAACATTATAGTACACGCACTTTTGCGATAGTTAGATCGTTGTAAGCCCTTGTTTGATTGAATGAAGTGATTTTGTGTGCATTTGCTCATGTGCATTTGGGTAGTGATTCCCCTTAGACCTCATTCTATTCTATTTCTCTCCTTTTCTAAACCCATCAGATGCCTCAGAGACGCGACCGGATTCGTTTTCCGCCAGAGATCACCCATTTGATCCAGCAGCAGAATACCCTGATTCAAACATTGGTGCGAACAACAACAACAACAACAACAACCCACCGCCACCACCACCACTGCGGATCATCGACTCGTTTCCTTAGAATGAACCGCGGTGTATTCCGAGAGCACCGAGCCAATTGTAGCAGATGGTGGCTCCGCAAGATAGGAAGGAGCTGACCACTGCAGGATGCACGGATGGTGAAAGAGTGAAGTTTGCAGCACATCAGCTTGAAGGACCCAGCAGCATGGTGGGAGAATTTCACACCACTTACCCGTGAACACCGTCACATGGGACCAGCCAAACAAGCTTTTCGCACAGCCCATGTTTCAGCAGGAGCCATGGCCATGAAGAAGCGTGAGTTTCGCAACTTACGCCAAGGAGGAAGGACCGTTGGCGGTATGTGGATGACTTTAGCAAATTAGCACGTTATGCCCCGGATAGCGTTGCTACGGATGCAGACTAAACAGGAGAAGTTTCTAGAAGGACTGAATGATGAGTTCAGCATGCCGTTGATGGTAGCAAGTTTCAATAACTACCAGGAGTTAGTAGACCGAGCCCTCATGATTGAAGGAAAGCAGCGACAAATTGAGAACTGCAAGCGGAAGTATGGACAAGGGAAGTATAACTCTGGATCCCGGTGAAGCCACGTTATACCCCTAAATCAGGAATTCAGTTTGACATACCCATGGAGGAGGTAATTAGCATAACCATAATGGCACCAAGAATGGGAGCGGGAATGGAGGAAGCAGCAGACAGAACCGCACCAACCCGTCTACACCATCCAAGGTAGACCTGAGTCACATTACTTGCTTTAAGTGCCGCAAGGCGGGCATTATGCAAATGGTGTCCGAAGGCGAATGGAAATGGCAATGGAAGCTCGGAAAGAAGCCCAACCCTTTCAACAGGGGACAAGTGAACCACATTGATGTGGAGGAGGTTGAAGATCAGCCCGATGCACGATGTCGGTAAGTTTTTGGTTAAGTCATTTCTGCGGTTGTTCTTTTTGATTTGGTGCATCGCATTCATACATATCAAGGGATTTGTGGATAAGTACAGTTACCAACCCAAGCCCTTAGGTCACCCATGCTAGTAACCTCACCCGAGCAGAGTACATGGCTAGTAAATGGTGTGATCGACCGCCACTAAGGATCGGACACTATGTTTTCCCCTCGGACCTAATAGTTACGGAATCCCAAGGATTGGATGTGATATTAGGAATGGATTGGTTATCAAAGTATGGAGGAAACATAGATTGTACCACAAGGTCAATTTTGCTCACCACACGGAAGGAAGAAGGATTAAGTATGTATCACGGCACGAGCCGAGGAGAGCACAAGTTAATTGCTTAACAGAGTGGTACAGGAAGAAGTACCGATGGTGAAGGATTATCTGATGTATTTCCGGAAGAGTTGCGGGAATGCCGCGGATAGAGACATTGAGTTTTTGATCGAGCTGTTGCGTGAACAGGCCCGATATCGAAGAGACCGTCTGAGGATGCCCGCAAAGGATTTGGCAGAAATTAAGAAGCAGATTAAGGAACTATTGGATAAAGGTTTTATTAGCCCAAGTTCTTCACCTTGGGGATCACCCGCTTTATTGGTGGAGAAGAAGGATGGATCGTTGAGAATGGTTGTTGATTATCGTGGATTGAATGAAGTAACAATCAAGAACAAGTACCCACTACCTATGATAAATGATCTGTTTGATCGCTTGCAAGGAGCCAAAGTGTTTTCTAAGATCGACTTGCGATCGTGGTACCATCGATTGAAGATTCGGGAGCAAGACATACCCAAGACAGCGTTTACCACGAGATATGGATGTATGAGTATACCGTTATGTCATTTGGATGACTAACGCACCAGCCTATTTCATGAACCTGATGAACAAAGTGTTTATGGAGTTTTTGGACAAGTTCGTCGTGGTGTTCATTGATGACATTTTGATTTACTCGAAGAATGAAGAGGAACACAAGGAACATTTGAGATTGGTTTTGAGGCGAGGGAACACCAGTTGTATGCCAAGTTCAGCAAATGTGAATTTTGGTTAAAGGAAGTTGGATTTCTCGGACATGTTATATCCGGAGAAGGAATAGCGATTGACCCCACAAAGGTTGAGACAGTAACCAAATGGGAAGCACCAACGACAGTTGGAGAGATTGAGTTTCCTTGGACTCGCAGGATACTACCGAAGATTCATTGAGAATTTCTCAAGGATTGCAAAGCCTATGACAGAATTGTTGAAGAAGGAAAACAAATTCATATGGGTGAGGACTGTGAGGCAAGTTTTCGGAGTTGAAGAAAAGATTGGTTACCTCACGGTTTGATATTGCGAGATCAAACTAAGGATTATGAGGTATATTCGGCGCTTCACGTCGAGGACTTGGAGCAGTGCTTATGCAGGAAGGAAGAGTTGTTTAGTATGCTTCACGACAACTTAAGCCCCATGAGTTGAATTATGCCACTCATGATTTGGAGTTTAGCCGTTGTGCATGCCTTGAAGACATGGAGACATTTTCTCATTGGAAATCATTGTGAAGTATATACGGATCACAAGAGTTTGAAGTACATCTTCACCCGGAAGAATTGAATCTCGGACAAAGGAGATGGTTAGAGCTAATCAAGGATTATGATATGAGATTGCATTATCACCCGAAAGGCTAATGTCGTAGCAGGCGCATTGAGCCGTAAGAGCCACGTCAATACCCTAATGATGGGGTAATACCCAATGAGTTAGCCGAGGACCTTGAGAGCTATGTTTGGAAATAGTTCCAGAGGCTATGTAGCAGCATTGGAGATTCGATCGACAACGATGGAGAAAATCGAGAAGCCCAAAAGCAGATAAGGAAGTTGCCTCTATAAAGGAGAAAATGAGCAAAGGAAAAGCTAAAGGATTTCGTGAGGACGAGCACGATACCCTATGGTTTGAAGACCGTGTTTATGTGCCCAATGACCCGAGAGATCGGAAATTGATTTTACAAGAAGCCCATGATTCACCTATTCGATTCACCAGAAATACTAAGATGTATTTGGATTTGAAGAATATTTTACGGTGGACGGAATGAAGAAGGATATTGCGGAGTATGTAGCAGTTTGCGACATATGTCGAAAGTAAAGGCGGAACATCGAAGCCAGCGAGATTGTTACAACCATTGCCGATACCGAATGGAAGTGGGATAAACTAGGCATGGATTTCATCACAGGTTTGCCAAAGACCCGTTCAGGATATGACTCGATTTGGGTCATAGTCGACCGTTTGACCAAGGTAGCCCATTTCATTCCAATCAAGACTACCTATAGCAGTGCTAAGTTGGCAAAGATATACATGACCAGAATTGTGTGCTTACGGAGTTCCAAGGAGCATTGTATCGACGGAGGAACCCAGTTTACTTGAAATTTTGGAACCGGTTACACGAAACATTGGGAACCCGATTGGAGTTCAAAGATGACTTTCCACCCATGACCGATGGACAGACCGAGAGAGTCAATCAGATTTTAGAGGACATCTTTGAGAGCTTGTGCACTAGATTATGGATCTAGTTGGGGCGATAATTTGCCGTATGCAGAATTTTCCTACAATAACAGTTACCAAACCAGTTTAAAGATGGCACCTTCGAGGCCTTGTATGGAAGAAGGTGCAGGACACCGTTGTCATGGGGCGGCGGAGATCGTCGGTTGTTTGGACCAGATTTGATTAAGGAGTGCGAGCAGAAAGTTAAGTTGATTGAGACAGGCTCAAGGTAGCCCAGTCCATGACGGAAAGAGCTATGCCGATTCAAAGCGCAAAGCGATTGAGTACGAAGTTGGAGACAGAGTATATCTCAGAGTATCCCCGCTTCGAGGAGTGAAGCGTTTTGGAGTTAAAGGAAAGTTAGCACCCCGTTTTGTTGGACCGTATAAGATTTTGCAACGCATGGGAGAAGTTGCGTATAAGTTGGAATTGCCAGAAGGACTGTCAGGAGTTCATGATGTATTCCATGTTTCTCAGTTGAAGAAATGTCACCCAGAGATAGCAGAGGTACCGTTAAGAGACACACGGTGCCACTAGAGGCAATTCAGTTGAAGGATGACTTGACATATGAGGAAAAACCGTTAAGATTCTCGATTATGCGCAGAGTTACCGCAGCAAGGTTATCAAGTTTTGCAAAGTTCGATTGGAGCCACCACACCGAGGATGAAGCCACACAGGAAAGAGAGGAAGTTTTGCTTAAGACCACCCTCACCTATTTTCTAGCCAACCCGAATCTCGAGGGCTAGATTCATCTTAAAGGGTAGGTTTGTAACATCCCAAATTTTCAATTTGGAATGTTATACATTAGATCATCATGCATATCATATTTTCTCGCATTTTCCGATCCTAGAAATTTCACGCAACTCAAGGACCCTCGGAGAAAGTTGGAAGTTTCATAATTTTCATATTTGGGATCTCTCAAATTTTGAAAATAGGATCATTGGATTATTTAAATTATCTTCACAAAGTTTTTCCTATAAAAAATATCTTGAGAGGGAATAATATGACTTTCCCAAACAAATAGGAAAAATGAAGATATTATAAATAAACCAAATTTGGGTTTTGGAGAATTATTTTGCTTAGGCAAAATGAGCATTTAAAATATTTTTTTGCATGTATTTTGGTTTTAAAGTTCATTTTGTTCGATTCAATTTTAGGAGTCGGAGAAAATTTGTTTTAATTAATTTGGAGTTCGTTTGATATTTATTTTATTTGTTTTTGTTTTAAAGTTTATTAAAAAAACGCCTTACTGGACCGAGGCGAGGCCTGCCCAGACCAGCCGAGCCTCCCGGCCCAGCCGCCCGCCTCGCCCATCCTCGTCTCCCTCGCGCTCGAGTCCCGCTCGGGGCGACCCGCCGCCGCCTTGAGTCCGCCCGACCCGCCTCGCCCTTGCCCCTCCCAAGCCACCCGCGCCGCCTCTCCGCCCCCCTCATATAGCCCCCGGCCCCTCTCCTCCTCCCCCGCCCGCCGCCCTTGACCAAGCCTGAGCCATGCCCGTCGCCTCAACGCCGCCGCCGTCGCCCTCGTGCCAGACAGACGACGCCGCCATGGGAACCGCCGCCCCTCACCCCGCCGACCGCGGAGCTCGAGAGAGCCGCTGGCGATCGCCGGAGGTAGCCGCCCGCCCCGCCGCCCGATTCGGTCTATTCCCCGTGAACCGCCCGGTTTTTTTTTTAAAAAAAATATATATTTGTTCGGTTTTTTTTTTAAAAACCTAGATTGGTTTTTTTTTTCGGTTTTCTTTATTAACGGACGTTCACCGAACCGTTCGTTTCAGTGAACGCGTTCGTTAGATTCGTTCTGTTAACGAACGTTCGCTTTTTAACTCGTTCGTCGTTTTTCTTTTTAATCGGAATTAATCCGTCGTTTTTCTGATTTGATTTCAGATCTGATTTTCAAAACTGTTTTATTTCTCGCTCGTTTATCGGAATCAGGTGATTCAAGCGCCTGGAGTTTCGTAACGAAACCGCCGTTCCGACTACCCTACTTTCACAGAGTTTTGCCACTGTGAAATTTTGACCTAATTTCGGATCGCTAACCGAGAGGTTTCTCTCTCGAGTTTCGACTTTCGGAGTTTGTTTTGATTCGATTCTTTTGCAACCAGGGTTCTTAAGTTGAACTATCTGGATAGATCTTTTATTCGAGATTTCCCTGTGCATTAGATGAGTACTTATTGTATGCTTGTTGTTTGTCTGCGTTAGATCACCCGGTCGCCGCTTGTTACTTGAATCTCTAGGACTCGCGGATCATCGCAAGGCAAGTAACACTTTGATCATACCTTTCTACTACCCAGTTTTATGCATTAGATCTATTCCTCAAACACTTGCATGATTAGGATCTAATTAAATTGTGGGTTTGGGAAGTAGATTGAGGTAGTACCTATTACTGTTTTACTTATGAAACCTTGGGAGTTACTTCTCGTTTGCTTGTTCATGTCATGCTATGCTAGTAGGCGTGGATTGGGTGAGTGAATATCCATGACAGATGTGAGATTGTTAATTAATGGTTTATTTAAGGTGGCAACCTAACACACATCTGGGTGGATTGAGGCACTGGTTTCTATCAGACTTACTGTATTTCTTGGACCGCCACCCGGGCTCTAAGGGATCATAAGATTATTCAAACTGGAAACTTCCGTGTGCAGCCACAAGCCAATTATGGGCTCTGGCGTAGTTGACTAAGTTGTGCGAACTCTTACGGGTAGGCTAGCTGATGTAGGGGATGTAGGTTGGTGCGGTCTACCCACATGTAAGGTGCTAAGCGCTTCGAAAGACTATGTCTCGGTCATCCGTTTCTCAAACACCATGAAAGTCACGAGAATCAAGCGGAGGCGATCGAGTCTTGTGGGGAAAAGTGCGCAAACCTCTGCAGAGTGTATAAACTAATCATGATTAGCCGTGTCCCCGGTTATGGACGTTTTGAGTATCCGGTATTTGATTATCATGTGAATCTCAACATGTTACTTCAAATAAAAGTTATTGGGTTTTGATGAGTACTTTTTAATTGGGATTGAGGATGCTGTCAACCATCTTCAATGTTTAACAACCACCATGATAGTTAAATAAAATTATTCCTTTGATGTAGGGAAAAATCAGCTTTATGCAAATGTAACCGTAGAGCCTTACCACCAGCCATATATGCATGTAGTATAGGCTTATTCATTCATTGCTCTTTATGTGTTACATTGCGGCATATTCCATGTCTTGACCCGTTTTTGGCTGCAACTTTTCACGTTGCAGACTTTTAGACGACAGTAAGGTGTTAGGTCGTGGTTCTATACTCGGTGATGCCGTTGGAGTTGATGGACTCGCTTATCTTCCAAGCCTTCGCTGTTATTATTAGATGGCCTTAAGCCATATTTTTATTCAGTTCCCTTGTGGACATCGATGTAATAAGTGTGTGATTGCTACTCTGCTATAAATCCTTCGAAGTACTGTGTGGTGTCAGCATTACTGATCCAGGGATGACACTGAGCACAGAGCGCTAGATCCATTCGGGTCTGGTCGCTACAATTACGCACTGAACTATCATGTAGTCATCAAAACGTGTATGTCAAATGTTCGCAACATCCACACATGACGCTCAAGGTTGTAACACCCCCAGTGTCATGCTACAGTAACCCTCTCTGATTAAGCTAATCATTTTTCCAAACAGTGCTTAATCACCTTTGTTCAATATCCCATTTGAAATTCCAGTCAATTCAAATTCAAGTGAAGTTTGAAGTTGCTCAAAAGTTGCTGGAAAAATGTTCATCATTTGCCAAAAATTCCATAACAATTATTTGTTAAGGAACACAACATATCTTTTGTGCAAAGATGATCATTAGCAATTATAACAACACCAATTCAGAATTTATAAATGCTATCTTATTTATGAAAAATACCGAATGAATTCTTCTGGTCTCCAAAATATTTATGAAACTGTCTATAATCACCAGAGATTTGATGGGACTCCTCTCAAATTTTTCCTAAGTGAAATAGTTGACCAAATATTTCCCTTTCTCTCTCTGTTAATAAATAAAAGCTAAAACAGAAAGAAGTAGAAAAGGCCTAAACGCTACTGTAGGGTTGGGCCTCTTGTTCTATAGTGCGGCCCAATCCACCGGGGCTGGCTTTTCCCTTACCTCCCGCCAGCTACAGAGAGAGGCCGAAGGCCATGGCCAGTGCCCGACCCCCCTCGCCACTGTAGTTCCTCCTAGATGGATAGGAGGAACCCCTGCTCCTTCTCGCTCCCTCCCTGAACCCTAGATCCATTAGCTCCCTTCTCCTCTCTCCCCTCCTCGATCTGGCCCCACGCCCCAAACCACCGTAGTCGCACCGTCGATGTTCTCGCAGCCAGCGTCGTCCCCGAGCCCCGCGAGGATGCCCAAGGGATGCGCGCCGTCGTCCTCGGCCTCGCCGTAGCAAGAGCCGCCGCGGATCATCGCCGAGTCGTCCCCTTTGTCCGTCTTCTTCAGCTCCAGCCTATGTGCATCGCCGTTTGCTTGGCTCCACCCCGACCCCTTCCGGTCGTTCCGAGCTCACCACCGACACCCCTCCTGGTGAGCCACGTCGCACCCTGTTTCCTCGTCGGTTCCATCGTTGCCCGTCGCCACCACCACCGAGTCGTGCTCCGTGGAGCTCGTGCGTGCCCGCGTTGTCCCGCCCATTTGTGCCCGCCATCGCTCAGAAGCCGCCCGGCGTGCCCGACGCTCGCTGTCCAAGACGGTGACCAGCGCCCGCCATGCCTGCGCGCCGCGCCGGACTGTCGTGCCCGCCGCCGCCCGTGGCACGCGCTCACCGTCGCTGGTTTGCGCCGTACCGCTCGTCGCGCCACGCGTTCCTGCCGCCCAGCGCCTCCGGCCCCGCCCCCCTCCGCCGCCGACTCTCCGCCCGCAAGACCCTCATCGGCCATGGCCGCGCAGCGCCTCAGTGCGCTGCGTGGCGAGCCCGGGGCTTGTTGGAGCACGGATGTGCCCCTGCGAGGTGGGGCCGACCCGTTTAATTAGTGGCTAATCTCCCTTTTCACTAACCCCATCTGCCTAATTACTTTTAGTGCTAAATGTGCCACTAACTAGACACTGACCCGTGGGCCATGTCCCTGTAGTTTTAGTATTAGTCTAATTTAAGTTCTATGTCAATGACGTGTGGGTCCACATCACTATTCCAACACATAAGGTTTGGTTAACCCACTGACAATGACATGCGTGCCCATCTCACTGTTCATGGTTGACTCAGTCAACAACTGACTTTGCTGCTGACTGTACGTAGCCCCACCTGTAATACGTTTTGGCTAGGGTAGCCCTTGGTGAGAAAAGTAATTTAGGTGGTTACAATTTCAAAATTAATATTAATCCAGAAATTTTAAAAAATCATTAAAGGTTTAGAAATTCATAGAAAATAATCCGTAACTCGGATGAAAACGTTTTCTACATGAAAGTTGCTCAGAACGACGAGACAAATCCGTATATGCAGCCCGTTCGTCCGCCGCACATCCCTAGCATAGCAAACACGCAACTTTCGCCCTCCGATTCATCTGTCCGAAAACGCAAAACACCGGGGATACTTTCCCGGATGTTCCCCCCCTTCACCGGTATCGCCTACTACTGCGTTAGGTCACCCCTAGCACTGCGTATTGCCATGTTATGGTTTGTGATGCTATGCTTGCTTTATATTTACTGTTTCTTCCCCCTCTTCTCTCCGGTAGACCCCGAGACCGATGCCGCCCCTGTGATCGACTACGTCGACGATGACCCCTCCTTGCCAGAGCAACCAGGCAAGCCCCCCCTTTGATCATCCCGATATCGCCCATTCCATTCTCTCATGCTTGCATTAGATTTTGCAACTGTTATTGATTGTTCCTATTCTGATGCATAGCCTGCTTTTGTAACCTGCTTTTTTGTTACCTACCTACTTATCCTAAACTGCTTAGTATAGGTTGGTTAGTGATCCATCAATGACCCCCCCCACCTTGTCCTTGTTGCCCCTGCTTCATCATCGAAGACCCGATCAACGGGATCGAAGACCAGGCCCCGACACCGCACATCACTTTCCCCTTTTGTTGCTCGACTCTGCAGAGTTACCATCGAGTGCCGAGGGTGGAACCTAGACATCACTCCTGATGAGATCTCTGTAGTGTAGCTATTCGGCCATGGTCATCGAGGGTGATTCCGCCTTAACCACTTCCGATATGACTCTGTCGTGCAACCCCTCAAGTGTGAACCTCGGGGGTGGTTCCTCTTACGTTCACCTTGATGATTACATCGAGTGGAATTCACCGGGGGTGATTCCTTGGGTTTTCCCCTTGATGTTTGGACACACAGTTACTATGGTTACTATGACTTTACACTGAACCATGCTACTAAAGACGGGTCGACCCTGAGGGGTACCCGCGCGAACTTAATTGCGAGTGATGTGGAGACAGGTTGACCTGGAGGGTGCCCGCGAGATAATTAGGAGGCGTGGCCGGGCATTCCTAGCCCTTGCCGCAAGTCGTCGAGACGGGGCAACGGGTCACATCTTCGTGAGTCTCGCTTGTTCTGCGCGTTCCTAATCCACTACGATTTGGATATTTGATCCGAGGGCCTCGCCCGATAGCACTAACCATCACGTGGGCATAGTATGGGCGTTCTGCGTCATATACATCAGCCGAAGCTTAATAGATGTGTCGATCGGCGGCTTGGCCTGGTTGGACTGGTAAGCTCCTGCCTTTTAGGGAGGTAGCTAGGTCTGCTCACCGGTCGCCCACGCAACATGCAGGAGTTCCCGGGGAGATGGCCCATGACCCCTGGGGGCATAGGTTTAGTCCGGCGTGCTGGCCTCTCTATTAAGCCTAGGCCGGGTTGCGGCGTATTGTTTGGCCAAGGCCGGGCATGATCCAGGAAAGTGTGTCCGGCCGGAGTTAATCGAGCGTGGTGGGTAAGTTGGTGCACCCCTGCAGGGAAGAAAACATCTATCGATAGACTGTCCTACGGTAACGGACTCTTGGAGTTGTATCCTGATCGATACAACTAGAACTGGATACTTGTGATGAGGCTGGATGTTGATGAGTAATGGATTGTGATGATAACTGGATAGTATGGCTCTGGGATTGCTTTCTCGCAGGGAGTCGAGAAAGGATCTCTGGCCGAGGTTGATAACACTCCTACTACTTTACCTTATGCTACTCTACTCCCTCATGTTGCTGCAAGATGGTGATTTCCAGAAGATGCTAGTCTTTGATAGGACTAGGCCTTCTCTCTATTCTGGCATTTCTGCAGCCCAGTCCACATATACAACCTTCCTTTGATAATGTTGCATATGTAGTGTAGATCCTTGCTTGCGAGTACTTTGGATGAGTACTCATGGTTTCTTTGCTCCCCCTTTCCCCCCTTTCTTCTTCTTTCCGGTTGATGCAACCAGATGTCCGAGCCCAGGAGCCAGATGGCACTGTTTATGCCTAGTACTACGTGAAGACCGCCGACGACCAGGAGTAGTTAGGAGGCTCCCAGGCAAGAGGCCTTGCCTTTTCGATCGTTGTTGCTTTTGTGCTAGCCTTCTTAAGGCAAACTTGTTTAACTCATGTCTGTACTCAGATATTGTTGCTTCCGCTGACTCTTATGTAATCGAGCTTATGTATTCGAGCCCTCGAGGCCCCTGGCTTGTAATATAAAGCTTGTATTATTTTAATTTGTGTCTAGAGTTGTGTTGTGATATCTTCCCGTGAGTCATTGATCTTGATCGTACACATTTGCGTATATGATTAGTGTACGATTGAATCGAGGGCGTCACAAGTTGGTATCAGAGCCGACTGCCTGTAGGTAGCCCCCTTTCCAACTCCTTGGCCGAAGTCGAGTCTAGTCACTGAAAACTTTTACTAACATTGGTTGTGTGGCTTACGGGCCCACGTCGCCATTGGGTGGTATAAGGATCTTTTATTCCTTGTCTATACTCTGGGATTCTGATCTCTCTTCTATTCAGGTTGAACATTTTACTAACTCTGACATTAGGTTCTCGTACCCACTTCCTCCCGGAGAGCCCCGACATTACCGATGATCGCTTGCTCCGCCAGAAGATTTTGTAGGTACTCCTCGATGTTGCTCGAGACCCTGTGCCCACTGCCTTGCAGTTCCTGACCACAGATAATCCTCATGAATAACATCCTTGTCGCTTGTACCTTCTTATCCAGTTGCTCCTATTATTACGAGATGTACTCTCCATTGTTTCGAGAATCCTTTGTGCCTCCTGCTTTGCGGCTTCTTTTTGCACTACGGATAATTCACTGAACCCGTTCATCCCCACTTGTTCATTTGCTTTCCAAAATACTTGGAAATACTATCTGATCTTCCAAAATCATCTGCAGCCTATTACTCTTGATTCTTCTTACCTGCTTGCATTATGGATAATCCCATAAGTCGAGTAATCTTATTGGCATCCTTTGTCACTATCCTTTTAAGTCCGTTGATTCAATATGTTACGGATGCTCGCAATCCTCGGCCGGATCATAGAATTCATCCTTCCGGCTTGGACGTCATTTGGCAAAGAGTTGTTTCTCGATGTCACGCCCAATATGCGACCCTATCCAAAAGGAACTCGACGGTCCCACCAAGGATAGACCCGCATATTGAAACGCTTTTGCAAGGTGGATATCATTACATCAACATTACATAATACATAGGGATACATACATAAGGCACAAATGCCACAGAATACATCAACATCGTATACAAGATCAACATCCGACTACGAATGAAACATAAACAGAAACTCAAACGACATCCACCCTGCTAGCCCAGGCTGCCGACCTGGAACCTATCCCCTGATCGAAGAAGAAGAAGAAGAACTCCAACACAAGCAAACATCGTTCTCGCGTCATGATCATCGCACAACCTGTACCTGCAACTGTTGGTGTAGTAATCTGTGAGCCATGAGGACTCAGCAATCCCATTACCATGGGTATCAAGACTAGCAAAGCTTAATGGTAAAAGAAAGGGGTAATGTGGTGAGGTTGCAGCAGCGACTAAGCATATATGGTGGCTAACATACGCAAATGAGAGCGAGAAGAGAAACAAAGGAACGGTCGCCAACTAGTAATGATCAAGAAGTGATCCTGAACTCCTACTTACGTCAAAAATAACCCAGAAACCGTGTTCTCCTCTCGATCAACCCCGAAAAGAGACACTCACGGTTACACACACGGTTGGTGTATTTTAATTAAGATCAACTTCGGGTTTTCTACAACCGGACATTAACAAATTCCCATCTGCCACATAACCGCGGGCACGGCTTTGAAAGTTCAAACCTGCAGGGTGTCCCAACTTAGCCCATGATAAGCTCTCGTGATCAACGAAGGATATTCCTTCTCCCGGAAGACCCGATCAGTCTCGAATCCGGCTACAAGACATTTCACAGCAATAAAACAAGACCAGCAAGACCGCCCGATGCGCCGACAATCCCGATAGGAGCTGCACATATCTCGTTCTCAGGGCAACACCGGATGAGACTAGCTACGAGTAAAACCAAACCTCGGGTTGCCTCAAGGTGGCCCCGCAGGCAGCTCGGTTCGGGCCAGCACTTAGAGAAGCACGGTCCGGGGGCTAAATAAAGATGACCCTCATGAGAGAGACTCCCAAAGGAAAAGGTAGGTGGTGGTGAGGCAAATGGTAAAACCAATGTTGGGCCTTGCGGAAAAGTCTTATTCAAAGCGAACTGTCAAGGGGTCCCATAAATCACCCGACCGCGTTAGGGACGCAAAATCCGGGAACATAATACCGATATGACGGAAACTAGGCGGCAAGAGTGGAACAAAACACAGGCATAAGGCTGAGCCTTCCACCCTTTACCAAGTATATAGATGCATTAATTAAATAAGATATATTGTGATATCCCAACAAGTAAACATGTTCCAACAAGGAACAACATCTCCATGTTCCAACAAGGAACAAACTTCATCTTCACCTGCAACTAACAACGCTATAAGAGGGGCTGAGCAAAGCGGTAACATAGCCAAACAACTGTTTGCTAGGAAGGGTGCAAAAAGGTTAGAGGCTGACATGGCAATTGGGATGGCTTGATAAACAGGTAATAGGTAGCGTAGCATAGCGAAAGAACGAAGCAACTAGCATAGCAATGATAGTAGTGAGATCCAGGGTAGCGGTCATCTTGCCTGAAATCCCGCAAGGAAGAAGAACGAGTCCATGAAGAAGACGAACGGATGAAGCCGAACCAAGCATAGACGAACGAATCCTCACGATCGCAACGAAACAGGAACTAACAAGAAGAAGCACATAACATAGGTAAACACACCACACATGAACAAGGCATGATGCACAAACAAACATGATGCATGACAAAGCTAGATGAGGCTACTCATGGCAAGAGATGATGCAAACAAGAACAACACATCAAAGCAAGTTTAAATGAGGCCGGGAACAACATATAACAATTCCGGTAAGTCCTCATATGCAAATTTCGAAATTGTTCCAGATCTGGATAAATTTATGTTCAAGTTTTTAAACAGCAAGTTAAGATGCACCACGATGATCTACACGAAATTCTAGTCAAGTTACATATAAAGTTCATTTAATTCGGAGCTACGGTCTAGAAGATATGAGCAAAACAAGATAAGCATGGCATTGATGAAAAATGCATACAAACATCAAGCAAACACCTCAAAACAAGGATCCAACATGATAATATGAAACTACATGCAAAATCAAGCAAGTTTCATATAGAGCACACTCAAAACGGAGCAACGGTTCAACACATACACCCTATACAAGTCATGACAACAATCTGCCCAAAACAACAAATAGGCATATTGCAAGCATCAAAAAAACATGCTACAGCACCCCAACATAAAAACAAAAGGCATGGGCATGATGTACAGGTAAAGCATTACAAAACATGAACACTGAGCTATCTCCAGAAATGGCTAGAACATGTTCAAAATGACATGGCAAGATTGCAAGTAATAACAGTTTCAGGCATTGCAGAAATTAACATCAGGTTGCAATGTTTAGAGCTATCAAACAACATGTTACAGGAACTTATCATGGCAAACAAAGGCATGGCATGAATCTACTAATTGCATAGAACAAAAGTCCTTTAGTGACCATAAACCAAAAAGGATCAGAAGATATGATGGCACCCACGTAAACATGGCAAGTTATATTACAGATTTAAACATTGCAGGAACAATAATGAGTAGGCACGTTGGTGAGCTTGAACCACTCACCACAGAGCAATACATGGCATGGCAAGGCAACCAACAGTAAGAAGACATGGCATAGAAGCTATACATGGCAAGAACAACAACATAGCATGCAAGGATCAACCACAACAACCTTGGCAAAATTGAATAACATGTAAACAATCTGCCAGGAACATTTGATAGCAAAAGTAGAGCTCGATTGACTCAAGCTATGGCACTCCATAATTGCAAAAAAGGGCATGTATGGATAGAGCAAGACATTCTTAACAAAACATCCTTACTGAAGTATCTCAAAATATGCATGGATCTCTCTGTAGCATCAAGTTAACATGGCATCAAAATATCAGCAAAACAGGGCTGAAATCAGCAACAACAAGACACCTAGTTTGCATGCTTGTGCTAGTCACCACATATATCACAAAAATACATGGCAAGAACCACTGGAAAGAAGACATGGCATATTACAAAACACATGTAGGGCTCAAGTCCATAGGATGCACACATCAATCATGGCAAAAATGACAAAAGTGCATGTTCTGATAAAAATCAGAAACTAACATCACATAGCACTCTTGCAACAGCATTTCGGGCACCAAGATGAGCTCAAATGAAAATGATGCAATGAGATGAAATGATCTACTCATTGAAGCGAACATTTTGACATATTACACGCGCAAAACGGATCAACGATGACAGAGATATGATGCAATAAAAATGGAACAAAATATCAAAAACTTCGGGGACTTAGACGATTTTTAGAGGAGGGGGGAGAAGTCAACCCTTGGCACGGTTTACGAGGAAGGCCGGGATCACGCCGGATCTTCACCGGAGAAGAGGCGACGGTGGCCGGAGTGAGGAGGAAGGACCGGGAGGAGGCCGGAGAGGCGGATCCGGCCGGTCCTTCGCCGGATCCGGCCGGGACAACGAGGCACGGCAGGCTGGCTGGGCCTGGGCGCTGGGCGGCGGCAGTGGCGCTCGGCGAGGGGCAGGGCGCACCGGGCCGGGCGGCGGAGGCGCAGGAGGAGGCGCGGGAGGCGGCGGCCGGAGGAGAAGGCGAGGAGCGGGCGGGAGAGGCCGGAGCGGGCGGCGGCGGCGCTGGCTGGCGAGCTCAGCGGCTTCGGAGGGCGGCGCTGGCGCCAGGCGGGCCGAACCATGACGGAGAGCGGTGGCGGCGGGAGGCGGATCGGTCAGGCGGGGCGCGGGCCCCGGCCAGGTTTCAGGGGTCAAGGCTGGCGGCTCAGGCGGGCCGGGCAGCAGGCGGAGGCGGGCGGTGGGAGGTGGCGGGCCATGTGGCGACGCGCCATAGGTTATGGGCGGCGGCGGCGTCGTCGGTCGGTCGGGCCGGACATGTCCGGCGCGGCGCGGGGACGATTTTAGGGTTTCGGGAGAGATTTGGACTGCGATTTTGGAGGGGAAGGTGTTTATATAGGTAGAGGGAGCTAGGAGAGTCCAAATGAGGTGCGGTTTTCGGCCACGCGATCGTGATCGAACGACCGAGAGCATGGAGGGGAGTTTGCTGGGTTTTGGGCCACTTTGGAGGGGGATTTGGGCTGCAACAAAAGAGAGCTTTGCGGTTACCCGGTTAACCGTTGGAGTACCAAACGACCTCCAAATGATCCGAAACTTGACAGGCGGTCTACTGGTGCTATACCAAGGCCGCTTGACAAACCTCGGTCCATTCCGAGACCGTTTAATACCCGCACATGAAAAGAGGTAAAAGGGGGCGCCGGGAGACATAGGAGTGCCGGATTGCAAAACGGACAACGGGAAAAATGCTCGGATGCATGAGACGAACACGTATGCAAATGCGATGCACATGACGACATGATATGAAATGCAGATGATGACATGGCAAAGTGCAACACGCAAGCAAATGACATGGCAACGACGGCGAATATCTGACGGACACCTGGCGCATTGAATCTGGGGCTTTACACTCGACCAATCAAATTGCCGTCAATTGTATCCCTAGGGCTATTCAACTTACTTATGTTTTGATCAGAGCGTCTGCTTTTGATCTTCTATTTTTGAAATCATGATTTCTTTGCATTTAAGCATCGAAATATTCAGATGTTTCTATAATCCAATGCCTTTGCATTCTTTCCTTCTTCTGATTAAGTACTGATACTCACATCAGATCCTTTGAGGACCACAGAATCCATCGTTGGATTATTATCCAGCCGTGTCCTTCATATGCGAAATTTTGTGCGCTCTTCCCCTGATACATATTGCCTTTGTTAAATTGTATCCTCTGCTTCCGAGCTTGAGTTAATTACTTCTGAAGTTTGTGGAATAGGTTCCTAAGATGCCCCTATGGATCGAACTATGCCTCCCCTAATCCGTTTGAACCCGAGAGCTTTAACGAGTCTTACTCTTCCGGCGTTTTGCCAGCTATAATTTCAACACTACGACTTCATCGAAAACAAGAAGTGAATGGAAGGTTATGCATTGAAGAAGCGGGAGTCGACCTTGAACCTTTGTGTTCATGCCCATGGACCCGATGTAGAACTTATCATGGAAGTTGCTCGTAAAAATGCTTACCCCTTGTTATAAGTTCATCTTGTATCGGTGGTTTGATCATTCATAACCGTGGTTCCGACCATAGTTTCTCCTTAATTCCATTTCCCGGACAAGTTAGAATACTTGTCTTCTGTAGATCATTTCATCTGTCCAACCTATATTTTTGATCTACCTCGAGTATTGCCCCTTGTTATCTCGAGGATATTGTGTCATTGCACTACCTCTTGTGAATTCTCATTGGAATGTTACTCCATCACATTATTCCTAGCCTGATCAGTTATATCATTATCACGCTAATTTTAACTGTGCTACCCGGTCCTTCTTCGCGGAGAGCAACTTCCGACGAAGAGCTAAGCTTACGTCGATCTTCCTCATCCTATCATTTCATCTCGAACAACAAGTTTGATTTCGAGCTTGTGTCGAATCCGTGGTTCTCATGGCCTTTCACTTCATCTACCCCTTTTTGTTTATTGTCGTCGCTACTCGATGGCATCTTCATAGAGCCTCTCGACAAATGCGCCGTGATCAGCATCAACATTTTGACTTCTGTTGAAATGACAAATGAATTCATGGTGAGAAATACCATCCTTTACCTATGACGATTTGAGTTATCATCGACTACCCCCTTGTCTTCTTTCCAACACATGATTGATCATATCTTGGTTATACCTTGGACACCTTGCTATTCCTGCAATTGTTCTTTGAGTATTTCTTGTGATCTTCAACTCCAACCCCTACTTGGAACAGCATGTTAATGCTACCTCGAAGCATGACTAAGGTATTCCGAATATCAACAAGAACATTGGAACCACATTGTCGAATGTTTCTTGATCTATTATCCAAACACCGTTGTATGGGTAATATCATGATTCTTCCCTTGCCCCCTTTATCTAAATTCTTTTGAACTTGTTGTCATATCATGTATTTCCTGCTCCGCTTCCCCTTGGGAAGGATATACTCCCAATTCTTGCGTGTAAACACATTTTCCCTTCCTTTGGTCTGATTAATCCGATAATTTCAATTTCCTTTCCATTGGTTTTTTAACCTTCTTGTGATGTATATGATATATGTAGAAATATTTCCCTGCTTATGTAAACACCCCGGTGTACAAACTGTCAGTAAGACCCTGTTACTATTATGGACGAAATTCTGGTAACCACCGATGGACGAGAACTTTGCCTATTGGTCCGCCTCGTTCAACGAGCAGGAGAATGATTCTCTTCGTCCCTCGCCCTTGGTACCGACGATTGTTGCCGACATAAATGGCAGGCTACCCTCTGACATGCCTTGCTATCATGACCATGCAAAATGAATAGCGCCTTTCCTTCTTTTAACCCACATGGTGGGCCCATAACCCACAGTTCCACAGATCGAAACCTGACTCTCCTGTACAACCTTGATGCCGAAATATGCTTTACACTTGGCTTCATATCATGTCACGAGCCACCTTCTGAGAGATGATTTATTCCCGATGCTCTGAACCCCCTTTCTCACACACTGATCAAGTATCAATCGTTGTTCATTCAGTTGAAACTTCCTATTGTACCTTCATACATTGCTCTCGATGTTTTATTAAGTTTCAACTCGAGAGGTACTTCTGACTCATTCCCTGAATTGTTCACCAGATAATTAACCCTATAAGGGTCAGTTCTACCGAAGTTACTCTTTACTTCCCCACTTAAATCTCGGGACGAGATTTCTTGTAGTGGAGGAGATTTGTAACACCCCCAGTTTCATGCTACAGTAACCCTCTTTGATTAAGCCAATCATTTTTCCAAACAGTGCATAATCACCTTTGTTCAATATCCCATTTGAAATTCCAGTCAATTCAAATTCAAGTGAAGTTTGAAGTTGCTCAAAAGTTGCTGGAAAAATGTTCATCATTTGCCAAAAATTCCATAACAATTATTTGTTAAGGAACACAACATCTCTTTTGTGCAAAGATGAGCATTAGCAATTATAACAACACCAATTCAGAATTTTTAAATGCTATCTTATTTATGAAAAATACCGAATCTTCTGGTCTCCGAAATATTTATGGCACTATCTATAATCACCAGGGATTTAATGGGACTCCTCTCAAATTTTTCCTAAGTGAAATAGTTGACCAAATATTTCCCTTTCTCTCTTTGTTAATAAATAAAAGCTAAAATAGAAAGAAGAAATATAAAAAGCCTAAACGCTACTGTGGGGCTGGGCCTCTTGTTCTACAGTGCGGCCCAATCCACCGGGGCTGGCTTTTCCCTTACCTCCCGCCAGCTACAGAGGGAGGCCGAAGGCCATGGCCAGTGCCCGACACCCCCCCCTCGCCACTGTAGTTCCCCCCAGATGGATAAGAGGAACCCCTGCTCCTTCTCGCTCCCTCCCCGAACCCTAGATCCATTAGCTCCCTTCTCCTCGCTCCCCTCCTCGATCTGGCCCCGCGCCCGAAACCACCGTAGCCGCGCCGTCGATGTTCTCGCAGCCAGCGTCGTCCCCGAGCCCCGCGAGGATGCCCAAGGGATGCGCGCCGTCGTCCTCGGCCTCGCCGTAGCAGGAGCCGCCGCGGATCATCGCCGAGCCGTCCACTTCGTCCGTCTTCTTCAGCTCCAGCCTATGTGCATCGCCGTTCGCTTGGCTCCACCCCGACCCCTTCCGGTCGTTCCGAGCTCACCACCGACACCCCTCCTGGTGAGCCACGTCGCCCCCTGTTTCCTCGTCGGTTCCATCGTTGCCCGTCGCCACCACCACCGAGCCATGCTCCGTGGAGCTCGTGCGTGCCCGCGTTGTCCCGCCCCCCACTGTGCCCGCCATCGCCTGTAGCCGCCCCGGCGCGCCCGACGTCCGCTGTCCCAAGACGGTGACCAGCGCCCGCCATGCCTGCGCGCGCGTCCGGACTGTCGTGCCCGCCGCCGCTAGGGCACGCGCTCACCGTCACTGGTTTGCGCCCGTACCGCTCGTCGCGCCCACGCGTTCCTGCCGGCCGCCCCTCTCCGCCCCTGCCGCCCCCCCCGGCCGCCGAACCTCCCGCCAAGACGGCCCTCGGCCATAGCCGCCACAGCGCCTACGTGCGCGTGCGAGCCCAGTTGCTGGAGCACGGATGTGCCCCTGCGAGGTGGGGCCGACCCGTTTAATTAGTGGCTAATCTCCCTTTTCACTAACCCCCTCTGCCTAATTACTTTTAGTGCTAAATGTGCCACTAACTAGACACTGACCCGTGGGCCATGTCCCTGTAGTTTTAGTATTAGTCTAATTTAAGTTCTATGTCAATGACGTGTGGGTTACAATTTCAAAATTAATATTAATCCAGAAATTTTGAAAAATCATTAAAGGTTTAGAAATTCATAGAAAATAATCCGTAACTCGGATGAAAATGTTTTCTACATGAAAGTTGCTCAGAACGACGAGACGAATCCGTATATGCAGCCCGTTTGTCCGCCACACATCCCTAGCATAGCAAACACGCAACTTTCACCCTTCGGTTCATCTGTCCGCAAACGCAAAACACCGGGGATACTTTCCCGGATGTTCCCCCCCTTCACCGGTATCGCCTACTACTGCGTTAGGTCACCCCTAGCACTGCATATTGCCATGTTATGGTTTGTGATGCTATGCTTGCTTTATATTTACTGTTTCTTCCCCCTCTTCTCTCCGGTAGACCCCGAGACCGATGCCGCCCCTGTGATCGACTACGTCGACGACGACCCCTCCTTGCCAGAGCAATCAGGCAAGCCCCTCCTTTGATCATCCCGATATCGCCTATTCCATTCTCTCATGCTTGCATTAGATTTTGCTACTGTTATTGATTGTTCCTATTCTGATGCATAGCCTGCTTTTGTAACCTGCTTTTTTGTTACCTACCTACTTATCCTAAACTGCTTAGTATAGGTTGGTTAGTGATCCATCAGTGACCCCCCCACCTTGTCCTTGTTGCCCCTGCTTCATCATCGAAGACCCGATCAACGGGATCGAAGACCAGGCCCCGACACCGCACATCACATTCCCCTTTTGTTGCTCGACTCTGCAGAGTTACCATCGAGTGCCGAGGGTGGAACCTATACATCACTCCTGTTGAGATCTCTGTAGTGTAGCTATTCGGCCGTGGTCATCGAGGGTGATTCCGCCTTAACCACTTCCGATACGACTCTGTCGTGCAACCCCTCAAGTGTGAACCTCGGGGGTGGTTCCTCTTACGTTCACCTTGATGATTACATCGAGTGGAATTCACCGGGGGTGATTCCTCGGGTTTTCCCCTTGATGTTTGGACACACAGTTACTATGGTTACTATGACTTTACACTGAACCATGCTACTAAAGATGGGTCGACCCTGAGGGGTACCCGCGCAAGCTTAATTGCGAGTGATGTGGAGACGGGTTGACCTGGAGGGTGCCCGCGATATAATTATGAGGCGTGGCCGGGCATTCCTAGACCTTGCCGCAAGTCCTCGAGACGGGGCAACGGGGTCACATCTTTCGTGAGTCTCTGCTTTTTACCGCGCTTTCCTAATCCACTACGATTTGGATATTTGATCCGAGGGGCCTCCGGCCTGATAGCACTAACCATCACGTGGGCATAGTATGGGCGTTCTGCGTCATATACATCAGCCGAAGCTTAATAGACGTCGGCGACTGAGTGGCGCGTGCCGGGTTGGACTGGTAAGCTCCTGCCTTTTTAGGGAGGTAGCTAGGTCTGCTCACCCGCCGCGTCACGCATAGCGTCTTGAGGAGTTCCGGGAGATGGCCCATGACCCTGGGGCATAGGTTTAGTCCGGTGTGCTGGCCTCTCTATTAAGCCTAGGTCGGGTTGCGGCGTATTGTTTGGCCAAGGCGGGCATGACCCAGAAAGTGTGTCCGGCGGAGTTAATCGGCGTGGTGGGTAAGTTGGTGCACCCTGCGGGAAGAAAACATCTATCAATAGCCTGTCCTACGATAGCGGACACTTGGAGTTGTATCCCGATCGATACAACTAGAACTGGATACTTGTGATGAGACTGGATGGTGATGAGTAATGGATTGTGATGATAACTGGATAGTATGGCTCTGGGATTGCTTTCTCGCAGGGAGTCGAGAACGGATCTCTGGCCGAGGTTGATAACACTCCTACTACTTTACCTTATGCTACTCTACTCCCTCATGTTGCTGCAAGATGGTGATTTCCAGAAGATGCTAGTCTTCGATAGGACTAGGCCTTCTCTCTATTCTGGCATTTCTGCAGCCCAGTCCACATATACAACCTTCCTTTGATAATGTTGCATATGTAGTGTAGATCCTTGCTTGCGAGTACTTTGGATGAGTACTCACGGTTGCTTTGCTCCCCGTTTTCCCCCTTTCTTCTTCTTTCCGGTTGATGCAACCAGATGTCCGAGCCCAGGAGCCAGATGCCACCGTTGCTGCCTACTACTACGTGAAGACCGCCGACGACCAGGAGTAGTTAGGAGGCTCCCAGGCAGGAGGCCTTGCCTTTTCGATCGTTGTTGCTTTTGTGCTAGCCTTCTTAAGGAAAACTTGTTTAACTCATGTATGTTCTCAGATATTGTTGCTTCTGCTGACTCTTGTGTAATCGAGCTTATGTATTCGAGCCCTCGAGGCCCCTGGCTTGTAATATAAAGTTTGTATTATTTTAATTTGTGTCTAGAGTTGTGTTGTGATATCTTCCCGTGAGTCCTTGATCTTGATCATACACATTTGCGTGTATGATTAGTGTACGATTGAATCGAGGGCGTCACAAAGGTTCAGCACACCGGGCGGTGCATTAAGGACATAACCTTCTGCGCAGCAATCAGGATAATCCTCGGTTTACGGACCCAGTCCGCATAATTTATACTATCAACTTTCAACTAAATTTTCTCTAGGAACGTATTAAAAGATGGAGCTAAAGCGCGAGCTATTAATCTACAACATAATACGGAAAGACAATATAAACTATGTTCATGATAATTAAGTTCATTTAATGAACTCCCACTCAGATAGACATCCCTCTAGTCATCTAAGTGATACATGATCCGAATCGACTAGGCCGTGTCCGATCATCACGTGAGACGGACTAGTCATCAACGGTGAACATCTCCATGCTGATCGTATCTACTATACGACTCATGTTCGACCTTTCGGTCTCTTGTGTTCCGAGGCCATGTCTGTACATGCTAGGCTTGTCAAGTCAACCTAAGTGTTTCGCATGTGTAAATCTGGCTTACACCCGTTGTATGCGAACGTTAGAATCTATCACACCCGATCATCATGTGGTGCTTTGAAACAACGTACCTTCGCAATGGTGCACAGTTAGGGGGAACACATCTCTTGAAATTTTAGTGAGGGATCATCTTATTTATGCTACCGTCGTTTTAAGCAAATAATATGTAAACATGACAAACATCACATGCAAATCATAAAGTGACATGACATGGCCAATATCATCTTGAGCGTTTGATCTCCATCTTCGAGGCGCGGCATAATCACCTTCGTCACCGGCATGACACCATGATCTCCATCATCGTGTCTTCATGAAGTTGTCTCGCCAACTATTACTTCTACTAAAGTAAAGTAATTACATGGCGTTTTTCATTGACACGCAGGTCATACAATAAATTAAGACAACTCCTATGGCTCCTGTCGGTTGTCATACTCATCGACATGAAGTCGTGATTTCTATTACAAGAACATGATCAATCTCATACATCACACACACACACACACACACACACACACACACACACACACACACACACACACACACACACACACACACATATATATATTTATATATATATATATATATAATTCATCACATACTTTTGGCCATATCACATCACATAGCATACCCTGCAAAAACAAGTTAGACGTCCTGTAATTGTTGTTGCATGTTTTACGTGGCTGCTATGGGTTTCTAGCAAGAATGTTTCTTACCTACGCAAAAGCCACAACGGTGATATGCCAATTGCTATTTACCCTTCATAAGGACCCTCTTCATCGAATCCGATCCGACTAAAGTGGGAGAGACAGACACCCGCTAGCCACCTTATGCATCAAGTGCATGTTAGTCGGTGGAACCTGTCTCACGTAAGCGTACGTGTAAGGTCGGTCCGGGCCGCTTCATCCCACAATGCCGCCGAATCAAGATAAGACTAGTAACGGCAAGCAAATTGACCAAATCATCGCCCACAACTACTTTGTTTTCTACTCGTGCATAGAGTCTACGCATAGACCTAGCTCATGATGCCACTGCTGGGGAACGTAGCAATAATTCAAAATTTTCCTACGTGTCACCAAGATCAATCTAGGAGATGCTAGCAACGAGAGAGAAGGAGTGCATCTTCATACCCTTGAAGATCACTAAGCGGAAGCATTACAATAACGCGGTTGATGGAGTCGTACTCGCGGCGATTCAATTCATGGAAGATCCGATCTAGCACCGTACAGACGAGGCCTCCGTGTTCAACACACGTACAGCCCAGGGACGTCTCCTCCTTCTTGATCCAGCAAGGGGAGAGGAGAAGTTGAGGGAGGACTCCGGCATCACGACGGCATGGTGGTGGAGCTTGTAGTATTCCTGCAGGGCTTCGCCAAGCTCTACGGAGGAGAAGGAAGAGTTGGAGGAGGAGAGGGCTGCGCCAAGGGAAGGGGTGCCGCTGCCCTCTCTCTCCCTCACTATATATAGGGGGAAGGGGGGTGGAGGAGGCGTCCTAGGGTTCCCTAGGGGAGGGGTGGCGGCCACAGTGGAAACCCTAGATGGGTTTGGGCGCCCCCACCCCTAGGAAACTTGCCCCCCAAGCCGGGAGGGGCGGCTGCCCTAGGGGAGGCGCCCCCACCTCTCCAGGTTACGTGAGAGGGGTTGCGAGGGGCGCACAGCCCCTTAGTGGGCTGGTGTTCCCCCTCCCCTTGGCCCATAAGGCACCCCAACGCTTGCCGGGGCCTCCGAAACACCTTTCGGTCACACTAGTCGTCACCCGGTACTCCTAGAACAATTCCGAACTCCAATACCCTTCGTCCAATATATCGATCTTCACCTCCGGACCACTCCGGAGTTCCTCATCACGTTTGGTATCTCATCCGAGACTCCGAACAACATTCGGTAACCACATACTATTTCCCATAGCAACTCTAGCGTCACCGAACCTTAAGTGTGTAGACCCTACGGGTTCGGGAACCATGCAGACATGACCGAGACACCTCTCCGGCCAATAACCAACAGCGGGATCTGGATACCCATGTTGGCTCCCACATGTTCCACGATGATCTCATCGAACCACAATGTCGCGGATTCAATCAATCTCGTATACAATTCCCTTTGTCTATCGGTATGTTACTTGCCCGTGATTCGATCGTCGGTATCCCAATACCTCGTTCAATCTCGTTACCGGCAAGTCTCTTTACTCGTTCCGTAACGCATGATCTCGTGGCTAACTCATTAGTCACATTGAGCTCATTATGATGATGCATTACAGAGTGGGCCCAGAGATACCTCTCCGTCATACGGAGTGACAAATCCAAGTCTCGATTCGTGTCAACCCAACAGACACTTTCGGAGATACCTGTAGTGCACCTTTATAGCCACCCAGTTACGTTGTGACGTTTGGTACACCCGAAGCATTCCTACGATATCCGGGAGTTGCACAATCTCATGGTATAAGGAAATGATACTTGACATTAGAAAAGCTCTTAGCAAACGAACTACACGATCTTGTGCTATGCTTAGGATTGGGTCTTTGATACGTCTCCAACGTATCTATAATTTTTATTGCTCCATGCTATATTATCTACTGTTTTAGGCAATATTGGGCTTTATTATCCACTTTTATATTATTTTTGGGACTAACCTATTAACCGGAGGCCCAGCCAGATTTGTTGTTTTATGCCTATTTCAGTGTTTCGAGGAAAAGGAATATCAAACGGAGTCCAAACGGAATAAACCTTTCTAGAAAGTGATTTTCTTCCCGATTATGACCCAGGAGACTTGGACTCTACGTCAGAAGATACGGGAGCTGCCCAAGAGGGTGGGGGCACGCCCCCCTGCCTCGTGGGGCCCCCGTGGCTCCTCCGACGTACTTCCGGCTCCTATATATACCTACGTACCCTAAAACTTCCAGAACAGAAGATAGATCTGGAGTTCCGCCGCCGCAAGCCTCTGTAGCCACCAAAAACCTCTCGGGACCTGTTAGGCAACACCTGCCGGAGGAACCCTCACCGTGGCCATCTTCATCATCCGGCGCTCTCCATGATGAGGAAGGAGTAGTCCACCCTCGGGGCTGAGGGTATGTACCAGTAGCTATGTGTTTGATCTCTCTCTCTCTCTCTCTCTCTCTCTCGTGTTCTTGATTTGGCATGATCTTGATGTATCGCGAGCTTTGCTATTATAGTTGGATCCTATGTTTCTTCTCCCCCTCTTCTCTCTTGTAATGGATTGAGTTTCCCCTTTGAAGTTATGTTATCGGATTGAGTCTTTAAAGTTTGAGAACACTTGATGTATGTCTTGCCGTGATTATCTGTGGTGACAATGGGATATCATGTGCCACTTGATGTATGTTTTGGTGACCAACTTGCGGGTTCCGCCCATGAACCTATGCATAGGGGTTGGCACACGTTATTGTCGTGATTCTCCGGTAGAAACTTTGGGGCACTCTTTGAGGTTCTATGTGTTGGTTGAATAGATTGAATTGAGATTGCGTGATGCATATCGTATAATCATACCCACGGATACTTGAGGTGACAATGGATTATCTATGTGACATTAGGGTTTTGGTTGATTTGTATCTTAAGGTGTTATTCTAGTACGAACTCTAGGGCTGTTTGTGACACTTATAGGAATAACGCAACGGATTGATTGGAAAGAATAACTTTGAGGTGGTTTCGTACCCTACCATAATCTCTTCGTTTGTTCTTCGCTATTAGTGACTTTGGAGTGACTCTTTGTTGCATGTTGAGGGATAGTTATATGATCCAACTATGTTATTAATGTTGAGAGGACTTGCACTAGTGAAAGTATGAACCCTAGGCCTTGTTTCCTAGCATTGCAATACCGTTTACGCTCACTTTTACCACTTGTTACCTTGCTGTTTTTATATTTTCAGTTTACAAAAACCTATATCTACCATCCATATTGCACTTGTATCACCATCTCTTCATGAACTAGTGCACCTATACAATTTACCATTGTATTGGGTGTGTTGGGGACACAAGAGACTCTTTGTTATTTGGTTGCATGGTTGCTTGAGAGAGACCATCTTCATCCTACGCCTCCCACGGATTGATAAACCTTAGGTCATCCACTTGAGGAAAATTTGTTACTGTCCTACAAACCTATGCACTTGGAGGCCCAACAAAGTCTACAAGAAGAAGGTTGAGTAGTAGACATCAAGCTCTTTTCTGGCGCCGTTGCCGGGGAGGCTAGGTAAGTGAAGGTATATCTTTAGATCTTGCAATCGAATCTTTTTGTTTCTTGTTTTAGCACTAGTTAGTTTATAAAAGAAAACTACAAAAAAATGGAATTGAGTTTGTCTCATACGCTTCATCTTTTTAATATCCTTCATGAGTATGATGGGAAAGAAAATTGTGCCAAAGTGTTAGAAGAAGAATGCATTAAAATGTTTGGCACTAAATATTTGAATGATGAGCATGATTACAATGTTGTTAGTACAAATTCCTTGAATATCCATGATGCTAATGATGATTGCACAAGTTATGATGAAAATGTCTCCTATAAACATGTCAATTTTTGTGGAGTGCATTGGGTTTGTAAGTACACACCAAATAGGGAAGATAGATATTGCAAGAAGCATAAGTACTTAGAAACCAAATTATTGCAAGGAAGTCTTGATGGGAGTGCTGAAAATTTAAAATATCTTTACCCTTGTGAACTTTGCAATGAGCACGGTCATTTAAATATCAAATGCAAATTGTTTCATGACTGAATCATGTCCAAAAATTGTGATGACTTTATTTCCATTGCGCATTATACTAAGTTTGCTTTTGGGTTATGAAGAATTGAAACGTCAAACTAAGCATATTCCAGAATATAACCTTGAGAAATTCCTCGATATTGATCTAGAGAAAATTTATATGTATTGTGCGGTGAATTGCATTGATAATCCTTATATTGCCAATTACATAAAGAAAAGAAAACAAATAGAGGATGAAGAGAATACTAATGAAAGGGAAGAGACTTCCCAATATCCTCCTATTATTTCTTATGATGAATCAGGTAACGAGGAGGAGCCTTCTATTCAACCAATCTCATTAATAAGGAGCTCCAAAAAGAGGATTGAACCCACACATGATGTGGTGAAGAAGAATAAAAGAAAAAGGAAGAGAGGTAAAAAGGTATCTCTCCCAAATAAAGTTGCTCCTATTATTGTTGTGCCTCATGAAAATGAAGATGATACACTTGATGATGATCTCGTTATGCCTATTGCTTGTTGTGATGATTATGATTGGGAAGATAATGATACTTCTTATGATCTTGAATATCTTTTTGCCACTTGCTTGGAAGAATATAATAATTGATATACTATTGGTGCTATCCATACTATTAATAATGAGAGCGATTATGCTTATGATATGAAAAGGCCCAAGCTTGGGGAAGCTATGTTTGATGAGGATGAAATATTTGAGAATATATTTGCTGCAATTAATGATTGTCCCAAGCTTGGGGATGCTATGTTTAATGAGGATGATATTTTTAGCCTCTCAAGTTTTGATATGCAAGGTTGTTATGATGATAGCATGCCTTCTACCTATGATGATTATATTGATGAAAGTGGGTTTGGAAGAGTGTCAACTTTAGGAAGTAGTGATCCCACAATATTGGAGTATGTTGAATCTTATAATATCTATGGAAGTGGATTTGGAGAGGTCATGAATTTATTTAGTGATGTATCCACTATCTTGGAAGAGGTTTCAATCGATTATGATGAGAACAAAGTTGCTACTTATGATGATTATTGTGATCAAGCTTATGCTATTAAAAGTAGTGATGATTATATTTATAAAACTTGTCATGATTGTGATTACCCTTTTTCTGTACATTACTCTTTTAATGTGGAAACAATTTATAGTATTCAAGTCTCTTATGATACTCCCACTATTCCGAATGATAAGAATTTTGCTTATGTGGAGAGTAATAAAATTTATATGCTAGTAGATCATGAAAAGAATGATTTAGGTGCTGGTTATATTGTTGAATTAATTCATGATGCTACTGAAAATTATTATGAGGGAGGAATATATGCTTGTAGGAATTGCAATAATATCAAGTTTCCTCTCTATGTGCTTAAAGTTTTGAAGTTATGCTTGTTTTACCTTCCTATGCAAGTTGATTATTGTTCCCATAAGTTTTTTGCTCACAAAATCCCTATGCATAGGAAGTGGGTTAGACTTAAATGTGCTAGTCATATTCTTCGTGATGCTCTCTTTATGTTTCAATTCTTATCTTTTATGTGAGAATCATTGAAATCATCATGCCTAGCTAGGGGTGTTAAACGATAGCGCTTGTTGGGAGGCAACCCAATTTTATTTTAGTTTCTTGATTTTTGGTTCTGTTTAGGAATAAATAATCCATCTAGATTCTTTTTAGATGTGGTTTTATGTTTTAATTAGTGGTTGTGCCAAGTAGAACCTTTGGGAAGACTTGGGTGAAGTCTTTATGATCATGCTGTAAAAAACAGAAACTTTAGCGCTCACGAGATTAGCTAGAACTTTTTACTGGAGAGTGCTATTTAGTTGATTCTTTTTGCAGATGATTACTAGACAAATTACTCAGGTCCACCGATTTATTTTAGAATTTTTGGAGTTATACCAGTATACGTTTGATACATATTACTACAGACTGTTCTGTTTTTGACAGATTCTGTTTTCATTGCGTTGTTTGCTTATTTTGATGATTCTATGGCTAGTAAAATAGTTTATAAACCATAGAGAAGTTGGAATACAGTAGGTTTAACACCAATATAAATAAAGAATGAGTTCATTATAGTACCATGAAGTGGTGTTTTGTTTTCTTTGGCTAACGGAGCTCACGAGTTTTCTATTAAGTTTTGTGTTGTGAAGTTTTCAAGTTTTGGGTAAAGATTCGATGGACTATGGAATAAGGAGTGGCAAGAGCCTAAGCTTGGGGATGCCACATGATATGTGTTTTGCTTGGAGCGTAATTTTATTTTCTTTAGCTTTGCTTGCTGTTTGAATAAAGTACCAAGATATGAAATTATTAAATGGGAGAGTCTTCACATAGTTGCATAATTATCCGACTACTCATCGATCTTCACTTATATCTTTCGAAGTAGTTTGTCATTTGCTCTAGTACTTCACTTATATATTTTAGGGCACAATGGTGGTTTTATTTTGAAGAAATAGATGAACTCTCATGCTTCACTTAGATTATTTTGAGAGTCTTAAATAGCATGGTAATTCGCTTAAATAATCCTAATATGCTAAAGCATACAAGATTTGTAAGAATTCTTATGAGTGTGTTGAATACTAAGAGAAGTTTGATGCTTGATGATTGTTTTGAGATATGGAGGTAGTGATATTAAAGTTGTGCTAGTTGAGTAGTTGTGAATTTGAGAAATACTTGTGTTGAAGTTTGCGAGTCCCGTAGCATGCACGTATGGTAAACGTTATGTAACAAATTTGAAACATGAGGTGTTATTTGATTGTCCTCCTTATGAGTGGCGGTCAGGGACGAGCGATGGTCTTTTACTACCAATCTATCCCCCTAGGAGCATGCGCGTAGTGCTTTGGTTTTTGATGGCTTGTAGATTTTTGCAATAAGTATATGAGTTCTTTATGACTAATGTTGAGTCCATGGATTATACACACTCTCACCCTTCCATCATTGCTAGCCTCTTCGGTACCGTGCATCGCCCTTTCTCACATCGAGAGTTGGTGCAAACTTTGCCGGTGCATCCAAACCCCGTGATATGATACGCTCTTTCACACATAAACCTCCTTATATCTTCCTCAAAACAACCACCATACCTACCTATTATGGCATTTCCATAGCCATTCCGAGATATATTGCCATGCAACTTCCATCATCATATACATGACACATTCATCATTGTCATATTGCTTAGCATGATCATGTAGTTGACATAGTATTTGTGGCAAAGCCACCGTTCATAATTATTTCATACTTGTTACTCTTGATTCATTGCATATCCCGGTACACCGCCGGAGGCATTCATATAGAGTCATACTTTGTTCTAGTATCGAGTTGTAATCATTGAGTTGTAAATAAATAGAAGTGTGATGATCATCATTCAATAGAGCATTTTCCCCAAAAAAAAAGAGAAAGGCCAAACAAATGAAGGACCAAAAAAAATAAAAAAAAATAAAAAAAATAAAAAGGGGCAATGCTACTATCCTTTTTTCCACACTTGTGCTTCAAAGTAGCACCATGATATAGCAAGTCTCATATATTGTGCTTCAAAGTAGCACCATGTTCTTCATATAGAGAGTCTCATATGTTGTCACTTTCATATACTAGTGGGAATTTTTCATTATAGAACTTGGCTTGTATATTCCAACGATGGGCCTCCTCAAGTGCCCTAGGTCTTCGTGAGCAAGCAAGTTGGATGCACACCCACTTAGTTTCTTTTGTTGAGCTTTCATACATTTATAGCTCTAGTGCATCTGTTGCATGGCAATCCCTACTCCTTGCATCAACATCAATCGATGGGCATCTCCACAGCTCATTGATTAGCCTCGTTGGCGTGAGACTTTCTCCTTTTTGTCTTCTCCACATAACCCCCATCATCATATTCTATTCCACCCATAGTGCTATATCCATGGCTCGCGCTCATGTATTGCGTGAAGGTTTATAAGTTTGCGATTACTATAAGTATGAAACAATTGCTTGGCTTGTCATCGGGGTTGTGCATGATGAGAGCATTCTTGTGTGACGAAAATGGAGCATGACTAAACTATATGATTTTGTAGGGATGAACTTTCTTTGGCCATGTTATTTTGAGATGACATAATTGCTTAGTTAGTATGCTTGAATTATTATTATTTTTATGTCAATATGAACTTTTGTCTTGAATCTTTCGGATCTGAATATTCATATCACAAGTAAGAAGAATTACATTGAAATTATGCCAAATAGCATTCCACATCAAAAATTATCTTTTTTATCATTTACCTACTCGAAGACGAGCAGGAATTAAGCTTGGGGATGCTTGATACGTCTCCAACGTATCTATAATTTTTGATTGCTCCATGTTATATTATCTACTGTTTTAGGCAATATTGGGCTTTATTATCCACTTTTATATTATTTTTGGGACTAACCTATTAACCGGAGGCCCAACCCAGATTTGCTGTTTTATGCCTATTTCAGTGTTTCGAGGAAAAGGAATATCAAACGGAGTCCAAACGGAATAAACCTTTCTGGAAAGTGATTTCCTTCCCGATTATGAACCAGGAGACTTGGACTCTACGTCAGAAGATACGGGAGCTGCCCACGAGGGTGGGGGGCGCGCCCACCCCCTGGGGCGTTCCCCCTGCCTCGTGGGGCCCCCGTGGCTCCTCCGACATACTTCCGGCTCCTATATATACCTACGTACCCTAAAACTTCCAGAACAGAAGATAGATCTGGAGTTCCGCCACCGCAAGCCTCTGTAGCCCCCAAAAACCGCTAGGGACCCTGTTCCGGCACCCTGCCGGAGGGGGGGACCCTCACCGGTGGCCATCTTCATCATCCCGGCACTCTCCATGACGAGGAGGGAGTAGTTCACCCTCGGGGCTGAGGGTATGTACCAGTAGCTATGTGTTTGATCTCTCTCTCTCTCTCTCTCTTTCCTGTTCTTGATTTGGCACGATCTTGATGTATCACGAGCTTTGCTATTATAGTTGGATCCTATGTTTCTTCTCCCCCTTTTCTCTCTTGTAATGGATTGAGTTTCCCCTTTGAAGTTATGTTATCGGATTGAGTCTTTAAAGATTTGAGAACACTTGATGTATGCCACTTGATGTATGTTTTGGTGACCAACTTGCGGGTTCCGCCCATGAACCTATGCATAGGGGTTGGCACACGTTTTTTTCCTGATTCTCCGGTAGAAACTTTGGGGCACTCTTTGAGGTTCTATGTGTTGGTTGAATAGATTGAATTGAGATTGTGTGATGCATATCGTATAATCATACCCACGGATACTTGAGGTGACAATGGAGTATCTAGGTGACATTAGGGTTTTGGTTGATTTGTATCTTAAGGTGTTATTCTAGTACGAACTCCAGGGCTATTTGTGACACTTATAGGAATAGCCCAACGGATTGATTGGAAAGAATAACTTTGAGGTGGTTTCATACCCTACCATAATCTCTTCGTTTGTTCTCCGATATTGGTGACTTTGGAGTGACTCTTTGTTGCATGTTGAGGGATAGGTATATGATCCAACTATGTTATTAATGTTGAGAGGGCTTGCACTAGTGAAAGTATGAACCCTAGGCCTTGTTTCCTAGCATTGCAATACCGTTTACGCTCACTTTTACCACTTGTTACCTTGCTGTTTTTATATTTTCAGTTTACAAAAACCTATATCTACCATCCATATTGCACTTGTATCACCATCTCTTCGCCGAACTAGTGCACCTATACAATTTACCATTGTATTGGGTGTGTTGGGGACACAAGAGACTCTTTGTTATTTGGTTGCAGAGTTGCTTGAGGGAGACCATCTTCATCCTACGCCTCCCACGGATTGATAAACCTTAGGTCATCCACTTGAGGGAAATTTGCTACTGTCCTACAAACCTCTGCACTTGGAGGCCCAACAAAGTCTACAAGAAGAAGGTTGAGTAGTAGACATCAGTCTTGTCCATCACATCATTCTCCTAATGATGTGATCCCGTTATCAATGACATCCAATGTCCATGGTCAGGAAACCATAACCATCTATTGATCAACGAGCTAGTCAACTAGAGGCTTACTAGGGACATGTTGTGGTCTATGTATTCACACATGTATTACGGTTTCCAGTTAATACAATTATTGCATGAACAATACACAATTATCATGAGCGAGGAAATACAATAATAACCATTTTATTATTGCCTCTAGGGCATATTTCCAACAAAAAGGTGGCTTGCCGGGAGTCCCGGCAAGCCGCGCCTTATGGGTTAAACTTGCGAAGATGCTCGATGTTCCAGGAGTTGCTCACTGGGACGGCATCTTCGGTCTCCAGGCGGACTGCGCCAGGCCTGGTGACTCGTATTACCCGATAAGGGCCTTCCCACTTCAGCGTCAACTTGTTGGAATTCTTGGCCGACTGAACGCGCTGAAGAACAAGGTCGCCTTCCTCAAAGCTTCGGGCATGAACCTTGAGGCTACGGTACCGGCGCAAGGCTTGCTGGTAGCGTGCCGCTCTCACAACCACCTGAAGACGATCTTCCTCAAGGAGCGTCGCCTCATATTGGCGCAACGGCTCTTGCTCAAGCTCATCATAAGCGAGCACTCGAGGTGACCTGTATATGAGTTCCGTGGGGAGAACTGCTTCTGCCCTATATACCAGGGCAAAAGGTGTCTAGCCGGTGGCTCGATTTGGCGTCGTCCTGATCGACCAAAGAACCGCCGGCAACTCATCAACCAAGCGCCTCCCGCTCTTGTGCGGCTTGTCAAAGGTCTTTGTTCTCAGGCCTCGCAACACTTCAGCATTTGCCCTCTCTGCTTGGCCGTTGCTCCGTGGATGTGCCACGGAAGGTAAACAGACCTTGCTGCCGAGGTCTTGGATGTACTGCATGAAGGTGTGGCTTGTGAACTGCGTGCCATTGTCGGTGATGACTCTGTTTGGCACACCAAAACAGCAGACCAGTCCTTTGAAGAACTTGACGGCTGACTGAGCAGTCACCTTCCTCACTGCTTCCACCTCCGGCCACTTTGTGAACTTGTCGATTGCAACGTACAAGTACTCAAAGCCCCGACGATCTTGGGGAAAGGGCCCAGTATATCGAGCCCCCAGACCGAGAATGGCCAGGAGAGAGGGATTGTTTGAAGGGCTTGGGCTAGTTGATGAAGCTTCTTTGAATGGAACTGGCACGCTTCACACTTGGTTACTAGTGCCGCCACATCCTGGAGGGCGGTGGGCTAGAAGAAGCCTTGCCGGAATGCCTTCCCGGCAAGGGCCCTCGACCCTATGTGGGAGCCACATATGCCTCCATGTATCTCCGCCAACAGCTCCTGTCCTTCCTCCCGGGGGATGCACTTGGCCATTGTTGAGTTTCACACCATTCGGCCTTCTCCGGTACAGGATGTCATCGACAAACTGGTACAGGGCGGACCGACGGGCTACTTTCTCCGCTTCTTCCTGCTCCTTAGGAAGCTCCCCTGTTTGGAGGAATTGGACGGTATGTTGCGCCCATGCCGGAGCCTGGGGCTCGACGGCAAGGACCAAAGGCATCTCTTCCGCCATGGGAGTGGCTGTCTCTATGGCCAGGGCTTGACGCCCTGCCGGAGCCAGTTGCTCTTGGGCAGGCTCAGCGTCCGCGGCAGCACCTTTGCCGGCAGCCCTAGGGGGCTCGGTAGGAAAGTACTTGCCGGGACCTGATTTTCTCTGCTTGCTCTGCCCCGCTGATGGTTCGACGGATGGTTGAGTTAACCGGAGCAAAAAGGTACCTGGTTCCACAGGTAGCTTGAATGCAGCATGCTTTGACAGGTAATCGGCGATGTTGTTCTCTGCTCGGGGGACGTGCTCCTCCTGGATACCGTCAAAGTGTTCCTCCAGCTTCCTCACCTCATCTACGTAAGCTTCCATCAATGGGCTCTGATAATCCTTGTTGACCTTCCTGACAACGAGCTGCGAGTCACCCCTGACGATGAGCTTCTTAACCCCGTGGTCTGCCGTGATCCTGTGACCAGCAAGCAATCCCTCGTACTTAGTGGTGTTGTTGGTGGACATCTCCCTGGGGAAGTGCATCTGGATCAGGTACTTGAGGTGTTCTCCGGTGGGTGTGACGAGCAGCACACCGGCACCGGCGCCTTGTAGCGAGAAAGCCCCATCAAAGTACATGATCCAGTCGCGGTCTGCTTCCTTGCCGGGGAGAGTGGTCTCCTGGATTTCTTCGTCAGGCATCGAGGTCCATTCTGCGATGAACTCCGCCAAGACTCTGCTCTGAATTGTCGAGGTACATTCAAACTTTAAACCGAAGCTTGACAGCTCCAAGGCCCATTCCACAATCCTTCCGGTTGCGTCCGGGTTGTGCAGTATCCGTTGCAACGGGAGGCGGGTGACAACAGTGATCTCGTGTGCCTGGAAGTAGTGATGCAACTTCCTCGAGGCCATAAGGAGGACGAAGAGCAATTTTTGCATGTCGGAATACCTCGACCTAGCCCCCTGCAAGAGGGAGATGACAAAGTAAACCGGGTGCTTCATCATCCTCTTCTTTGGCACCACTTCACTCAACTACGCGGGCATTGCCTTGGTGGCACCAGACTCTACCGGGGGTCGCGCCTTGTCGGCACCAGGCCCTGCCGAGGGAATCTTTGGCTTGCCATCCGCTGGTTCTGCCGCCATTGCTGCCTCCTCGTCGACCTCCCTCTGTGCCACCAGTGCGGCGCTGACCACTTGATTCGTCGCCGCCAGATATAGCAGCAACGGCTCTTGTGGTTTAGGAGCAACCAGTATTGGCGTGGAGGAAAGGTATTTCTTCAGATCCTGCAGTGCTGCCTCGACTTGTGGGGTCCACTCTATTGGGCCTGCCTTCTTCAAGATTTTGAAGAAGGGAAGGGCGCGCTCGGTGGACTTGGAGATGAATCGGCTCATGGCGGCAACACAGCCGGTGAGCCGACGCACATCCTTGATCCGCTTGCGCGCCTTGATCTGCTCAATAGCCTTGATCTTGTCTGGGTTTTCCTCGATCCCGCGCTGCGACACAAAGAACCCGAGAAGCTTGCCGGACGGAACGCCGAAGACGCACTTCTCGTGGTTCAGCTTGAGGTTGATCTTGCGCAGTTAGCAAATGTCTCTTCGGATCTTGCACAAGAGTTGGCCCGTCCTTGGTTTTGACCACTATGTCATCCATGTAGGCCTCCATATTTCTATGGAGCTGAGGTTCAAAACCAATTTGGACTGCTCTTGCAAACGTTGAGCTAGCACTCTTCAACCCGAAAGGCATCCGTAAAAAGCAATACGTACCACATGGGGTGATGAATGATGTCTTCTCTTCATCCTCTCTTGTCATGAAGATTTGGTGGTAGCCTGAGTAGGCGTCGAGGAATGATAATAGATCACACCCGGATGTGGAGTCAACAATCTGGTCGATGCGCGACAACAGGAAGGGGTCCTTAGGACAAGCCTTATTAATATCTGTGTAATCAATACACAGCCTCAACTTCCCATTCGCCTTGCGCACCACTACCGGATTGGCCAACCACGTCGGGTGGAGCACCCCTCTCACCAAACCTACCGCTTCCAACTTCCTGATATCCTCTGTGATGAACTCCTACCTTTCCAGAGCCTGCTTTCTGACCTTCTGCTTGACGGGCCGCGCGTGGGGGCAGACAGCTAGGTGGTGCTCAATCACCTCCCTGGGAACACCGGGGATGTCGGACGCTTGCCATGCAAACACGTCGACATTTACCCGCAGGAAGGTGACGAGCGCACCTTCCTATTTGCTGTCAAGGGTGGCGCCTATGATGAAGGCCCCTCCCGTGCCATCCTCCCCGACGGGCACCTTCTTGGTCTGCGGAGGCTCGGCTCTGGATCTCTTGCTCTTGTCGGTAGAGCTCTCTGGCACGTCCTCAACGGTAGCACAACACTCTGAGGAGGTGCGCTTGCCGGAGTGGGTGCGAGAGGTCTTGCCGGGCTCCTTCTTCCCTCCCGGGCCTTCAGCGGCAGGAGCAGGTGCCTTGACGGCATCTGCTGCAACTGCTTCCCGGTAGAGTTGGTCGGCGCAGATCAGCGCGTCCTTCTTGTCGGAGGGGCGGAGATGATGGTCAGCGGCCGGGCATCTTTAGCATGTTGTAGGCGTAGTGTGGCGCCGCCATAAACTTAGCTAGTGCGGCGGCCGAGGATCCGTTGTAGGGCAAGGGATCTCGGCCACATCAAACGATCCTCTCCGTCCTGTAGTTCAACTCTCCTCCAAATGTCACAGGCGGTGTGACCTTTCCCTTGGCTGGCTCCTCCCCGGATTGACCCCTTGAAATGTGCCCGTTTCCTCGAGGTCTCCATCAGGGATTTGCAACCTTTTGATATGACAGGCGAGGTCAGGTTCAAGCCGGCCCCACCGTCAACCAACATCTTGTTCACCCTGAGGTTGCGTGTCGTTCGCGAGACCAACAATGGAAAACACCCGACCGTGGCGGTCAGGGTGGTCCTCGGCGTCAAAGATGAGGGGCGTGCTGGACCACTTTAGCGGCTTCTAAGCGTCGAACGACGACTCTGCTGCTGTAATCTCACGTGCCCACTGCTTGAGCTGGCGGTGAGAGGTATGCAGCGAGGCGCCGCCATCGATGCACATGGCTTCCGTAGCCTTCTGGAAACCTTGCTCACCAGACTCGTCGTCCTCGTCGTGATCGTCGTCTTCTTGTTTCTTGTCGCGGCCCCGGGCGGGCCTCTCTTGCTGGTTGTCCTTGCCGGGGTGGCCTCCTTGGCCGCCACGCTTCTTGCCGGATCCCTCAGCACCGTCCTAGTCCTTCTCCTTGTCCCGCCTTTCATACTCAGCCTTTTGCTTCTCAGCAAGCAGCTCGACTTGTCGGCAGTTCTGGAGGTCGTGGCCTTTGGTGCGGTGGATCTTGCAGTATTGCTTGCCGGAGCTTCCTAGCTTGTCGGTAGCCACCAGGGCCCGGCAGGCGGCGCACCCGGCAATCTCCTTCTCGGGGGCGTCTACCTTGACCTTCTTGCCGGCACCGGTATCGTTAGATCCCTCATCTTCAAGCACGGCCTTGCCTTTGCGTTTCCTATTGCGACGCCGACTCTTCTTCATTGGGGTGGCGGCGTCTTCATCGGTAGAGTCGGTTTCCGCGCCGGCGTCTTCGCCGGGGTACTTCCTTCCCTCTTCAGCCCGGGCGCACCTATCGGCCAGAACGTAGAGCTCGGCCACATCCTTAACCTTGGTCATCACCAGCTCCTCGCGCATCTTGCGATTGCGCACGTTTCGGTGGAACGCGCTAATCACAGCGGCGGGATGAACGTCGGGGATGTTGTACTGCACCCGGCTGAATCTCTGGATGTACTTGCGTAGGGTCTCCCTTCCTTCTGGGGAATGATATGCAGATCACTGGCCTGGCCATGAGCTTGGTTGCCTCCTGTGAAGGCGTAGCGAACTCATGGCACATATCTGACCAAGAAGAAATGGAATCCACCGGCAAGTGCATCAACCAAGACATCACATTGGGCTTGAGCGCCAGCGAGAAATAGTTGGCAAGCACCTTGTCGTCGCGAGCCACAGCGGCCTGCATCGCGATGGTGTAGATGTTGAGGAACTCGGACGGATGGGTCTTGCCAGTGTACTTCTCGCCGACGTTGGGCTTGAACATGCGGTGGGACGGCCACTGGAACTGCCTCAGCTCACGGGTAAAAGCCGGGCAGCCCACCTCGTAAGGTAGGCCGCCGGGGCCCCCGGGTGCCGGGTGGTCCATAGCGGGTCCCGCCCACTTGTCCGACTGGCGGCGCGTTTCGCGCCGACGCTCGACGGTGGTTCGAGCATCTTCGTGAGCTCGCTCCCGAAGGACCTGGCGCTGGTCACGGAGGGTCCGTGGGTCGGACGATGCTATGGAGTGTTATCACAAGCGTCGTCGTAACGGGCCGACGCCCGCGGTGACTGGCGAGGAGGAGGAGAGTGCACAGTGGCCGCAGCTCCCCCGATCCTCCCAGCGCCAGCATGTGGTGGCTCGGTGGAGCGCCGACCCAAGGGCCCCGCCGGTCGCGGATCATCTTTGTTTGCGACGGCGACGAGGCTCCGAATGGTGGCCCTCCACTCGTCGAGCTTCTCCGCAGCAGGAGGGAAGTCGAGGAGCAGCTGTGCGCGTGCCAAAGCTTCCGTTGGCGTGGGCGGCGGCGACAGCTGCATGGATCGCAACGCTTCGACTTCTAACTATGTTAGAAGGAGCTCCGTCACGACCCAGCGGCTGCGTGCCGTTTTCACCAGTGCTTCGGCGAGCGTGTCGAACCCCTTCATCTTGCCGATAACACACAGGGCTCTTCCCACGGCGGTGCCCAGGGTCACCAACGTGGTGACGCTGCTCGGCGCGCTCACCATAGGAAGAATGCGCGGTGGTTGCCGGTGTAGGCATCCTGGAGGTCGCCGCGCCGCCTGGAGTCAGCACAACGGCGCCCCTGGAGGGCCCTGCGCCACCTGCGGGGGCCCCAGCTCCGTCTTTGGATCCGGCAACGTGTAGTCGGTCGTCTGGTGCGTGAACAACGCCGCTCGCCAGGCTCCGACTGCCTGGGTGATGCTGGTGCTCGCAGGCTGCGGCCCGGGTCCTGTCTGTGACCGGTCCGCTGCTCGTCCGCACCGGCACGGGTCGTTCGGCTCCCAACGAGTCGACCGCCATGGCTGTCTTCTTCTTAGGGGCCATGGCGATGAAGAACTGCTAGGCTGACTACTAGAACCGATTCTCACAATTGCGCCCCCTACCTGGCGCGCCAAAGATGTCAGTGTGGAACGACACCAATGGGATCACAAGAATCCGTACTATGGTTGTCGGGGCGCAGGGTTGCAAGGAGAGCAGGGGTAGTAGACAGCACAAGGATCATTTACCCAGGTTCGGGCCGCGAGGATGCGTAAAACCCTAGTCCTGCTTTGGTGGGTGTATTTTTGAGAGTTCTTGAGCTCTCGAACTAGCTGTGGTCAGCGCGTGGTTTGAAAGAGCCGAATCCCTCTTCAGTATGCCAGGGCCCTACTTTTATAGTTGAAAGGGGCTGCCACAGTGACACACAGGAGGTGGAAAGGCGTACAGTGCCCTGAGCTTATCGCTCGTATTACAGGACAAGACGCATTTAATGCGTGGCTTAGGTGTCTCCTTGCTTTATCGGGGACGGGGCGAGGCCAGTCCCGTCCGTCACCGCTCCTCCTTGCTTCGACACGCGCCCCGGCCAGTGATGCGTGCGGTGCCATGTAGGCAGGCGGGCAGCTGGGTGGCACGGTGGTGGAGCCTTCACGAAGATCTGCATGCCACCACGCAGGCGCTTGATGAGTTGGCCTGGGAGCTGCATGTTGCCACACAGGTGCCCGCCCAGCTGGTTGGGCTGGCAGCTGCATGGGAACGGCGGTGGAAGCTTGGTTGGTCGCGGGCCTGGCGGTGGTCCCGCTGGCGTCCTTGGTGAGGGCCTTGTCGGGTGGCCCGGCAAGGGTCTTGCCATGGCATGCTGTCGTCCCCGGCAAGGATCTTGCCGGGGGTCTGGCGGCCTTCCTCGGCAAGGATCTTGCCAAGAATTGTTGTCTTCTAACCCTCATCTGATCTTGAATATGTCTTCACAAGGATTTGCATGCCACCACAGAGGTGCCTCTCGAGCCCGGCCCCACTGATGATGGCGGCTGGGGCCGTGGGCTCAAGGGTGCTTCGCTTCTGTTGGTCTTGGCGAGCTGTTCCGGCAAGGGTCTTGCGGGGCCGCTGAGACCGCCCGGCAAGGGTCTTGCCAGGGGAACCTGCTTCGTCCCTCTGCTCTTTGTGGTCTTGGCCTTGGTGTTGCTTTGATTGTCTTGGGCTTCGGCCTTACCTTGGCTCACCTCCCCTGTTCTGCTTGGTGTGGTTGTGGGCGCGGCTCTGACTGCCCGTGCACAGGTAAAGGGGTACAAAAGTGTGCCCCTCTTTTTGTACACCGACAATGCCTCATGGGCAAGATGACTAAAACTCCGTTCTCCGGAACAATGGAGCGAGCTAATGACTCATTGGAAATAATACATACCGATGTATGCGGTCCGATGAGTGTTGAAGCACGCGGTGGGTATCGTTATTTTCTGACCTTCACAAATGATTTGAGTAGGTATGGTTATATCTACTTAATGAAACACAAATCTGAAACATTTGAAAAGTTCCAAGAATTTCAGAGTGAAGTGCAGAATCATCATAACAAGAATATAAAGTTTCTATGATCTGATCACGGAGGCGAATATTTGAGTTACGAGTTTGGCCTTCATTTAAAACAATGTGGAATAGTTTCACAACTCACGCCACCTGGAACACCACAGCGTAATGGTGTGTCCGAATGTCGTAACCGTACTTTATTGGATATGGTGCATTCTATGATGTTTCTTACCGATTTACCACTATAGTTTTGGGGTTATGCATTAGAGACAACTGCATTCACATTAAATAGGGCACCGTATAAATCCACTGAGATGGCACCGTATGAACTGTGGTTTGGCAAGAAACCTAAGGTTTCGTTTCTTAAAAGTTTGGGGATGTGACACTTATGTAAAAAGACTTCAGCCTGATAAGCTCGAACCCAAAATCGGGGAAGTACATCTTCATAGGATACCCTAAAGAAACTATTGGGTACACCTTCTACCACATATCTGAAGGCAAGATCTTTGTTGCCAAGAATGGAACATTTCTTGAGAAGGAGTTTCTATCGAAAGAAGTGAGTGGGAGGAAAGTAGAACTTGATGAGGCAATTGTACCTTCTCTCAAATTGGAAAGTAGCACATCAGATAAATCCGTTCTTGTGATGCCTACACCAACTAGAGAGGAAGTTAATTATGATGATCATGAAACTTCGGATAAAGTTACTACTGGACCTCGTAGGTCGAACAAAGCACGTTCCACACTAGAGTGGTATGGTAATCCTGTTCTAGAAGCCATGTTACCAGACCATGATGAACCTATGAACTATGAAGAAGCGATGATGAGCCCAGATTCCGATAAATGGCGTGAGGCCATGAAATCAAAGATAGGGTCCATGTATGAGAACAAAGTGTGGACTTTGATGGATTTTCCCGATGATCGGCAAGCCATAGAGAATAAATGGACCTTCAAGAAGAAGACTGTCGCTGATGGTAATGTTACTGTCTACAAAGCTCGACTTGTCACGAAAGGTTTTCGACAAGTTCAAGGAGTTGATTATGATGAGGCTTTCTCACCCGTAGCAATGCTTAAGTCTGTCCGAATCATGTTAGCAGTTGCCGCATTTTTATGAAATCTGCCAAATGGATGTCAAAACTGCATTGCTTTATGGCGTTCTTAAAGAAGAATTGTATATGATACAACCAGAAGGTTTTGTCAATCCTAAAGGTGCTAACAAAGTGTGCAAGCTCCAACGATCCATCTATGGACTGGTACAAGCATCTCAGAGTTGGAATATACGCTTTGATGAGGTGATCAAAGCATATGATTTTATACAGACTTATAGTGAAGTCTATTTACAAGAAAGTGAGTGGGAGCTCTGTAAGATTTCTGATATTATATGTGGATGACATATTGTTGATTGGAAATGATATAAAATTTCTAAATATCATAAAAGGATAGTTGAATAAATTTTTTTCAATAAAAACCTCAGTGAAGCGACTTACATATTGAGCATCAAGATCTATAGGGATAGATCGAGACACTTAATAGGACTTTCACAAAGTACATACCTTGGCAAAATTTTGAAGAAGTTCAAAATAGACCAGTCAGAGAAAGTGTTCTTGCCTGTGTTGCAAGGTGTCAAGTTGAGTAAGACTCAAAGCCTGACCACGGCATAAGATAGAGAGAGAATGAAAGTCATTCCCCATGCCTCAGCCATAGGTTCTATAAAGTATGACATGTTGTGTAATAGACCTATTGTGTACCTTTCCATGAGTTTGACAAGGGGGTACAATAGTGATCTAGGAGTAGATCACTGGACAATGGTCAAAATTATGATTAGTTGCCTAAGAGGACTAAGGGAATATTCCTCGGTTATGGAGGTGATAAAAAGTTTGTTGTAAAGGGTTACGTAGATACAAGTTTTTTCGCCGATTCGGATGACTGTGAGTCTCAATCTGGATACATATTTAAAGTGGGAGCAATTAGCTAGAGTAGCTACATGCAGAGCATTATAGACATAGAAATTTGCAAAATACATACGGATTTGAATGTGACAGATCCGTTGACTAAACCTCTCTCACAAGCAAAACATGATCACACCTTAGTACTCTTTGGGTGTTAATAACATGGCGATGTGAACTAGATTATTGACTCTAGTAAACTATTTGGGTGTTGGTCACATGGCGATGCGAACTATGGGTGTTAAGTCACATGGTGATGTGAACTAAATTATTGACTCTAGTGCAAGTGGGAGACTGAAGGAAATATGCCCTAGAGGCAATAATAAAATGGTTATTATTATATTTCCTAAATCATGATAAAGTTTTATTTTTCATGCTAGAATTTTATTGATCAGAAACTTAAATACATGTGTGAATACATAAACAAACACCGTGTCCCTAGTGAGCCTCTACTAGGCTAGCTCGTTGATCAAAGATGGTTAAGATTTCCTAACCATAGACATGAGTTGTCATTTTATAACGGGATCAAATCATTAGGAGAATGATGTGATGGACAAGACCCATCTGTTAGCTTAGCATAAAGATCGTTCAGTTTGTTCCTATTGCTTTCTTCATGTCAAATACATATTCCTTCGACTATGAGATTATGCAACTCCCGGATACCGCAGGAATACCTTGTGTGCTATCAAACGTCACAATGTAACTGGGGGATCATAAAGATGCTCTACAGGTATCTATGAAGGTGTTTGTTGAGTTGGCATAGATCAAGATTAGGATTTGTCACTTCGAGTATCAGAGAGGTATCTTTGGGCCCTCTCGGTAATGCACATCATAAGCTTGCAAGCAAATGACTAAGGAGTTAGTCCCAAAGTGATGTATTATGGAATGATTAAAGACACTTGCCGGTAATGAGATTGAGAAGATACCGACGATCGAATCTCGGGCAAGTAACATACCGATAGACAAAGGGAATTACGTATGTTGTCATAACGGTTCGACCGATAAAGATCTTCGTAGAATATGTAGGAGCCAATATGGGAGTCCAGGTTACGCTATTGGTTATTGACCATAGAGGTGTCTCGGTCATGTCTACATAGTTCTCGAACTTGTAGGGTCCGCACGCTTAACGTTCGTTGATGATATAGTGTTATATGAGTTATATGATTTGGTGACCGAATGTTGTTCGGAGTCCGGATGAGATCACAGACAAGACGAGGAGTCTCGAAATGGTCGAGAGGTAAATATCGATATATAGGATGATGGTATTTGGACACCGGAAGTGTTTTGGGACGTACCGAGAAGGAATCAGGTCACCGGAAGGGGTTCCGGGCACACCCCCAGCAAGTTATGGGCTTAATGGGCCAAAGGGAGGGACAGACCAGCCCACTAAGGGGCTGGTGCGCCCCTCCACTTGTTTGGACAGCCCTAGGGAAGGAAAAGTGGGAGGGCTAGCCCCTCCTGCCTTTCCCTCTCATGGGAGAAAGGAAAGGGAGGGGCGCCACCCTCCCCTGCCTTTCCCCGCACTCCAAATAAGGAAAGAAGGGGGCGCGGCTTGGGAGGGACCCCAAGTAGGATTCCTCCTACTTGGGCGCCTCCTTTGGCTGCTCCTCCCTCCCTCCCACCTATATATATGTGGGAGGGGGCGCCTAGCACACACCAGACAATTTGCCTAGCCGTGTGCGGCGCCCCCCTCCACCGTTTACACCCTCAGTCATATTTTCGTAGTGCTTAGGCGAAGCCCTGCGGAGGTCACTTCACCATCACCTTCACCATGCCGTCATGCTGACGGAACTCATCTACTACCTCGACGTCTCGCTGGATAAAGAAGGCGAGGGACGTCACCGAGCTGAACGTGTGCAGAACACGGAGGTGTCGTGCGTTCGGTACTTGATCGGTTGAAGCGCGAAGAAGTTCGACTACATCAACCGCGTTGTGAAACAATTCCTCTTATGGTCTATGAGAGTACATAGACACACTATCCCCCTCGTTGCTATGCATATCCATGGATAGATCATTGTGTGTGCGTAGAAATGTTTTGTTTTCCAAGCAACGATTCCCAACATTGGTGATATAGTATATCTATTGGCAAGCTTAATAGTAACATCAATATCTTCTATCTCAGCAGGTGCAATATGATTCATAATTTCTTGATACAACGTATAAGGAATTGCACTCACACTAGCACCCACATCACATAAGCCATGATAACAATGATCTCCTATTTTAACGGAAACAACATGCATGCCAACAACATGTCTATGTTTATCTTTAGTATCGGGTTTAGCAATTCTAGCAGCTTCATCACAGAAATAAATAACAAGCCCTTCAGTATTATCGACCAAGAGATCTTTAACCATAGCAATACTAGGTTCAATTTTAATTTGTTCAGGGGGTGTAGGTGTTCTAGTATAACTTTACGAACCACAGTTGAAGTTTTAGCATGATCCTTTATTCTAACAGGAAAGGTGGTTTCTCAATATAAGCAGTAGGAACTATAGGATCAACATTATAAGTAATCGCTTCTTCTTCAACTTTAATAGGTTCTACTACTTTCACTTCAATGGGAGGATGATATTTAAACCACCTATCCTTAGGGAGATCAACATGTGTAGCAAAAGATTCACAGAAAGAAGTATCTCAGAGTCAAGTCCATATTTAGTGCTAAAATCACGAAAAGCATCGGTATCCATAAAAGATTTAACACAATCAAACTTAAGGTATATACCTGACTCCTTACCCTTGTCGAGTTCCCAATCTTCAGAGCTGCGTTTCATTCTTTCCAATAAATCCCATTTGAATTCAATATCCTTCTTCATCAAAGAACCCGTACAAGAAGTATCGAGCATGGATCGACCATTATGAGAAAGTCGAGCATAAATTTTTTGAATAATAATTTCTCTTGAGAGCTCATGATTGGGGCATGAATGTAACATTGACTTAAGCCTCCCCAAAGCTTGAGCGATACTTTCTCCTTCACGAGGCCAAAAATTATATATATAATTCCGATCACGATAAACCAGATGCATAGGATAAAACTTCTGATGAAATTCCAATTTCAATCGGTTGTAGTTCCATGATCCAATATCATCACATAGCCTATACCATGTCAATGAATTTCCCTTCAAATATAAAGAGAATACCTTCTTATTGACAACATCCTCGGGCATACCTGCAAGCTTAAATAATCCACAAACTTCATCCACATAGATTAAGTGCATATCAGGATGTAATGTTCAATCTCCTGCATAAGGATTAGCTAGCAGTTTCTCTATCATACCCGAAGGAATTTCATAATAAATATTTTCAGTAGGTGCAGTAGGTTGAGGAGAAACTCTTTGCTCCTCTGGTCGAGGTGAAGATACCCAAAACAAGCCCCTCAGAGGATTATTTTCCGTAGTAACAAGTGGCAGTAAATGTCAGCACACTATATAAATGTTTCCTTACCGAATGCGCTTCACTCCCCAGCAACGGCGCCGGAAAAGAGTCTTGATGACCCACAAGTATAGGGGATCTTTCGTAGTCCTTTAGATAAGTAAGAGTGTCGAACCCAACGAGACGCAGAAGGAAATGACAAGCGGTTTTCAGCAAGGTATTCTCTGCAAGCACTGAAATTATCGGTGACATATAGTTGTATGATGAGATAATTCAGAACGGGTAACAAGTAACAAAAGTAAACAAGGTGCAACAAGGTGGCCCAATCCTTTTTGTAGCAAAGAACAAGCCTGGACGAACTCTTATATAATGCAAAGTGCTCCCGAGGACACATGGGAATTGTTGTCAAGTTAGTTTTCATCATGCTCCTATGATTCACGTTCGTTACTTTGATAATTTGATATGTGGGTGGACCGGTGCTTGGGTGCTTCCCTTCCTTGGACAAGCATCCCACTTATGATTAACCCCTCTCGCAAGCATCCGCAACTATGAAAGAAGAATTAAGATAAATCTAACCATAGCATGAAACATATGGATCCAAATCAGCCCCTTACGAAGCAACACATAAACTAGGGTTTAAGCTTCTGTCACTCTAGCAACCCATCATCTACTTATTACTTCCCAATGTATTCCCCTAGGCCCAAACAATGGTGAAATGTCATGTAGTCGACGTTCACATAACACCACTAGAGGAAAGATAACATACATCTCATCAAAATATCAAACGAATACCAAATTCACATGATTACTTATAACAAGTCTTCTCCCATGTCCTCAGGAACAAATGCTACCACTCACAAAGCATATTAATGTTCATAATCAGAGGAGTATTAATTATCATTAAGGATCTGAACATATGATCTTCCACCGAATAAACCAACTAGCATCAACTACAAGGAGTAATCAACACTACTAGCAACCCACAGGTACCAATCTGAGGTTTTGAGACAAAGAACGGATAAAAGAGATGAACTAGGGTTTGAAAGGAGATGGTGTTGGTGAATATGTTGACGAAGATTGACCCCCTCTCGATGAGAGGATCGTTGGTGATGACGATGGCTTCGATTTCCCCCTCCCGGCGGGATGTTTCCCTGGCAGAACAGCTCCGTCCGAGCCCTAGATTGGTTCTGTCCAAGTTCCGCCTCGAGACGGCGGCGCTTCTTCCCGAAAACTTCCTTCTTGTTTTTTCCAGGTCAAAACACACCATATAGCAGAAGATGGGCGTCGGGGGCCTGCCAGGGGACCCACTAGGACGGGGGGTGCACCCAGGGGGGTAGGGTGCGCCCTCCACCCTTGTGGACGGCAGTTGGCCCTCCTCTGGTACTTTCTTCGCCCAATATTTTTTATATATTCCAAAAATATTCCCCCTGAAGTTTCAGGACTTTTGGAGTTGTGCAGAATAGGTCTCTAATATTTTCTCCTTTTCCAGCCCAGAATTCCAATTCCCGGCATTCTCCCTCTTCGTGTAAACTTTGTAAGATAAGAGAGAAAAGGCATAAGTATTGTGATATAATGTGCAATAATAGTCCATAATGCAATAAATATCAATATAAGAGCATGATGAAAAATGGACGTATCACCTCCCTTCTTAGGGACACAATGAACGGGTGATACGTCTCCAACGTATCTATAATTTTTGATTGCTCCATGCAATATTATCTACTGTTTTGGACTATACTGGGCTTTATTTTCCACTTTTATATTATTTTTGGGACTAACCTATTAACCGGAGGCCCAGCCCAGAATTGCTGTTTTTTGCCTATTTGGTGTTCAAGAAGCGGAATATCAAACGGAGTCCAAACAGAAAAATCCTTTTTGGAACGTGATTTTCTCATCGGATAAGACCCAGGAGACTTGGACCCTATGCCAAGGCATCAGAGAGGCGGTCACGAGGGTGGGGGGCACCCCCCTAGGGCGCCCCCTGCCTCGTGGGCCCCTCGAAGCTCCACCGACGTACTTCTTCCTCCTATATATATCCACGTACCCCCAAGCGATCGAGCAGGGCCAAAACCTAATTCCACCGCCGCAACTTTCTGTATCCACGAGATCCCATCTTGGGGCCTATTCCAGAGCTCCGCCGGAGAGGGCCGTCATCACGGAGGGCTTCTACATCATCATAGCCCCTCCGATGAAGTGTGAGTAGTTTACCTCAGACCTTCGGGTCCATAGTTATTAGCTAGATGGCTTATTCTCTCTTTTTGGATCTCAATACAATGTTCTCCCCCTCTCTTGTGGAGATCTATTCGATGTAATCTTCTTCTTTTTGCGGTGTGTTTGTTGAGACCGATGAATTGTGGGTTTATGATCAAGTCTATCTATGAACAATATTTGAATCTTCTCTGAATTCTTTTATGTATGATTGGTTATCTTTGCAAGTCTCTTCGAATTATCCGTTTGGTTTGGCTAACTAGATTGGTAGTTCTTGCCATGGGAGAAGTGCTTAGCTTTGGGTTCGATCTGGCGATGTCCTTTCCCAGTGACAGAAGGGGCAGCAAGGCACGTATTGTATCGTTGCCATCGAGGATATAACAAGACGGGGTTTATTTCATATTGCATGAATGTATCTCTCTACATCATGTCATCTTGCTTAAAGCATTACTCTGTTTTTAAATTAATACTCTAGATGCATGCTGGATAGCGGTCGATGAGTGGAGTAATAGTAGTAGATGCAGAATCATTTCAATCTACTTGTCACGGACGTGATGCCTATATACATGATCATGCCTAGATATTCTCATAACTATGCTCAATTCTGCCAATTGCTCAACAATAATTTGTTCACCCACCGTAGAATACTTATGCTCTTGAGAGAAGCCACTAGTGAAACCTATGGCCCCCGGGTCTATTCTCATCATATCAATCTCCATCACTTTAATCTTGCTTTACTTTTTACTTTGCCTTTTACCTTTTACCTTGTATCTTTATACCAAAAATATCAAAAATATGATCTATCAGATCTCACTTTCGTAAGTGACCGTGAAGGGATTGACAACCCCTAATCGCGTTGGTTGCGTTGAGCTCTTTGTGTTGTGTAGGTACGAGGGACTTGCGCGTGGCCTCCTACTGGATTGATACCTTGGTTCTCAAAAACTGAGGGAAATACTTACGCTACTCTGCTGCATCATCCTCTCCTCTTCGGGGAAAACCAACGCAAGCTCAAGAGGTAGCAAGAAGAATTTCTGGCGCCGTTGCCGGGGAGTCTACGCAAAAAGTCAACATACCAAGTACCCATCACAATCCCTATCTCCCACATTACATTAGTTGCCATTTGCCTCTCGTTTTCCTCTCCCCCACTTCACCCTTGCCGTTTTATTCGCCCTCTCTTTCTCCTCCTCCTTCTCCTTCTCCTTCTCTTTCTCCTTTTGCCTTTTTCTCGCCGCCTTTTGTTTGCTCGTGTGTTGGATTGCTTTTTTGTCGCGATGGCTCAAGATACTACCAAATTGTGTGACTTCACCAATACCAATAATAATGATTTCCTTAGCACTCCGATTGCTCCTCTTGCCAATACTGAATCTTGTGAAATCAATACTGCTTTGTTGAATCTTGTTATGAAAGATCAATTCGCCGGCCTTCCTAGTGAAGATGCCGCTACTCATCTGAATAGCTTCGTTGATTTATGTGATATGCAAAATAAAAAAGATGTCTATAATGATGTCGTTAAATTGAAGTTATTTCCTTTCTCGCTTAGAGATCGTGCTAAAGCTTGGTTTTTGTCTTTGCCTAAAAATAGTATTGATTCTTGGAATAAGTGGAAAGATGCTTTTATCTCTAAGTATTTTCCTCCCGCTAAAATCATCTCTCTTAGAAACGACATTATGAATTTTAAGCAACTTGATCATGAACATGTCGCACAAGCTTTGGAGATAATGAAATTAATGATACGTAATTGCCCTACTCATGGTTTGAATTTGTGGATGATTATACAAAACTTTTATGCCGGATTGAATTTTGCTTCTAGAAATCTTTTAGATTCGGCCGCGGGAGGCACCTTTATGGAAATCACTTTAGGAGATGCTACTAAACTCCTAGATAATATTATGGTTAATTATTCTCAATGGCACACGGAAAGATCTTCTAATAAAAAAGTGTATGCGATAGAAGAAATCTATTTTTTGAGTGGAAAGATGGATGAACTTATGAAATTATTTGCTACTAAGAATGTTTCTTCTGATCCTAATGATATGCCTTTGTCTACTTTGATTGAGAATAATAATGAATCTATGGATGTGAATTTTGTTGGTAGGAATAATTTTGGTAACAACGCGTATAGAGGGAATTTTAATCCTAGGCCTTATCCTAGTAATCCTTCTAATAATTACGGAAATTCCTACAACAACTCTTATGGAAATTATAATAAGATGCCCTCTGAATTTGAGAATAGTGTTAAAGAGTTTATGAATTCACAAAAGAATTTTAATGCGTTGCTTGAGGAGAAATTGCTTAAAGTTGATGATTTGGCTAGGAACGTTGATATAATTTCTCTTGAGGTTGATTCTTTAAAGCTTAGATCTATTCCTCCTAAGCATGATATCAATGAGTCTCTCAAAGCCATGAGAATTTCCATTGATGAGTGCAAGGAAAGAACCGCTAGGATGCGTGCTTCCAAAGATGCCTTTATTAAAGCGTGTTCTTCCAATTCCTATGAAAATCAAGATGAAGATCTAAAAGTTATTGACGAGTCTCCTATCAAATCTTTGTTTTGCAATATGAATCTTGATGAGACTGAATATGATCTTCCTTTACCTAGAAGGCGTTCTAAAAATTTGGAGTATTTAGATCTTTATGATGAAACTGATGAAAGTGGGATTGAAAATCTAGATGTTGCTAAACCCACTATATTGGATTTCAAGGAATTTAATTATGAAAGTTGCTCTTTGATTGATTGTATTTCCTTGTTGCAATCCGTGCTAAATTCTCCTCATGCTTATAGTCAAAAGAAAGCCTTCACCTAACATATTGTTGATGCCTTAATGCAATCTTATGAAGAAAAACTTGAGTTGAAAGTTTCTATCCCTAGAAAACTCTATGATGAGTGGGAACCAACTATAAAAATTAAAATTAAAGATCATGAGTTTTATGCTTTGTGTGATTTGGGTGCTAGTGTCTCCACTATCCCCAAAACTTTGTGTGATTTGTTAGATTTCCGCGATCTTGATGATTGCTCTTTAAACTTACATCTCGCGGATTCTACTATTAAGAAACCTAAGGGAAGGATTAATGATGTTCTTATTTTTGCTAATAGGAATTATGTGCCCGTAGATTTCATTGTTCTTAATATAGATTGCAATCCTTCTTGCCCTATTATTCTTGGTAGACCTTTCCTTAGAACGGTTGGCGTGATTATTGATACGAAGGAAGGGAATATTAGATTTCAATTTCCATCAAATAAGGGCATGGAACACTTTCCAAGAAAGAAAATAAAATTGCCATATGAAACTATCATGAGAGCCACTTATGGATTGCCTTCCAAAGATGGCAATACCTAGATCTATCCTCGCTTTTATGCCTAGCTAGGGGCGTTAAACGATAGCGCTTGTTGGGAGGCAACCCAATTTTTATTTTTTAGTTTTTTGTGTTTTTCTTATTTTAGGGAATAAATAACCCATCTACCTTCTTTTTGGATGTGGTTTTGTGTTTTAATTAGTGTTTGTGCCAAGTTAGACCTATTGGATCTTCTTGGATGATAGTTATTTGATCTTGCTGTAATTTCCAGAAAGTTTGCGTTCAGTGCCCGAATTATTAAAAATCATCAGAACGTGATAAAATATTGATTCCAATTGCTTCTGATCAATAAACAAATTGTCTAGGTCTTATAATTTTGGTAGAATTTTTTGGGTTCCAGAAGTTTGCATTAGTTACAGATTACTACAGACTGTTCTGTTTTTGACAGATTCTATTTTTCGTGTGTTGTTTGCTTATTTTGAAGAATCTATGGTTAGTAAAATAGTTTATAATCCATAGAGAAGTTAGACTAAAGTAGGTTTAACACTAATATAAATAAAGAATGAGTTCACTACATTACTTTGAAGTGGTCTTTTGTTTTCTTTCTCTAACGGAGCTCACGAGGTTTCTATTGAGTTTTGTGTTGTGAAGTTTTCAAGTTTTGGGTGAATTCTTTTGATGGATTATGGAACAAGTAGGGGCAAGACCCTAAGCTTAGGGATTCCCATGGCACCCCCAATATAATACAAGGACACCAATAATTCAAAGCTTGGGGATGCCCCGGAAGGCATCCCCTCTTTTGTCCACTTCCATCGGTAATTTATTTGGAGCTATATTTTTATTCACCAACATGATATGTGTTTTGCTTGGAGCGTCTTGTATTATTTGTGTCTTTGTTTGTTAGTGTGCCACAATCATCCTTGATGTACACACATTTTGAGAGAGACATGCATGAATTAGAATTTGATAGAATACTCTATGTGCTTCACTTATATCTTTTGAGCTATGAAGTTTTGCTCTATGTGCTTCACTTATATCTTTTGAGCGTTATAATTTTGCTCTATGTGCTTCACTTAGATCTTTTAGAGCATGGTGGTGGTTTGTTTTAAAGAAACTATTGATCTCTCATGCTTCACTTAAATTATTTTGAGAGTCTTAATAGCAAGGTAATTTGCTTAATAATAACATGCTTGGTGTTCAAGATTTGTGAAATTTTCTTTTGAGTGCGTTGAATACTAAGAAAAGTTGGATGCTTGATAATCGTCTTGAGATATGGAGGTAGTAATATTAAAGTCATGCTACTAGAGTAATTGTGAATTTGAGAAGTGCTTGAGTTAAAGTTTGCAAGTCCCGTAGCATGCACGTATGGTAAACGTTATGTAACAAATTTGAAACATGAGGTGTTATTTGATTGTCCTCCTTATGAGTGGCGGTCGGGGACGAGCGATGGTCTTTTCCTACCAATCTATCCCCCTAGGAGCATGCGCGTAATACTTTGGTTTTTGATGGCTTGTAGATTTTTGCAATAAGTATATGAGTTCTTTATGACTAATGTTGAGTCCATGGATTATACGCACTCTCACCCTTCCATCATTGCTAGCCTCTTCGGTACCGTGCATTGCCCTTTCTCACATTGAGAGTTGGTGCAAACTTCACCGATGCATCCAAACCCCGTGATATGATACGCTCTTTCACACATAAACCTCCTTATATCTTCCTCAAAACAGCCACCATACCTACCTATTATGGCATTTCCATAGCCATTCCGAGATATATTGCCATGCAACTTTCCACCATCCAGTTTGTCATGACACATTCATCATTGTCATATTGCTAGCATGATCATGTAGTTGACATAGTATTTGTGGCAAAGCCACCGTTCATAATTCTTTCATACTTGTCACTCTTGATTCATTGCATATCCCGGTACACCGCCGGAGGCATTCATATAGAGTCATACTTTGCTCTATATCGAGTTGTAATCATTGAGTTGTAAATAAATAGAAGTGTGATGATCATCATTCAATAGAGCATTGTCCCAAAAAAAGAAAAAAAGGGGCAATGCTACTATCCTTTTTTTCCACACTTGTGCTTCAAAGTAGCACCATGATATAGCGAGTCTCATATATTGTGCTTCAAAGTAGCACCATGTTCTTCATATAGAGAGTCTCATATGTTGTCACTTTCATATACTAGCGGGCATTTTTCGTTATAGAACTTGGCTTGTATATTCCAACGATGGGCCTCCTCAAGTGCCCTAGGTCTTCGTGAGCAAGCAAGATGGATGCATACCCACTTAGTTTCTTTTGTTGAGCTTTCATATATTTATAGCTCTAGTGCATCCGTTGCATGGCAATCCCTACTCCTTGCATTAACATCAATCGATGGGCATCTCCATAGCCCATTGATTAGCCTCGTTGATGTGAGACTTTCTCCTTTTTTGTCTTCTTCACATAACCCCCATCATTATATTCTATTCCACCCATAGTGCTATATCCATGGCTCACGCTTATGTATTGCGTGAAAGTTTATGAGTTTGGAATTATTAAGGTATGAAACAATTGCTTGGCTTGTCATCGGGGTTGTGCATGATGAGAGCATTCTTGTATGACGAAAATGGAGCATGACTAAACTATATGATTTTGTAGGGATGAACTTTCTTTGGCCATGTTACTTTGAGAAAACATAATTGCTTTGTTGGTTTGCTTGAAGTATTATTATTCTTTATGTCAATATGAACTTTTGTCTTGAATCTTCCTAATCTGAATATTCATAACACAAATAAGAAATTTTGCATTGAAATTATGCCAAGTAGCACTCCGCATAAAAAATTCTCTTTTTATCATTTACCTACTCGAGGACGAGCAGGAATTAAGCTTGGGGATGCCTGATACGTCTCCAACGTATCTATAATTTTTGATTGCTCCATGCTATATTATCTACTGTTTTGGACTATATTGGGCTTTATTTTCCACTTTTATATTATTTTTGGGACTAACCTATTAACCGGAGGCCCAGCCCAGAATTGCTGTTTTTTGGCCTATTTCAGTGTTTCGAAGAAACGGAATATCAAACGGAGTCCAAACAGAAAAATCCTTTTTGGAACGTGATTTTCTCATCGGATAAGACCCAGGAGACTTGGACCCTACGCCAAGGCATCGGAGAGGCGGTCACGAGGGTGGGGGGCGCGCCCCCTGCCTCATTGGCCCCTCGAAGCTCCACCGACGTACTTCTTCCTCCTATATATATCCACGTACCCCCAAACGATGAGAACAAGAGCCAAAAACCTAATTCCACCGCCGCAACTTTATGTATCCACGAGATCCCATCTTGGGGCCTGTTCCGGAGCTCCGCTGGAGAGGGCTGTCATCACGGAGGGCTTCTACATCATCATAGCCCCTCCGATGAAGTGTGAGTAGTTTACCTCAGACCTTCGGGTCCATAGTTATTAGCTAGATGGCTTCTTCTCTCTTTTTGGATTTCAATACAATGTTCTCCCCCTCTCTTGTGGAGATCTATTCGATGTAATCTTCTTCTTTTTGCGGTGTGTTTGTTGAGACCGATGAATTGTGGGTTTATGATCAAGTCTATCTATGAACAATATTTGAATCTTCTCTGAATTATTTTATGTTTGATTGGTTATCTTTGCAAGTCTCTTCAAATTATCCGTTTGGTTTGGCTAACTAGATTGGTAGTTCTTGCCATGGGAGAAGTGCTTAGCTTTGGGTTCGATCTTGCGGTGTCCTTTCCCAGTGACAGAAGGGGCAGCAAGGCACGTATTGTATCGTTGCCATCGAGGATAACAAGAAGGGGTTTATTTCATATTGCATGAATTTATCTCTCTACATCATGTCATCTTGCTTAAAGTGTTACTCTGTTTTTAACTTAATACTCTAGATACATGCTGGATAGCGGTCGATGAGTGGAGTAATAGTAGTAGATGCAGAATCGTTTCGATCTAGTTGTCACGGACGTGATGCCTATATACATGATCATGCCTAGATATTCTCATAACTATGCTCAATTCTGTCAATTGCTCAACAGTAATTTGTTCACCCACTGTAGAATACTTATGCTCTTGAGAGAAGCCACTAGTGAAACCTATGGCCCCCGGGTCTATTCTCATCATATCAATCTCCATCACTTTAATCTTGCTTTACTTTTTACTTTGCCTTTTACCTTTTACCTTGTATCTTTATACCAAAAATACCAAAAATATTATCTATCAGATCTCACTTTCGTAAGTGACCGTGAAGGGATTGACAACCCCTAATCGCGTTGGTTGCATTGAGCTCTTTGTGTTTTGTAGGTACAAGGGACTTGCGCGTGGCCTCCTACTGGATTGATACCTTGGTTCTCAAAAACTGAGGGAAATACTTAAGCTACTCTGCTGCATCATCCTCTCCTCTTCAGGGAAAACCAACGCAAGCTCAAGAGGTAGCAACGGGACTTACCCATCTACTATCAGCTATGGGATAGAGTAAACATGCTTTCAAAAGCTTTAGTATTTCAGCTCTTACTACTTCTTTCATCGTAGGATTCAAACATCATTGATGATCAACAACTGGTTTATCATCAGGTTCCATATTAATCTTGTGCTGACAGAGAGTGGGACTAATGCCCTTAAGATCATCAAGAGTATATCCAATGGCAGCCCGGTGCTTCTTCAGAATTTTCAATAATCTTTCTTCTTCATGCTCTAAAAGGTTAGCACTAATAATAACCTGATATATCATTTTCTCATCAAGATAAGCACATTTCAAAGTGTCAGGCAACTGTTTTAATTCAAACACTGGATCACCTTTAGGTGGAGGAGGACCTACTAGAGTTTCAATAGGAAAATTGTGTTTCAGCAGGGTTCGTTGTTCAAAGACAATTTTCTCTATTTCATTCCTTTCATGCATATGCATATCATTTTCATGGTCTTGCAAATATTGTTCTAGTGGATCAGTAGGAGGCAGGGCAATAGAAGCAAGACCAATTATTTCATCCTTATTAGGTAATTCTTTCTTATGAGATTGTCTACTAAACTTGGAGAAATTAAATTCATGAGACTCATCATCAAAGCTAACACTGACAGTTTGTTTATGACAATCTATAGTAGCATTGACAATGTTCAAGAAAGGTCTACCAGAGATAGTGGGATAAACGTCATCTTGTGGGGAACCAAGGAACAAGAAAATCATTAGGGTATTTTATTTTCCCACACAAGACTTCAACATCTCTAACAATCCCAAGTGGTGTGATAGTGTCTCTATTAGCAAGTTTAATAGTCATCTATGTCTTCTATTTCACCGGGTGCTATGTCATTCATAATTTCTTGATATAAGGTAAAAGTAATGGCACTCACGCTAGCACCTAAGTCACATAAACCATGATAACAATGATCTCCTATTTTAACTAAGACAACAGGCATGCCATTAACAGGTCTATGTTTATCTTTTTCATCAGGTTTAGCAATTCTAGCAGCATCATCATAGAAGTAAATAACATGCCCATCAATATTTTCTGCCAGGAGATCTTTAACCATAGCAACACTAGATCCTACTTTAATTTATTCAGCAGGTTTAGGTGCTCTAATATTGCTTTTGTGAACCACAGTTGAGACCTTAGCATGTTCCTTTATCCTAACAGGGAAAGGTGGGTTTTCAATATAAGCAGTAGGCACAACTGGATCAACATTGTAAATGATAGTTTCATCTTTAACTAAGACTGGTTCTTTAATTTCTTCTTTAATAGGGGGATGGTATTTAAACCACTTCTCTTTAGGGAGATCAACATGAGTAGCAAAAGATTCACAAAAGGAGGCTACTATCTCAGAGTCAAGTCCATATTTAGTGCTAAACTTATGAAAAGCATCGGTATTCATAAAATATTTAACACAATCAAACTCAAGCTTAATACCTGACTCTATACCTTTGTCGAGTTGCCAATCTTCAGAGTTGCGTTTAATTCTTTCTAAAAGATCCCACCTGAATTCAATAGTCTTCTTCATAACAGAACCAGTAAAAGAAGTATCGAGCATGGATTGATCATCACGAGAAAGCTAAGCATAAAAGTTCTGAATAATAATTTCTCTCGGGAGCTCATGATTGGGGCATGAATATAACATTGACTTAAGACTCCCCCAAGCTAGATTGATACTTTCTCCTTCACGAGGCCAAAAAATATATATATAATTCCAATCACGATGAACTAGATGCATAGGATAATTTTTTGATGGAATTCCACTTTCAATCGATTCCAGTTCCAAGATCCAATATCATCGCATAGCCTACACCATGTCAATGCTTGTCCCTTCAAAGATAAAGGGAAGAACTTCTTACTAGCTTCATCAATGGATAAACCTACAAGCTTAAATAATCCACAAATTTCATCGACATATATCAAGTGCATGTCAGGGTGTTCAGTTCCATCTCCTGCATAAGGATTAGATAGCAGTTGTTCTATCATACCCGAAGGGATTTCATAACCTATATTTTTAGTAGGTGCAGTAGGTTGAGGCGCAACTAATTGTGGTTCCGGTCGAGGTGAAGATACCCCGAACAAACCCCTCAAAGTATCATTCTCCATAGTAACAAGCAACAGTAAATTTCAGCACATAGTAATAATTTTCCCTTACCAAGAGCGCTTCACTCCCCGACAACGGTGCCAGAAAAGAGTCTTGATTACCCATAAGTATAGGGGATCAATCATACTCCTTTAGATAAGTAAGAGTGTTGAACCCAACAAGGAGCAGAAGGAAATGACAAGTGGTTTTCACCAAGGTATTTTCTGCAAGCACTGAAATTGTCGGTAACAGGTAGTTCTATAGCAAGATAATTTGTACAGAGCAAGTAACGGTAACGGTAAATAAAGTGCAGCAAGGTAGCCCAATCCTTTTGTGGAAAAGGACAGGCCAAAACAGTCTCTTATGATAAGCAAAGCATTCTTGAGGGTACACGGGAATTTCATCTAGTCACTTTCATCATGTTGGTTTGATTCGTGTTCGCTACTTTGATAATTTGATATGTGGGTGGACCGGTGCTTAGGTGTTGTTCTTACTTGAACAAACCTACTACTTATTATTAAACCCCTCGCGAGCATCCGCAACTACGAGAAAGGTACTAAGATAAAATCTAACCATATCATTAAACTTTTGGATCCAAATCAGACCCTTACGAAGTAGAACATAAACTAGGGTTTAAGCTTCTGTCACTCTAGCAACCCATCATCTAATAACTACTCCACGATGCATCCTCTTAGGCCCAAATATGGTGAAGTGCCATGTAGTCGACGTTCACATGACACCACTAAGGGAATCACAACATACATATCATCAAAATATTGAACACATATCAAGTTCACATGATTACTTGCAACATGACTTATCCCGTGACCTCAAGAACAAAAGTAATTACTCAAAAATGATAATCATGCTCAAGATCAGAGGGGTATTAAATACCATAATGTATATGAACATATAATCTTCCACCAAATAAACCATATAGTAATCAACTACAAGATGTAATAAACACTACTAGTCACCCACAAGTACCAATCTGAGGTTCCGGTACAAAGATTGAACACAAGAGATGAACTAGGGTTTGAGAGGAGATGGTGCTGTTGAAGATGTTGATGGAGATTGCCCTCCCAAAGATGAGAGGGTTGTTGGTGATGACGATGACAATGATTTCCCCCTCCGGGGAAGTTCCCCCGGTGGAATTGCTCCGCCGAAGGGTAAAAGTGCTCCTACCCAAGTTCTGCGTCGAGACGGCGGCGCTTCATCCCGAAAGTCCCCCTCTGATTTTTTCTAGGTCAAAATGACCTATATGCCAGAAGATGGGCAACGGAGGTGGGCCGAGGAGGGCACAACGCACCAAGGTGCGCCTGGGGGCCAAGGCGCGCCCTGGTGTCTTTTGCTCACCAGGTTGGCCCCCTCTGATAGTTATTTGCTCCAGTATTTTTTATATATTCCAAAACAATTCTTCGTAAATTTTCGGCTCATTTGGAGATGTGCAGAATAGGTAACTCTGACATAGCTTTTTTAGGTCCAGAATTCCAGCTACCAGCATTCTCCCTCTTTGTGTAAACCTTGCATATTATGAGGGAAAAGGCATTAGCATTACTCCATAAAGCATTATTATGCATAAAAACATTATAAATAACAGTAGGAAAACATGATGCAAAATGGACGTATCATGACTCCTTTCATCATCAATGATTCATCACACTTTCGACTTCATAATTGGTAACTGAGACATCGTCAGGATCCTCTGGAAGCTGGTATGTGGCAGAGACCTCTGCAGTACCTCCAGCCCTTGCCGAAGACCTCGGCTCAGGATTACCACCTGGCACCTCTTTGACGTCCTCGGACGAGGATGGCTATACACGTCTCCTGCGGATGTCAACAAAGATTACGAGTGCTTACAGCGGCTATAACAGTCACAAAATTATCATCTCAAGGTATTAACTCTGAGTCGAGGGCGCGGTTGATGTAGATCCCATAGCCGACGCACATTTGGGAGCTCTACCGTCGTTTGGCGCTAACGCAGCCATCATTGCTCTCGCCGGTGTTCGGCGTGTGGTGCGAAGGTCATTAAGAGTGGAAGTTAGCATACTTGGAACGACGAGAGATGAACGCCCCTTTCGGGAAAAGGCCTTCTTGTTACTTAAAACAGATGAGGGGAGTGTCCTAGGGTGATCGGCCAAGAGGGCCACCTTAGAGTCGTCAAGACTCTCCTAGTAAAAGACTCCGTCTTCAAAATCGATCGATGTCTCCAGATCGTCATGGAATCCTGGGTCGTCATCACGGGAATAGCTCTCCGTTGAGGACAGGGGCAGCTGACTGTCTTGATCCAGCGCCTCCAGTTTTGTTTGGAAGGTTCAGAAGATCGATCAAACAAAAAATGAACATACCATCCGAACTTTGAAAATGGATCTGAACTCACCCATTCAACGAGATTATAGCTCGAATACCATCCCTGTTCCTAAGGCAGGCTCTTCTTCTTCTCCTTTGAAGAGATCGGCCAGTATGTCTGCCATTGCTGCCTGGTTGTCAGGCCCCTTTCGTTTATAACGAGTCACGTTGTTTGTACCATTATAACACCATAGGGGTTGCATCCTTTGTTGAAGAGGTTGAACACATCGGTAATGGCGGCGGCCATCAAGTCAATGATGGTTAACTTACTGTGAGCTAACAACGTCACCTTAGCGGCCAGATGCTGTACTTTGGTACTTTCCTCTTGAAAAGGGCTTTTTGGCCGCTAATTAAACTACTTCTTTAAAGGAGCGTCTAAGTATTCGGGCAGACCCCTCTGAGTTGGCTCGAATAGGGGGGTGTCTTCAATATAAAACCACTTCGAGGTCCATTCTTTGGAGTCCTTTGGGGTCCCAATAGGGTACCCCGTCCCGGCTATGCGCCATACTTCAACCCCACCTACTTCAAAGATTGTCCCTCCTCGGGTGCGGGGGATGAGTCAAAAATACTTTATCCATAATTCGTAATGGGCCTCGCAGCCCAAAAACATCTCGCAAAGGGCGACATAGCCCGAGATATGCAGAATGGGTCCAGAAGTGAGGTGATGGAGCTAGATCCTGTAAAACTATAACAAACCCCTTAGGAAAGGGTGAATGGGAAAGCCCAGGCCTCGTAAGAGGAAGGGCATGAAACATACCCTCTCTTCCTTGCTTGGAGCAGGGAAGTTCTCTGCAAGGGTTTCGCCATTCATGGAAGTTAATCCGGGGCGAGTGGATGTGAGATCTGAAGTGGGAAGATATCCTTGCATCTCAAGTCTGCTAAGTTGAAGGTGGGAGACTGAGCAGCTTTCCAAGTCGCCCGGGAGAGGGCCGTGGGGGCGTGAGGAGGAGCTTGGGGCGCTCGCCATTTTTTCCAGAATTTTTGATTTGGGGATGGAATGGGCTACCCGCCATGCTCCTCGCCCGTTTAATAGGTGCTTCCTCCCTGTCCCATGAGGGGCATTTCTATAATTACTAGATCGTCCGCCTCCTTCTGGCGCACAAAAATCAAGGGGTGTCATTAACCCTGAGCAAAAAATCGGTACTATGGGCCCTATGATGCATCGAAGAACCGGGAAAGTTAAACTATGCTCAGTCGAACATAGAAGGGGAGAAGAACTCGCCCCACAAGTAGGAGACTTCGGGCGCGCAAAGCCATCAGGGATCATGAGACACCGGTGTCGGAGACTAGTTCGGGGGCTACTAAGGGAGTCCGGGATTAAGGGGTCCTCGGGTTGCCGGCCTAGATCTCGTAGGCCGGACAGGTGGGACGCTCTATGACTACTATCGGAAGGCCGAGCTATAGGGTGACTCCATGTCCGGACAGGAAATCTTCGAAGCCTTGGTGTGTCCTCCAAGTCAAGATAGGAGAATCAACATGTTTATCTCTTTGTTGTAACGACCATGTGTAACCCTAGGGCCCCTGGTGTCTATATAAACCAAGGGGTTTAGTCGGTAGAGGCTAGAAGAAAAACCATCATGCTACTCGTCTAGGGTTAGTTCATCTGATCTCATGGTAGATCGACTCTGTAACCGTCATACACATATGAATACAATCAAGCAGGACGTAGGGTTTTACCTCTTGGAGAGGGCCCAAACCTGGGTAAACATCGCCCCCTTCGTCTCCTGTTCCCCATTGATACAAGATCCACAACTCGGGACCCCCTACCCGAGATTCCCCGGTTTTGACACTAACATGGTGGAGTAACAGTAGTAACTGCAGAATCGATGCGGTCTATTTGTCATGGACGTAATGCCTATGTACTGATCATGCCATGAATAAAATCATAACTATGCGCTATTCTATCAGATGCCCTACAATAATTTGTGTACGCACCGTTTGTTATGTTCTTGAGAGAGATGCCTCTAGTGAAAGCTATGGCTCCGGGGTCTATTTAAATCATAATAATAAAACCCTAAATACCTTGCTGCAATTTATTTACTTTACTTTTATTTTGCAATTTATATATCCTACCATCAGATTTGATCCTTGCAAATAACGAGTATAATGGGATTGACAACCCTCTTGCCCTCGTTGGGTGCATGTATTTTCTCTTGTGTGTGTAGGTACTGCTAAAGGTCATTTGTGTTAGTCTCCTATTGGTTCAATAAACCTTTGGTTCTTTACTGAGGGAAATAATTTCTGCTACTATACTACTTCATCCTTCCTCTTCACGAAAATCCCAACCCTTATCACAAGTAGCATAAGAATTTCTGGCACTGTTGCCGGGGGGACTTCATCAAACAAATTAAGGTTCCTTCATACACATTATAATTTACTTGTTCTACTTTATTACTTGCTTTTATTTGCCTTTATTAATTTTGTTAAAAAAATAAAATACCAAAAATATCTTGTGTGCTTTATTTGCTTGTTGTTATGGCTAGTTTTTCACTGGAAGTTCCCCGTCCTCCTTACCTTGGCGAGAGTTCTGAAATCTTAAAATTTAAACAGTTAAGTGATGAATCTTTAAAAGAAGCCTGGGATAGACTGTTAGAGATGCAAGCGAGGGCTAATCCCAAATGTCACATTAAACTACTTCTCAAGATTTTATGTTGGTTTATCTCTCCATCATAAACATGTTTTGGATTTAATATTTGAGAGAGATTTCATTGGGAATAATGCTTTTTACCCTTATGAAAAGATGAGAAGTATGCCAGGATAACCAAAAATAGGGGCATAAAACCTGAAATTATGCATTATGCCTAGCTAGGGGCATAAAACAATAACGCTTGTTGGGAGGCAACCAATAGTTATCTTTGTTTTTGCCTTTTATTTTGTGTTTTGGTGTGATGACATGATTATTGCGAAAGAGATGGTTAAGCATGCTTCAAAGGATGATAACACCTGAAACTATGCATTATGCCTAGCTAGGGGCATAAAACAATAATTATTGTTGGGAGGCAACCAATAATTATCTTTGTTTTTGCCTTTTATTTTGTGTTTTGGTGTGATGACATGATTATTGCGAATGTAATGATTGTATTTTTATCTTCTAGTTAGTGTTTAGCCAAGTAAAGTCTTTGGGTTGATTTGGCTGATAGTCGAATTGATTCTGTGCAAAAACAGAAACTTACGCGCTCAGTGTTTGAATTTACATTTTTTTTCCGGAACGGGATCTTGATCTAAAAATTTTACACAATATTGTGATAATAATCTTCTAATTTTTACTAATTTTTCAGAATTTTTGGAGTTACAGAAGTACGGTTTTATTTTAGATAATTACAAACTCTTATGTTTTAGACATATTCTATTTTTTATTGCATAGTGTGCTTGTTTTAGTGGTGCTATGGATTATATCATGGGGTATAAGTCATGGATAAGTTAGAATATAGTAGATATTATGCATTAACAATTATGAATTGGTTTATAACAATACCTAAGTTTATGGTTTATCGATTATACTAATGGATCTCACAAGGTTTTGTTAAGTTTTGTGTGCTGAAGTTTTCAAGTTTTGGTTGAGTTTACGATGTATAAAGGAATAAGGAGCGGCAATACCCTAATATTGGGAATGCCCAAGGTACCCCAAGGTAATATTCAAGGAAGACCCAAGCGTCTAAGCTTGGGGATGCCCAGGATGGCATCCTCTCTTTCATCCACAATTCATCAGTATGATTACTCGGAGCTATATTTTTATTCATCACATGATATGAATTTTACTGGGAGAGTCTCACTGGTACAGAGACGTGCTATATAAATGGTTTTTAACCCCTTCCCGCGACGGCATTTTGAACCATCGCCAAGTGAGTGTGTGCGATAGGGGGTCCTTCCCACATGACCCAGACACCGTCGGGGATAGGCCCTCCATTCGTATGCGATCGGGAGAGGCATCGAAACCCAATCATTTCCATTCGTATGTACATCCCACATAGTGAATCCTAGAAAAACCTTTCCGTTTGTATGTATATCAAACACAGTTTTGTGTGTGGAAAGGTTTGTGCAAGGTGGCCTAACGCAAACTATCGGGGATATACCCCGCGGCGTAAACCGGCCGGAAGTATAACCCGGCCGGACTTGGCGGTTTACTTGAGACCCAGCTGATACTTGGCGATTCACTGGCAACCCGCCCTGACCTGGCGGTTTACAAGCAACCCGCCTGGTCATTATGACTCACTGGAGACCCTGCGGGCGGGTCAGACGGATGACAAGGCCCAAGGCCTAGAAGGCCGGTTCATGTTAATGGTGGGCCGGTTTATGAGGAAAGCACAAGGACTATTCTTCTACAAAGGAAGCAAGACTAGGACTCCACTTGTAATAGAGTAATCCTAATCCAACTAGGACTAGTCATGTAAACCTCCCCTTCAACTTATATAAGGAGGGGCAGGGCTCCCCAAAGAGGGATAGGAAAGAAGAAACAATCTCTAGGGCTAGACACAAAGAGCCGGTTTACCGGTGACTCCCTCGTGATGATAATGAGATCTAGCCTCAAACAACATGTAGGGTTGTTACTGGATGATGTTTCCCGGGGCCCGAAGCTGTCTAAACCCTTGTCTTGTGTTGCGTCTCTCAATTCCGCTCAACCCCTCTCAAGCTACCACATAGATGTGTTGGCCTCACGACTAAGTCCTCATGCTAGGACATCTGCCGTGACAATTCTACGACAGTTGGCGCCCACCGTGGCTGTGAATTGCTCCGCCTTGAGATGCTGCCGGATCATCATTTATCCGAATATGTCAGGTGATATCTCTCTAAACTTATTTTATCAGCATATATTGTTTCTATCAAAGAACAAAATTACTTTGATCTGTATATTTTTGTATACAGGATAGTTATTCACTACAAATGTGGTTTATACCACGGGTATGGAGCACGGGATGATCATGCTCCGCCCGGCGATAGTCCGTGACATGTTATCCGTTGAATGGACACGCACAATTCGCCGCCCTTGCGGCCCGGTCTACATTGACTTACCGGGATCGCGTGTGCTCGCTGTTCAATGGACATGCACAAAGGCGCCGCCTCTGCGGACCCGGTCTACATTAACTCTCCCACCCGCGCCGGCTTACAACACCATGGCCGACTCATCTGTCCGTGCCGCTTCTGATGCTGCGGTCGTCTTTGCTGTCTGTCTTGTCTGCATGAGCTGTTTATTGAGAGCAAGTCACAGCTTGGGTAGCCCGGTTTTCTTTCAACAAAATGGAGGCAAATTATCATATACTATCAACCACCGTCTGCACTGGGTGGTTCAATGGGCAGGCGCACAAGTCGCCGCCACTGCAGTTTGGTTAAACTTCAAATCTCCAGTTGGAAGGAACCATTGGCCGAGTTGTTGACATGGCTCATACGGGATCATTTATAACCCACCACAGTCACCTCAATCTTCTGTGGATTCACATCGTGCTATCAACACCAATGATATACAACTTATGTCGTTTTATATCACGGTCAAATATGGAGAATCTCAAGCCAACTCCCCGAGTCACCTTGAGACTCGGGGGCTACAATGATATGACTCAGCAAATGTTGTCGGTTTTCAGTGAAGTCAAGAACCCCATGACATTGGAGGAAAAGATAACGCGGTCCCGGAGGCTACTGCCCTATTGTTGAAAATTTGAAGGCCAGTAGAAAAATTTCCGGCTTGGAAAGTATATGACAGTTAAAAAATCCGGCTCAATGAAGTTCTGTGTCATCAGAAAGGATTCCGGTATAAAATCCGGCTCAAGGGAAGTCATCTCACTGAAGCTCTCAAATATTCGGTTTACAATCCGGTTCAAGGGAAATCTGTCTCCTATAAAGCTGTGAAGCTCTCAATATCCGGTTTAACATACGGTTCAAAAAAAAATCATCTCTCGCAAGTTCGAGTTAAGGTTGCCAAAGAGAACATATCATTACTACCCTCTTGACCGAATATGCCACTTGGGGGCTTCCTGTTCAAACATAGGTGTATTCACAAAAGAGAACATAGCGTTACTACCCTTTTGACTGGGTTATCTTGTTCAAACATAGGTGTATTCACCAAAGAGGACATAACCCTTCCGGTCATCCCCTTTGTATGCTAGTTGCTTCTTCATCGGGTAATCTGATTGGCGGCGAACTCTTAACAGCCAATCTTTAAAACAAGACCCTGAACTCGTTAAGGTTAAAACGCCGGTTTGTCATGTGAGGGCACAACTTACAGATAGGGAGGATGAACCCAGGCTATTAAGCCGCCTTCATTGAAACTTGGTTAAACCTGCCTGTTTGCATGATGCTACCCCAACCTCGTGTACTCTCGATAAGTCAATCTTTAAACAAGACCCTGAACTTATCCAGGTTAAAACATCGATTGGGTCATGTGAGAGCCGGCTTACAGAGAGCGAGGATACTCCAGTGGCTATCATGCTAGTTTCATTGAAGTATTCTGTTATCATACACATACATCATCATATATTGCATCATACATTGCATCATCATTATATCATCATAGCATATATCATATCTGCATGGATATACTTGTTTATATTGCAGGAAACGGTTTTTCAAACCGGATTATATTATTCAAATCTTAAATAGCCAACATGGCTGGATTTTTACTATGGTTATCAATAACCAGTATTATGATTGAGGTTTTCAAAGTCGCTTTAGCGCAATGGATATTATTTTATCAATGGATATGATTTTTCTACAATTTAAGGAATAGTCCCGAGTCGCTGCAGGCTTACTGAAAGGATCGAGAAGAGGTGTCTAGAGGGGGGGTGATTAGACACTAAGTACCAAAAGTTGCAGTTTTTAATTTATTTAAGTTGAAGTGGAGTTTTGGCACAAGTTTAACAAACACAATACATATCAAGCAAGCATGCAAATAGTATATGAGCAGGGGAAAGTAAAGCATGCAACTTGCAAGAATGTAAAGGGAAGGGTTTGGAGGATTCAAACGCAATAGGAGACACGGATGTTTTTGTCGTGGTTCCGATAGGTGGTGCTATCGTACATCCACGTTGATGGAGACTTCAACCCATGAAGGGTAATGGCTGCGCGAGTCCACGGAGGGCTCCACCCACAAAGGGTCCACGAAGAAGCAACCTTGTCTATCCCACCATGGCCGTCACCCACGAAGGACTTGCCTCGCTAGTGTAGATCTTCACGAAGTAGGCGATCTCCTTGCCCTTACAAACTCCTTGGTTCAACTCCACAATCTTGTCGGAGGCTCCCAAGTGACACCTAGCCAATCTAGGTGACACCACTCTCCAAGAAGTAAGAAATGGTGTGTTGATGATGAACTCCTTGCTCTTGTGCTTCAAATGATAGTCTCCCCAACACTCAACTCTCTCCCACATGATATGGATTTGGTGGAAAGAAGATTTGAGTGGAAAGCAACTTGGGGAAGGCTAGAGATCAAGATTCATATGGTAGGAATGGAATATCTTGGCCTCAACACAAGTGTAGGTGGTTCTCTCTCACAAAAGGTAAGTTGGAAGTGTAGGTTTGTTCTGATGGCTCTCTCCACAAATGAAGAGGAGGTGGAGGGGTATATATAGCCTCCAACAAAATCTAACCGTTACACACAACTTGCCAATCTTGGTGGGACCGAATTGGTAAACTCGGACGCACCGATTCAGCAAATCTAGTGACCGTTAGGATTTTCGGTGGGACTAACATGCAACTCGGTAGGACCGATATGGTTAGGGTTAGGGCATAACGTAATCTCGGTAAGACCGATTACACAAACTGGGTGAGACCGATTTTGGTAATAAGCTAACCAGAGAGTTGGTCAGGTAAACTCGGTGGGACCGATTCGCCCATTTCGGTGAGACCGAAATGTTACGAAAAGGGAACAGAGAGTTTACATTGCAATCTCGGTAGGACCGACTACGCAAACTTGGTGAGACTGATTTTGGTAGTAGATTCATACAGAGAGATTGCAATCCCATCTCGGTGAGACCGAGATCCCTATCGGTGAAACCGATTTGCCTAGGGTTTGTGGCAGTGGCTATGACATCTGCACTCGGTGGCGCCGGATAGAAAGAATCGGTGGGGCCGAGTTTTGACTTTTGGTTTAGGTCATATGTGGATGTGAGAAAGTAGTTGAGGGATTTGGAGCATATCACTAAGCATTTTGAGCAAGAGCCTCATTAAGCAACACCTCATCCCTCCTTGATAGTATTGGCTTTTCCTATAGACTCAATGTGATCTTTGATCACTAAAATAGAAAATGTAGAGTCTTGAGCTTTGAGCTTGAGCCAATCCTTTGTCCTTAGCATCTTGAAGGGGTTCCACATCCTCTAGTCCATGCCACTTCATAGTTAAACTTATCTGAAACATACTAGGTAAAAGTGTTAGTCCAACAAGAGATATGTTGACATTAATTACCAAAACCACCTAGGGAGTACTTGTGCTTTCAATCTCCCCCTTTTTGGTAATTGATGACAACATACATCAAAGCTTTAGATAAAGATATAGAGAATAGTAAGTAAAGCTTTGGAAATACATGTAACATGCATAGGCTCCCCCTACTTTATGCAATCATGTGAATATGGAATATAGGAGTATGTGAATGCATAAACATGACAGAGTAAGCAATGTGTTACATGTATCTTGGCTATATGCATCAGAGAAAATGATGTGAATATGAGAAATGTACCATCATGCTCATGAGTCCTTCTTGCAAACAGTATGTACATCAGCAAGAATTTCTCATACACATGACTGTGATGCATATACTTACCTTGTGGTCTTGCGTTGGCTTAGGATGGGATGAACCTACGTAAACAAGGTTAGATAACACAGATACACCTACTGGCCAGAGCAAACAAAAGAAACCACAAGAATACCAAGACTGGATGACATGTAGAGTGAGTACTAAGTACCACAATGGATATAGACATGTCCCCAAAGGTAAAGATGTGCAATAAATTCAAGGATTTCCTTCCCTTAGATGTCTTGCTCCCCCTGAATCTAGCATGGGATACTAGGAGAAGATAGGGAACAGAAAATCAGAGCAAAATCAGAGCTCAAAGGAAATAAACAGAGCTAAATGCAAACGAGCAAATATGAACATGTCTTTCCCCTCTTGAAGACATGTGACTTCTCTCCTCTTGAACACCAAGCATTTGGGCCCTTGATGGTTACTCTTTCTTCCCTTGAGTATTCTCTCCCCCTATAGATATGATTAAGCTTTGATGTGATCTCTCTCTCCCCCTTTGACATCAATTTCCAAGAAGGGTTCTTCTGGATTTTTGTCATGATGGGTTTGGTCCTTGAGTCATAGAACAAATCAGCAAGTTGAATGGGATGCTGGTCGAGGACAAGATTCATTGAGTGGAGCTGGATCAAAAAGAATGCAGAAACAAGTGGCAAGATGTCTTTCCTGTAGTGAAACCGGTGACACCGAGTTGTATGGTTCGGTTGTACCGAGAGGATTCGGTTGGACCGAAAGCATCAGACCGGTGAGATCGAGGTCACCGCAGAGAAAACACTTGTCACCTCAGCTCACTAGACAAGTAAGATCTCACAAGGATTTGCAAGGAATTAACTGAAAGATTTGCAATGAATTGGATGCAAGGAATGCAGAACAGAAAATAAAAGAGAAGAAACTAAAAAAGGAGACTAGATGAAGTTTTTTTTTGAAGAGGGAAACAAATATGCATGAGACAAATGCAAGAGCACAGAAAAGAACACAAGAGAACTTCATCTAGAATTGGTCGGCGACAAAGTCACCTATGTTAGAGTATATTGACTTAGGAGTCAAGTGAGATCACTTGATCATAGGTCATACTCATCGTTTAAGCTCAAAATGGGGTTACCATTTTTTGTTTAAGCTTTTTTTATGTATTCACATCTTGTCGAGTTGCTTTGACTCATGACTTGGAGTAAAGCTTCTCTAAGATGGAATAACATACCTTGGGTGGTGGTGTTGATCATGATCATGTAGTTGAACTTGTGTGGGTTGCTCAAGGTTGATATAGCTCATCAAGAGTTGGGAGCACCACTTGGAGTTTGAGTTCATATACCTACATGGGTTAGTTTTTGCAAGGAAGAGCACTTGTGTATCCAAAATGACAATCATGAAACTCAACATAGAATTTGTCAAAGGATATGTTTGAATGGTTGCGTGCTTCCTTGTCTTCATCCACCATTGTGTAGAGGCTTGGTGATATAGAAATTGCTCAAGATGTGAGTGAGTTGCAATCTCATATATTTAGATTCATCCAAGTACCTACACGGGTTAGATAACATGCAAGGTGCAAATATATCCAAGACATAAGATAGTCAACATAAGAGAAATATCAAGGATTAGTCATAGGCTCATGCCTTGCATGTATCAAATGGAGTTCCTACTCCAAGTTTGAAGCATCAATGATGTTCAATTCACCTGTTAACCTGCAAAACACTTTCTCATCAAGTTGTTTCATGAATATATCAGCTAACTGCTTTTTGGTGCGAACATGCTTAAGATTAATGTCCCCTTTGGCAACATGATCTCGAATGAAATGATGACAAACTTCAATATGCTTAGTTCAAGAATGTTGCACGGGATTGCGAGCAATCTTAATAGAACTTTCATTGTCACAAAGTAATGGAACATATTTCACATATATCCCATAATCTTTAAGAGTTTGGGTCATCCAAAGTAATTGAGCACAACATGATCCACCGGCAACGTATTCCGCTTCGGCGGTGGATAAGGATACCGAGTTTTGTTTCTTGGAAGACCAAGACACAAGAGATCTACCAAGAGATTGACAAGTACCCGAAGTGGACTTTCTATCAACCTTGTCACCGGCATAGTCCGAGTCGGAGTAGCCAACAAGATTAAAGGAGGCCCTCTTTGGATACCAAATGCCAAAATTTGGTGTATGGATTAAGTATCTCACTATCCTTTTCACGGCCTTAAGATGACATTCTTTAGGAGCGGCTTGATATCGTGCACACATGCACACACTTAGCATAATACCGGGACATGAAGCACATAGATATAACAATGAACCAATCATAGAGAGATAAACCTTTTGATCAACCGGTTCACCATCTTTGGTTAAATCAAGATGTCAACTAGTAGGCATGGGTGTAGTCATACCTTTGCATTCTTGCATATTGAATTTCTTGAATAAGTCCTTGGTGTACTTAGTTTGAGAGACAAAGGCACCTTCCTTAGTTTGCTTGATTTGCAAACCAAGAAAGAATTTGAGTTCACTCATCATCGACATCTCAAACTTCTCCGACATTAGCTTTCCAAATTTTTCACTAAAATGAGAGTTAGTTGATCCAAATATAATATCATCGACATAAATTTGGCACACAAATAGTTCTCCATTAACCCTTTTAGTAAAAAGAGTAGAATCTATTTTTCCAATTTCAAAGCCTTTTTCAGTAAGGAACTTGGTCAAGCATTTATACCATGCTCTAGGAGCTTGTTTAAGACCATAAAGAGCTTTGTGAAGTTTGTAAACATGATTAGGTTTCTTAGGATTGACAAATCCGGGAGGTTGCTTAACATAAACTTCCTCCTCTATTTCACCATTTATAAAAGCACTTTTAATGTCCATTTGGTACAAGGTGATATCATGATGATTAGAATAGGCATGTAAGATGAGAATGGACTCAAGTCTAGCAACGGGGGCATATGTCTCACCATAGTCCATCCCTTCGACTTGAGTGTAGCCTTGGGCGACGAGACGTGCTTTGTTGCGAACTACTTGTCCATCTTCATCTTGCTTGTTGCGTAACACCCATTTGGTACCGATGATGTTGTGGTTGTTGTCGGGCTTCTCAACTAATGTCCAAACTTGATTTCTCTCAAAGTTGTGTAGCTCTTCATGCATGGCATTTATCCAATCCGGATCTTCCAAAGCTTCTTCAACCTTCATAGGTTCAATGCTAGAGATGAATGAATAGTGTTCACAAAAGTTAGCTAAACGAGTTTTTGAGCGAGTGATTCTCCCGGTTTGGATATCATTGTAGATTTTCTCGACGGGATGACCTTTAGCAATTCTTGATTGAACTCGTGAAAGCTTTTGCTTTGATCTTGGTTGAACATCTTCTTCATCTTGTTCTTCTTCTTGGCCTTCTTCGTTGTTGACGTTGTCGTTCTCTTGTCGTGGTGGAGAAGGAGGTTGTTGGCATTCATCTTGGTGCACTTCCTCATTTTCTTCATCTTGGTGTGTCCCACTTGTGGATGCTTCCGTATCAACTCTTGGTTCACCTTGTCGTGAGGTAGAAGTTTCCACTTGGATGGACGAGGTACTCTCCTTCACCTCCGTTGGACGAATCTTGCCAATAGACAAGTCTTGGATTGCTTCCGAAGGGTCTTTGTCTCCTACATCAATTGGCAATTGCTCTACTTGCGAGCCGTTAGATTCATCAAACTTCACATCTACCGTCTCTTCAACCTTTCGGGTGAAATTATTGTAGACACGGTATGTGTGAGAGTTTGAGCCATAACCAAGTAGGAAACCTTCATGAGACTTAGGAGCAAATTTAGAACGGCGATGCTTATCAAGAATGTAGCACTTTGAGCCGAATACTCGAAAGTATCCAACTTGTGGTTTGTTACCAGTGAGGAGCTCGTATGTCGTCTTGCCGAGTAGCTTGTGAAGATACAAGCGATTTGTTGCATGACAAGCTGTCTCAACTGCTTCTAACCAAATGTGCTTTGGAGTCTTGTACTCATCAAGCATCATTCTTGCCATCTCAATAAGAGTCCGGTTCTTACTCTCAACGACTCCATTTTGTTGAGGTGTGTATGTAGCCGAGAACTCATGTGAAATCCCCTCTTCGTCAAGAAAGGTATCCACATATGCGTTCTTGAACTCCGTTCCGTTGTCGCTCTGAACCTTCTTGATATTTACGTCAAATTGATTTTGGGCCTTCCTAGAGAAGTTTTTGAAGATCTTTTGGACCTGCGATTTATCATCGAGAAAGAACACCCACGTAAATATTGAAAAATCATCAACTATAACTAGACCAAAATAATTTCCACCGAGACTTTTGTAAGCGTTAGGACCAAAAAGATCCATGTGAAGTAGCTCGAGTGGCCTCCTTGTGGTCATGATGTTCTTCACGGGATGCCTTCCTCCAACCTGTTTACCTGGTTGACAAGCGCTGCAAAGTCTATCCTTATCAAATATGACATCGTTAATGCCAAGGATATGATTTCCTTTAATAAGCTTGTCAAGGTTTCGCATACCAACATGACCTAATCGTCTATGCCATAACCAACCTTTAGAGGATTTAGCAATTAAGAAAGTTCTAGGTTGAGCCTTTTTTAGTGAAATCAACAATGTAAAGATCACCTCTGCGTATACCGGTAAAGACTATTTTATGATTATCTCTACGAAACACTTGGCAATCTACTTCAGTAAATAGGACATTGAAACCGAAATCAGCAAGTCTAGATACTGAAAGTAAATTGTAGCCAAGAGATTCAACGAGGATGACATTTTGTATGGAGCTATCATGTGATATGGCCACGTTACCGAGGCCAGCCACCTTACCCTTTGAGTTGTCACCGAAAGTGACATACTTTCGAGGACCATCGTTTTCAGCAAGCTCACCAAACATGACTTTATCTCCGGTCATGTGATCGGTACATCCACTATCAAGAACCCATTCCTTTCCTCCTGCCATATAGCCGCGAAGATTTGCCATAAGACTAAAGTGTCTCATTGCATCATCAAGATCATAGTCACTATCATCATCCTCATCATAGTATCCATGTTCAACATCATCTTGTGATTGATCAATTCCTAGAGAGGGTAATTCATTAGAGTGAGTTTGACAATGATCTTCTTTGTGAATTTTAATAGCTTCGGAAATAATATCACTAATAATTCCAACATCTCCTTTGGCACGCATAAGGTTTGTAAGCTCAAATAGACAATCACCAAACATAGGATCATTGGAATTCATCTTACTTAAGGCAATAGACTTATGGAGAATTTCATCTAGATTTTTCAAGGAATAATTTGGAAAGCGTTCCTCAAGAAATTTCCATATGGTGTAGGCACACTAAAGAGTAGGCAAACATCCAATCAAGTTTCTAGGCAAGCCTCTAGTGATAAGATTAACAGTTCTAAGATTGTGAATCATGTTAATTGACTCATCAAGAGTACGATGCATGGGATCAACATGAGGTGCACAAGGGCTAGCAATATACTTGTTCAAATGATATTTATTGAAAATCACAAGCATCTCATTTTTCCACTCATGAAAATACTCTCCATCAAGTATAGGCACTCTATGTATAAGACTCCCCAAAGTAGACTCATCCATCTTCCTCCAATGGTGCTTAAACCAAAGCAATGGAGACCAATGCTCTGATACCAATTGAAAGGATCGAGAAGAGGTGTCTAGAGGGGGGTGGGTGATTAGACACTAAGTACCAAAAGTTGCAGTTTTTAATTTCTTTAAGTTGAAGTGGAGTTTTGGCACAAGTGTAACAAACACAATACATATCAAGCAAGCATGAAAAGAGTATATGAGCAGCGGAAAGTAAAGCATGCAACTTGCAAGAATGTAAAGGGAAGGGTTTGGAGGATTCAAACGCAATAGGAGACACGGATGTTTTTGTCGTGGTACTGATAGGTGGTGCTATCGTACATCCACGTTGATGGAGACTTCAACCCACGAAGGGTAACGGCTGCGCGAGTCCATGGAGGGCTCCACCCACGATGGGTCCATGAAGAAGCAACCTTGTCTATCCCACCATGGCCGTCGCCCACGAAGGACTTGCCTCCCTAGGGTAGATCTTCATGAAGTAGGCGATCTCCTTGCCCTTACAAACTCCTTGGTTCAACTCCACAATCTTGTCGGAGGCTCCCAAGTGACACCTAGCCAATCTAGGAGACACCACTCTCCAAGAAGTAACAAATGGTGTGTTGATGATGAACTCCTTGCTCTTGTGCTTCAAATGATAGTCTCCCTGTCGGTGTCAAAATCGGCGGATCTCGGGTAGGGGGTCCCGAACTGTGCGTCTAGGCGGATGGTAACAGGAGACAAGGGACACGATGTTTTTACCTAGGTTCGGGCCCTCTCGATGGAGGTAAAACCCTACTCCTGCTTGATTAATATTGAAGATATGGGTATTACAAGAGTTGATCTACCACGAGATCAGAGAGGCTAAACCCTAGAGGCTAGCCTATGGTATGATTGTTGTTGTGTCCTACGGACTAAACCCTCCGGTTTATATAGACGCCGGAGGGGGCTATGGTTACACAGAGTCGGTCACAAGGAAGGAGATCTACATATCCGTATTGCCAAGCTTGCCTTCCAGGCCAAGGAGAGTCCCATCCGGACACGGGACGAAGTCTTCAATCTTGTATCTTCATAGTCCAACAGTCCGGCCAAAGGTTATAGTCTGGCTGTCCGGATACCCCCTAATCCAGGACTCCCTTAGTAGCCCCCGAATCAGGCTTCAATGACGATGAGTCCAGCGCGCAGATTGTCTTCGGCATTGCAAGGCGGGTTCTTCTCCAGATTCCGAGTACCTGCTGAATAGTGTCCGGCTTCTTGTAAATGTTGCGCTTCTTGGCGTCTGCGTCCAATAATGGCCACCTTCCACGTGTCAAGCGAATGTGAGGAGCCAGGGTGTTTTTACATTTACCCCCCTGACTATGCAAATGAACTGCCTATTAAAGAGACGAGGATTCTCAGATCCAAACCACACCATGCTCCCTTAGCGAGCATTCATCGGAGCACGCCCGAAAAAATCCATTACAACATGGCTGGTCAGCGCAGCTCCTCCTCTCGTTCCCCCAGCCCCAAGCCTGGAGATTGGGAGAGGTATTCCGTCCCGCACAGCCAATTAGTGAAGCTTCAGACCCAGGGATTTCTCCCCCCAGCGTATATGGTCCCGGTTTGAGCCAGGCTCGCCACATATAATGGCGGGGACCAAGCGGAGAGCTTTCCCGACCCCTCTCAGGGAGAGCGGGTATGCCTTGTCCCTTATTTGTTAAGGGGACTCAGATTTCCAATCCATCCGTTTCTCTGAGGGCTCCTGGAGTTCTATGGCCTCCAGTTGCATAACCTTACCCCTGCCTCCATACTTCACATCGCTGGCTACGTAGCCCTTTGCGAGCTGTTCTTGGGCTGCGAGCCTCATTTCGCACTGTGGAAGAAGTTGTTCTGCCTTGTGCCCCTTTCACAGAGGGGGTCAGTATACCAGGTGGGCGGAGCCGAAGTATGGCGCATCACCGGGACCGGATACCTATCCAGAACCCCGAAGAAGGCATCCGAAGACTAGCCTTCAGAGTGGTTTAATATAGAAGACGTCCCACTTCCGGATCCTATTCGGATCGGCCTTCCCGAGTTTGATAATGCTCCTTTGAAGAAGCACCTGAGCTGGCGACCACGGAGCCCCCAGGAGGAAGATGATAGAGACATTCTTTACCTGATGAGCCGGATAAATATATTGGCTCAATCAGGGCTGACCATAACCGAGGTTATGGCAATATGCGCAGGGGGTGCAGCCGCTTCAATATCGAGGCCACCCCATGTGGGATTTCAACGGGGAGGATGACGCCACCCGCTGCGGCCGCAAAGGGCCGGACTCGACTGCTACCCTAGCAAAAATCTTGTCCGGTTTGTACAAGGGAGAGGAAGAAGAATTCCTTCGCATCAAGCCACAACGTGGGTTCTCCATGTACAATCCTCCGAGCTGGGTAAGTCTTCACTTTTTATGCCCATCCGTTCCATATTCCCATAGTTGAATCTTTTACCTTGCAAATTCATCGCAGGAATTGCGTAAGGCTGTAAGGGAGATCAACAGCCCACCTCCACAACCAGAGGATCCTGAGCGGTCCCTCGACCCGGCCTTCAAAGAGGATCCGGACATATCCGTGGAGCTGATTGACAGGGTATTCTATCAATTAAGCAGCGATGATGCCTTGGTCGCCATTACGGCCGACTACCCTGGGCTGCTCCCAGCTTCGCAGGTAAATGAGACCAAAGGTCCCAACATTTTGAAAAGGATTTGCTTTTATGCACTTCACTCACCGTATACAAATGGTTTTTTATAGGGAAGGCCCTCGGGATGCCGCTTCGAACCCGCGGCGACCAACCAGCAAGGGGCCCCGAGGCCGGACAGGCTAAAGAGGAAAGCGGTCCGGACGGAGACACCGGCGCAGAGGTATGATGCAACACCTCACTCCACGGTTGTCGTCTTTAAAGACATAATACACTTGTGCTGTCTAGAAAGAAGAACACTCGCCGGACTATATCCGAAGAGGTCGCCAATCACGCCTCAACCAGTCGGGCTCGAGGGCCGGACACAGAAGCGAAAGCGAATACGAGACGCACGCCGGATGCTCCTCTGACGGAGGATGTGGATAAAATATCCGCCACAAATTCCGAAGTGGAGAGCACCATGAACCACAGGCGTCGCCGAAACATACTCCGTGATGCTTGCTTCTCCCAAGAGGCATTTGATGCCTTCAACTCAGGAGACGCGTACATCTGTGCTGCTCAAAATGGCCTAGCAAGAGCCACGGACCAGTATGTAAAGGATATACGGGTAAGAAGATTTTGATGATTACATGTAGCAGTAGCCCCTGAGACTTGAAATAGTTAGAATAACTGATTTAAGGATCATATATTATGTAGGTTCTTACAGAGAAGAATACCCAGTTGTCTCATGAGCTTGAAGAGTGCAAGGCCCAGCTATGGGCTGCAGCTGCCACAGCGAAGGAGTCCGAGAAGGCCTCCTCTGGTAACACTTTGTTTTTAGAATGATAGGTACCATATAGAGTGCGGCATACATGCAAATCTGACAATAAATATTGTAGATGAAGCCGGAGTGAATCCGGATGATCAACATCTCCTACGCCGGCTAAAGGCTGGCGAGCGCGTGTGTCTGTGTACTAGAGTAGGGGTACCCTAGTATCCCGAACTCGTGCACGGGCAGTTGTAGCACCCCGCGGCTGGGCTGGTCTGATGACCGCCAAGATCCTCAGCGGCTCCTTTGGAGCCATTCAAGAACGAAGTAATCAAGACCCCGACAAGAGGAGCTTGTCGGGAAGGCCACCAGAGCAAAGGAAACAAGGTCCCGCAAGAGGATCTTGCCGGAAGGCTTGTGGGCGCCGAGCCCCCAAGCGCGACAAGGTTCCTGCCGCGGCAAGGCGCTTGCCGGGGCGGGCAACCTCTCTTCATCTCCGCTCCAGCTCACCCGCCAACGTGTCACCACGGGGCTCTCCCAAGCACGCGTGTCGACGGGCTGTGCAGCCAGCGGGGAGTAGCGATAAGCGGCGCTGACAAGCTACCATCGTGGCAAACGGAGGCACACTTGACGGTCCCTGTTACACTGTTCGGGCGACTGAGACGGGCATTGATGACTCTTGTCCCTTGCCGTCAGAGTTAGGTATAGATTACTGTACACTGTATAGTGCGGTGTACCAACCTATGTTTTTACTATCTTACCCTAGTCTACTTGCCACGTGTGGTGACCCCTTGTGCCTATAAAAGGAGGCCCAAGTGCAACGTAGAAAGGGTTCGGTCCAGCTCCGGCTTAGTTCACCATACTCATACGAAACCACACTCAGGCTAGGTCTTGTAGCTCCCATTGCTCCCTAGCAAGAACACAAGATAATCCACAAAGCAGCAGTAGGAGTAGTATCTCTCCGGAGAGCTCCGAAGCTGGGTAAATCGGCTCGTGTGCATCGCCTCGATCCGCTCTTCGTGCAATCTCCGCCCCCCTTCGAACCACGAGGGACCCAGGTCCCATAGGTGTTCGTGGGACACGATTAGTTCTCCCCGACATCTTTGGCACGCCAGGTAGGTGGCGTCAAGGCTGTGTGAACCCGATCCGGCGGTCACACGAGCAACTTCATCGACATTTTCGTCAACATGGCGCCGAAGAAGAAGTCTTCGGCAGCAGCAGAGCCGTCGGCGTCGAACCCACCACCACCGGAGCTGTCAGGTGGTGGGGGAAACGCTGGCGGAGGAACCGGCGTCGTCGAGAGAGCCCACAATGCCGCTAGGTCCAAGGACAAGGCAGCACAGGCGTCGGCGTCCGAGTCCGCACCGCGTCCCTCGCAGGAGGCGCGGGACCGACAGCGTCATGATGTTCGCGGCACCATCGCTCGTTGGATCAAGGCCAAGTGGAGGATCCCTAGGCCTCGAGACCGCATGCGCCAAAGATGCCGTAAGACGAGTGGAGTACGGTCGCTTGGGCGGGATGCTGCTCCTCCTAACTTGGTTAGGAGTCCGAGCACCTCCCGTTCCTTGCTACGTACACCATTGCCACCCACCACACCAGCAGAAGCCTTGGCAAGAGCACAGCTACTTCTAGATTACCCTCCAACGGCCGACAAGGTCGACGAATGGAGGGCCACAATTCAGAGTCTCATCGGCTTCGCCAACGGCGACGTCCCGCGGCAACCGAGTGCCTCGCAGCCGCGGCAAGGCGACAAGGCACGAGCTGATGGCGACGAGACTTGCGGGGGTGCATCCACCGTGCACTCCCCTTCCCGAAGACCAAGATCGCCGACTCGCCGGATCCACCTCGACAGTGACTCCACTGCGTCGTCGGATCCGCGAGCTCGTCGCGACCAGCGCCAAGTTCTCCGAGAACGGCAAGAAGAAGATGCTCGAACCCATATCGAGCGCCGAAGAGAAGCGCGCCGTCAATCTGACCAACGCGCCGGGCCCACTGTCGATATGCATGCGCCAGGGGAACCGGGCGACTTGTCGTACGCGGTAGGTTGCCCTGCGTTCACCCGTGAGCTGCGGCAAGTCCGGTGGCCCGACAAGAAAAACTTCAAACCAGATGTGCCGGAGAAGTATGATGGCAGGACACACCCATCGGAGTTCCTCAGCATCTACACCATTGCGGTACAGGCCGCGGGGGGACGAGACGACAAGATCCTCGCCAACTACTTTCCTCTAGTGCTCAAGCCAAACGTCAGATCCTGGATCATGCACTTGCCGGACAGCTCTATTTCTTCTTGGGCAGACTTGTGCCACCAGTTTGTTGGCGCCTTCACAGGCGGCCACAAGCCTCATGGCCAGGAGAGTGATCTCCACCTGCTTGCTCAGAAGGAGGGGGAGTCTCTGCGCAAGTTCATCCAAAGATTCAGTCGAGTGCACTACAACATCCCAGACGTCCACCCTGCTGCAGTGATCGGTGCATTCCATCGTAATGTGCGAAACCGCAGGATGAGGGAGGAGATGGCGATGTGCAAAGTGAAAGACGTCGGTGAGCTCATACTGGCCGACAAGTGTGCACCTACTGAAGAAGGAAGAAGACTCGAGGAGAGAATGTGGGAGCAGAGTCGACGGTGAGGGATCGCCCGGCAAGAAAGAGCCGTGGCGAAACAACAGGAGGAAGAAAAACCAAGAAGTACTAGTTGTCGAGCAGTCCGGCAAGGATGGTGCCGCCAACAAAGCCAAGGCTGGTGGCTCCGGCAAGGAGGTTGCCGTTGACGCCGACCGCCAAGTGTGGCGGCCGCCGACAAGCCCGACAGCCCAACAAGCGATCTTGTAAAATCCACCGCACTAAGGGCCACGATCTCGAGCTGCAAGAAAGTCGAGCAGCTTGTTGAGCTCTGAGAGAGCTGAATACGAGCGGCGAGACAAGGAGAAAGCCAAGAAGGTGCAGGTGCAGCAAGTAAGAAAAGACCCGGTCGGGGAGGACGCTTGGCAAGGCCAAGCAGCGGCAAGGAGACAGACCTCCCGCGCCGTGACAAGGAAGAAGATGAAGATGAAGATGACGAGGACATGGAAGACGATGAAGCTGATGAGCAGGAGTTTCAAAAGGCAACGGAGGTCCTCTGCGTTGACGGTGGTGCGTCTCTGCCACCATAGAGTCACGCAAACCTCTGAAGTGGATGCGTGAGGTCAATGCAGCAGAACCATCCATAGAGTCACGCAAACCTCTGAAGTGGTCCAGCACGCCCATCATCTTTGACATTGAGGATCACCCTGATCGCATCACTGCGGTCGGGTGCTTGCCGATGTTGGTCTCACCAACCATCCGCAACCTCAAGGTCACAAAGATGCTGGTTGACGGCGGGGCCGGCCTGAATTTGATCTCCTCTGCGGTGCTCTAGAAACTTCAAATCCTCGACAACGAGCTCAAGAAGCTGGTACTTTCCAAGGAATCAACCCGGGAAGGAGCAAGCCCAAAGGGAAGATCACGTTGCGGTAACATTCGGCGCGAGCTCAACTTCAGAATCGAGAGGTCACGTTTGACGCCGCCGATTTCCCATTGCCCTACAATGGCATACTTGGCCGCCCAGACTCGCCAAGTTCATGGCCACCTCTCATTTGCTTACAACCTACTCAAGGTGCCCGCCCGATAAGCGTCATTTCTGTCCATGGCGACAAGAAAGATGCACTTATCTGCGCCGACAAGATTTACGGGATGCAGCAGCCGCGACAGATAGCAAACCACTTATCTTTGAAGCTCCGGGGAAGAAGAAGACCACCAGGTCCGCAAGAGCTCTGTTGCCCACTCCGCAAGCGCACCTCTTGAGTGCTGCGCTACCGTCGAGGACGCACCATCGAGCTCCACCGCAAGTGCAACAAGACGATGGCAGCTCCGCGAAAACCAAGAAGGTGCCCGCCAAGGAGGACGGCACTGGTGGTACCTTCACCATCAGTGCCACGCTTGATCCTAAATAGGAAGGCGAGCTCGTTGCTTTCCTGTGGGCGAATGTCGATGTGTTTGCATGGCAACCATCTGACATCCCCGGTGTTCCCAGGAAAGTAATTGAGCACCACCTAGCTGTCTGTCCTCACGCGCGGCCCGTCAAGCAAAAAGTTAGGAAACAGGCTGTGGAGCGCCAAGAGTTCATAGCAGAAGAAATCAAGAAGTTGGAAGCAGCAGGGCTTGTCAGAGGAGTCCTCCATCCCACGTGGTTGGCCAATCCGGTAGTTGTACGCAAGGCTAATGGGAAATGGAGACTCTGTATTGACTTCACTGATGTTAATAAAGCTTGTCCCAAAGACCCATTTCCCTTCCCGCGATCGACCAGATTGTTGACTCCACGGCTGGATGTGATCGCTTTCGTTTCTTGATGCATATTCAGGATATCATCGATCTTCATGGCGAAGAAGATGAAGAAAACGCATTCATTACACCATGTGGCACGCATCGCTTTATACGGATGCCTTCGGGTGAAGAATGCTGGTTCAACCTTTGCAAGGGTAGTCCATGATGCCTTTGAACCACGAGATACACGTAAATGTAGAAGCCTACATGGATGACATAGTGGTCAAGAGCAAGGACAGGCGACTCGGTTCAGGATTTGGATGAAACATTTGCAAATCTGCGCAAGATCAACCTCAAGCTCAACCCCGAGAAGTGCGTGTTTGGAGTCCCTTCCGCAAGCTTCTCGGGTTCTTTGTGTCTCGCCGGGAATTGAAGCCAATCCCGACAAGATCAAGGCCATTGAGCAGATTGAAGCACCAAAGCGCCAAGGATGTCGAGAAGGCTTGCGGTTGCGTGGCTGCTCTCAAGCGAGTTCATCTCTAAGTCTGCTGAACGCCTGCCGTTTTCAAGATTTTGAAAAGGCAGGTCCAATGAAATGGACTCGAAGCGGAGGCTGCGCTGCGGAGACTTGAAGAGATACCTGTCCTCCGCTTCAATACTTGTCGCACCTAGGCCACAAGAGAAGTTGCTGCTGTATATAGCAGCGACCGATCAAGTGGTTAGTGCTGCGTTAGTAGCGGAGAGGGAGGCGGATAATGAGCCGGCAACCGAGGCAGTTGCATCCAGCGACGAGCAGGGGGCTTCACCGTCAAGCTCTGGTCCCGACAAGAACAGATCAGCGTAGGGTTGCGACAAGATACAAAAAAAGATGGTACAGCGCCCAGTCTACCTTGTCAGTTCCCTTCTGCAGGGGGCTAGATCAAGGTACTCTGGTGTGCAAAAGCTGCTTTTCGGCCTCCTCATGGCCTCAAGAAAGCTGCGCCATTACTTCCAAGCACACGAGATAACAGTTGTCACTCGCTTTTCGCTGAAGAGGATATTGCAAAATCCAGAAGCAACAGGCAGGATTGTCGAGTGGGCACTGGAACTGTCAAGCTTTGGTCTCAAGTTCAAAAGTACTTCAACTATCCAGAGCAGGGCATTGGCAGAATTCGTAGCAGAGTGGACGCCAACGCAAGATGAAGAGATTCCGGAGACGAGCATCCCCGTCAAGGAGGCAAATAAAGAGTGGCTGATGTACTTTGACGGTGCCTTCTCGCTGCAAAGGCGCCCGGTGCGGCAGGTTGCTTATCGCACCCACGGAGAGCACCTCAAGTACATAGTCCGGATGCACTTTCCCAAGGAACAAGCAACAAATAATACTGCAGAGTATGAAGGCTTGCTTGCCGGTCTCAGGATTGCGGTGGACCTTGGGATCAAGAAGCTCATTGTCGGGGACTGCAACTTGTCATCCTCCAAGTAAATAAAGATTATCGAGTCCGTTGATGGAAGCCTCGTCGATGAAGTGAGGAAGCTGAAGAGCGCTTTGAAGGCCGCAAATGGAACACATTCCAAGAGCACGTAATGATATAGCTGATGGCCTCTCCAAATGTGCCGCACTTAAGTTACTGTGGAACCAGGGATTTTGTGCTCAAGCTAACTCAGCCAACCGTAACACCATCAACAGACCGAGCAAGAAAAGAAAATTGGTTTCCGCGACTACTTTCCGCAGAGCTCTGAAGCCGCCGCCAAGAAGGTCCCTAAAACCAAGCATAAGTATCACCGAGGAGCAGTATGTCCGACAAACCATGCAGTTTGTATCGTTGAAGCAAACGCTCCCGACAAGTTTCGCTCCGCAAGCTTGCCGGGATCATCAAGCTCGGCGGACCCACGTGTTCTTGTCGCAAGCTGATTTTCCGCGATGATGGATGAGCCTTTAGTTCTTGTTGTCGAGCCACAGCTCCAAGATGGGCACAACAAATCGTCCATTTCCTTGAACAGGAGAACTTCCAAGAGCAAGAAGAAGCGGAAAAAGTAGCACGGCGATCAAGTATGTACCAGTTTGTTGACAACACACCTGCATGTAAGAAGACTCAACGGTGTGAAATTGAAGTGTATTTGCCGGAAGATGGACGTAAGCTGTTGGCGAGAGATACATGGAGGCATATGTGGTCACCACATTGGGCAAGAAGAGCACTTGCCGCAAAGCTTTCCGGCAAGGTTTCTTCCGCCGAAGCCTCCAGATGCAACCGCACAAGTAACAAAGTGTGAAGCGTGCAAGGCCCATTCCAAGCAGATATACCAACCAGCTCAAGCTCTCCAGACGATCCCTTTATCCTGGCCCTTCTCGATGCTGGGGCTCGACATCCTCGGCCCTTTCCCCGAGCCATCGGGGCTTTGAGTACTTGTATGTCGAATCGACAAGTTCACAAAGTGGCCGAAGTGGAACCGATGAGGAAGGTGACAGACGGTCGCCGATCAAGTTCTTCAGTCAATTGTTTGCCGCTTTGGGATTCCTAACAGAATTATCATCGACAACGGCACACAGTTCATGAGCCGCACCTTCATGCAAGACGCCCGAGATCTTGGCGCCAAGATCTGCTTTGCTTCATTGCTCATCCGAGAAGCAACGGTCAAGCGAGAGAGCAAGCGCTGAAGTGCTGCGGGACTCAAGACAGAACTTTCGACAAGCTGCGCAAGTGTGGAAGAAATCGGATCGAGGAGCTGCCGGTGGTTCTTTGGTCGATCAGACGACGCCAAATCGAGCCACCGCCGACACCTTCGCTCTAGTCTACGGAGCAGAGGCAGTTCTCCCCACGGAACTCGGTACGGGTCACCTCGAGTGCTCGCCTATGATGAGCTTGAGCAAGAGCAGCTGCGACAAGATGATCGCTGCTCCTCGAGGAAGATCGTCTTCAGCTCTCAGACGAGCTGCTCGTTACCGGCAAGCTTTGCGCCGCTACCATAGCCGCAAAGTTAATGCCGAAGCTTCGAGGAAGGCGACCTTGTTCTTGGCGCATTCAATCCGCCAAGAATTCCAACAAGTTGACGCCTTGAAGTGGGAAGGCCCTTATCGGGTGAAACAGTCACTAGGCCCGGCGCTGTCCGCTTTGAGACCGAAGATGGCGTTCCGTGAGCAATTCCTGGAATATAGAACATCTTTGCAAGTTCTACCCATAAAGGCGCTGGTTGTGGAACCTGTTCCGCAACCACCTTTTGTACAAGTCTTGCCGCTGTTGCATGTAATCCTTTGTACAAAGCCGGGCGCAGAACCCGTGCATCAAAAAGCCTATGTGTTGTGCACAACTTGTCAATACATGCCCACATAATCATATATGCATGTGTTTACTAACATTTTGTGCAGCATCCGCACCCTGTGGCGGCGACGAGCCACTAGGCTCCATAACTTTATTTTCTTCTTTCTTCTCAAACAAGAAGAAGGTTCATCCACCCACAAGTTAACCGGGGAAGGAGAAGATAATGGTGTGGGCCAAGCGCCGCTCGAGGAACTGTCGCCTTGCCGGAAAATGGACAATGAGAAAAGCTAAGTTGCTAAGTTTGAATGACCAGTTTTAAATTTTTAAGTCATCTTCCTCGAACGATAGTACTTTGTATGGAAAACTGTGCGCGGAGGAACCGACTACGATCGGCTTGCGCCCTTACTTTGTTTCGAGTCCGCTCAACAACTTAAGTGTGCTGCAACTAGTTGCGACAAGGTTGCTTGTCGAGGCGGCATCGCCAAAGAAGCTGTGAAGTTCCCTTTTCGGCGCTTCGCGGCAAAGGTGTTTGCACTGACAAGTTCCCCTGAAAGCGTAGGGTATAAACATACAAAGGAAGAAATCGAGTAAAGGAAATAGCATTGCATTCGATCGCCTAAGATAGTGTATATTACATAATAACTTGTCGCGGATCTAATAGACTTTTTATCTGAACATGATCTACAGCGAAAAGAGAAAGACAGACTTGGCGGCCTAGTCCACGCGGTCGCCCTCGAGCCTCTTAACTCCGCTCACCCTGTCCACAATGGGTGTGACAAGGGCCTTGAGCGCTTCAACATCGGCGGAAGGAGGCAGGGACTTGAGGACTTTGGAGAAGTCGACGCCTGGGTTGCGGAAGGCCACCTTCATCAACACCTTCTGGAGAGCCTCGGTGCAGAGACTTGACGCGATTCCTCCGCTTGATTGCTGGAATCTCTTCCCGAGCAGCTGGATACCCGCCAACACGCCTTTGAAGAATAGGCTGAGCTTGACGCTGGGTTGGAGGTTCTCGTCGGTGGAATATCCAAGATTTGTCATTCCCAACTCCATCAGCTCATTATGGATGCCGTGGCGGTGTCCACAAGACCTTTCATCCAATGCATTATCTTGTCTCGAAGATTATTCAGGCGGTCACAGCATTCGGCAAAGAACTCCTCGGTGGCTTTGATCTTTCCAGCAGGCCCGCTTCCGCTCCTTGGCGCCATCCAACGTCTCCGTCAAGGTGGTCAATTTCAGCTCGAGATCCGCCTTGGAGTCCTTGGCGCATCGAGCTCTTTGATCTTTCGGCAAAAGCGACCTTGTAGCTCGCCGAAGGTGTGGCGTCCTTCTCACGCTTCGGCGCTTCAACCCGGCGACCTCCTCGGCACTCTTACGGAGGTGGACTCCAGCTGAGCCACCCTGTCTCCAATTCCCTCTTGGCGGCCTCGGCAGCGCATGGCGACATCTTTGCCTCCTGAAGTGGCCCGCCAATCGTTTGCTCGCGCACGGCGAGATCTTCCTCAAAGCTGTCGAGGTTGATCTTCTGCTGCGCATGACTCACCTTCAGTGGAGAGCTTCTGGCCCGGCAAGCCTCTGCTGCTCCTCAACCTCGCCCTTCTCCAAGATGAAGGCCGTGCGCTCCTCGACAAGCTGCTCCCGCCTCTGCTATATTAGGAGAGTCTCTTTGTTGTTGGCGTCGGACTCTTTATACGTTCTCCAAATCAGCTCCGCCCTTGCGACAAGCGCCTCCACGGACTCCTGGGTTTGGCTTGCCGAGGCGCGGTAGAGCGACAACAACCTCCTAGCAGCTGCTCCTCCTCGGGCTCACCACTGCTGCTGCTCGGGGCATCAACCAGCGACAACTGGCGGAGGCAAGCGGTTCCGCATCGAAGGTCTCCCCTTGGCGGTGCCTGGAGCTTGATGCCCATGGGAGCTTGATGAAGACACCCTCGCCGCCTTGGTAGGCGCCGGGTGAGGCTCTTGAGTGCAATGCGGCATCGGTGGCGGGGATCGGCGGTCGGTGCGGCGCTGGCGCTCCTGCGGCCTCCGGGCGTCGGTGGGATCGCCCGATTTCTTCCCGACCTCTGCGCCGGTAATCTCGGCAACCTCCTCGCTTGGCCGGGCCCGTCGGCCTGACCTCCTCCTCCATGTTGGCGGCGTCGACATTGTCGCCATGGCGTCTTCCTCGCCCGGCAGCCTCGGTTTCCATCGGATCTCCATGCAGATGGATCGATGGTCAAGAAGAAAGCACAAATCAAGCGGATATTAGAAAGAGAAAAGCGAAGAAAAAGAACCCAAGAAACTATCAAACAAGGAGATTACTGCGGTAGGGTACATTGCGCGGTCTCCACCACGGAGGATCGTCGGCGCCAGCCCTTGTCGGAGATGCCTCCCTTGCCGGAGGCGCTCCTTGGCGGAGAATTCTCCCTTGGTGGCGTAGTTGAAAGCAAGCGAGAATTTGGGAGTGACCTCGGGGCCTCCCAGATGAGGCTGGACCTCGGAGTAGCCTCCGGTGCTCCATGATGTGGCTGCTCTGCTCCTACAAAATTCAACAAACCAGATATCGCTGTGGAAAAGCACCCAAGCACGCCCTAACAACTAGAAGCATACGGACACTTACTGGGGGCTGTGCTGGGGGCTGCTCTGTTGAAGGGTTGCCGGATCCGGCAAGGGAGTCCCGGACGTGCCCCCTGTTGCTACAGAGGAGTCATCTGAGACGACAACCACCGGCGTCTTGGCCCTCTTCGGCGCTCTCTGAGCTAACGTCCTGAAGAAGAAGGTTCAGAGTGGAACCAGTCAGATATAAGATAAAGCAATAAATTGGAAGATTACAAATAGCAGCGACAAGATCTTACTCTTCCTCTTCTTCCTCGGAGCTGAGGCGGAGAGATCAAACTCTGCTCGGCGTTGACAGATTGGGAGAAGACTCCCTCGGCGCTTGGCGAGTGCGGGGCGCGACTCGAAGACCTGCGCCCGTCGTGAAGCGCGGAATGAGGCGCTCCCTCCAGCTTGATGCTTGCCGCGGTGGAGCCGCCGGGCGGCAGGCGGCTATTGGACCATAGGCCGCCCGCCACTTCTCCAGTCTTGCGGAGGCGTCTCCTTGGCGGCACTGGCGGGCACCTCTTGCGGCAAGCTACTTAGCCCAGTGGAGGAGAGGCGCCCCAGCAGGCTCGCCGGTTCGTTGTCGGGCTCGGGCTGCTCCTCCTCGCCGACGAACTCTTCCCGGTCGGCAAGGCTTGCCGCCTCGGCCGTCTCCGCTTCCTCGACAGTGAATCCAAATATGCCGGCGGCAGCAGCCTCTGCAGCCTCCTCCAACCTCGTGGCGATGCGCGCCATCTCCTGTTCAGTGGTCTCGCGGGTGAGCCGCCTCTGCTCGTCGGCGCGGATCGGCACTTCAACCAAGTTGTCGAAGAACTGCTGCACGATGTCGTCGGCGGGTTCTGCCAAGTTGGAGCGATTCCATGGGAATCGCTGGCAACGCATGCTCAGCGCTGGATCTTTGTCAGCGACGAGTTGTTGCACAAGGCACAACTCCCTCGGTAACATGCACCACCGGGGGTTATCCGCTTGAGCTTGAACAACTCCATGACATGCCGTCAAGCTCCAAGGTAGTGAAATTCCAATTCAGACTGGCGCAGCCTCATGATATCCTGGCGTTCGAATTCCCAGCAGGCCTCCCTCTCTCCTGCAAAGGCGCAATCTGTGGCGAAGTCCGCGCCAGCTGCTCCTCGGTAAGCCACTGCCGGAGCGCAAAATCCTAGTCGTGGCAATCTTCAACTTGTCGTCCTCTGGCGCCAAGTTGCTCCAATCGTTACCATGAACTATGGGTGTCTGGCGAGAGGCGGTGAAGGGCTGTGGTTCCTCCTCTAAGATCCAACACCGGTCAGCTCTCCACTCCTCCCACTTGCTCGCAACTCTCCAGTCAAGATCGCTTCCTTCTTGCCGATCCTAGAGGTCCATGCAATTCCTCCGACAGCGGCTCTCCCCTCTCTCTCGGGGTGAAGTAGTGGCGGAAGAGTGCGACATTTGGATGGACCCGATGAAGTTCTCGCTGAGAGTGTCGCAACAGCCATGGTGAGGATGGCGTTGGGGTGAAGTCAAGGAGGTGGAGGCCATATGTGTTCATGACATCGCAGAAGAATTGAGAAAAAGAGTGCGAGCCCTTACGAAAAAATCGCGAAGAAGGGGTACCCGATGGAGACCTTAGCAGATGTGGCAGCGGAGATGACCCTACGTGCTGAGATGCGCCCGAGTCGCGTCGACCGAAGAGATAGTACAGCTCCGCAGCTCCTTCTGTTGAGCGGGGGATCGAGAGGGCCGCTCCTTCCTTAGCGCCATGACGCTGCGCCTCGGCCGATTTTCCGCCTTTTCCTTATCGGCCTTGAGACCATAGGGAGAGGTGGTGGAGAAGCCGACGGCGTTGGTGGCACCGGTGGCAATGCAGAAGCGGGCGTCGCTCTCTTTGGGCTCGAGAAGAAAGGGGAAAGCGGCGAGGGTTTCGATGTGACGACAAGGGCAAGTGGGCATCCTGCCCTGTTCCCCGCTTATAAAGGGAGAGGGGCCAGGCGTTCGATTTTTCCGTTAAAAGCCCACGATCTCCCCACGGCCCCGCGTCACGGTGTGTGCCGTTAAATGGGAGGCGTGGTGGGTCCAAAGCGAATAACGGCGTAATCAAGACCCGCGTGCCCGTGCCTTTGTTTTGGGCTGGCCCATGAGCTCGGCGCCTTGTGTGGCCAGGCCGGGGCTCTGCCGGTGTACTAGTAGGGGTACCCTAGTATCCCGAACTCGCCGCAGGCGATTGTAACACCCAGCAGGTGGGCTAACTGATGACCGCCAAGATCCTCGGCGCTCCTTTGGAGCCATTCAAACAGTAATCAAGACCCGACAAGAGGGCTTGTCGGGAAGGCCACTCGAGGCGCCAAAGGAAACAAGGCCCGGCAAGAGGATCTTGCAAGGAAGACAGTGGTAGGAAAGCCCCAAGCGACAAGGTTCCTGCGGCAAAGGCGCTTGCAGGGCGGGCAACCTCTCTTCATCTCGCTCCAGCTCACCCGCCAGCGTGTCACCACAGGGCTCTCCCAAGCTCAGCGTGTCGGCGGGCTGTGCAGCCCGATGGGAGTAGCGATAGCGTGACAAGCTACCATCGTGGCAAGCGGAGGCGCACAGCGGTCCCTGTTACACTGTTAAAGGCGGCCGAGGCGGGCATTGATGACTCTTGTCCCTTCTTTGTCGAGTTAGGTATAGATTCTTTGTACCTTTGTATAGTGCGGTGTACCAACCTATGTTTTACTATCTTACCCTAGTCTACTTGCCACGTGTGGTGACCCCTTGTGCCTATAAAAGGAGGCCCAAGTGCAGCGTAAAGGGTTCGGTCCAGCTCGACAGTTCATCATACTCATCTGAAACCACACTCGGGCTAGGTTTTGTGGCTCCCATTGCTCCCTAGCAAGAACACAAGATAATCCACAAAGCAGCAGTGAGGTATTATCTCTCGGGAGAGCTCCGAAGCTGGGTAAATCGGCTCGTGTGCATCGCCTCGATCCGCTCTTGAGTGCAATCTCCGCCCCCTCGAACCACGAGGGACCCAGGTCCCATAGGTGTTAGTGGGACACGATCGATTCTCCCAGGCAAGCGTGCTTACAAAAGTTAGGCAGGAAAAGATAATCTCAGGATGCCAACACCCAGGCGAGCATGGAACTAGAAGATGTTCGTGCCCGGTGGCGGACTCCATGAAGGAGAATCGGTAACTTCGACGCGACATTTCGATAAGTGCTTGAGCGAACTTTAAGAAGAGTTGGTGAAGAAGCGGCTAACGAGTTATGTCGTAGGTATCTTTGTGGAGTCGTCCATGGATGAAATGCGGGTCTGCGGGTGATCTTCTACCCGATCTCTCACAACTGCTGCGAACAAGCTCGGCAGGTGATGCGAGTATGTGCCAGAGCCTTATGGCCATCCATCTCCCCTGCAGAAGGTCTTGGAGAGCTTGCGAAGAAGCTTAAGGGCCGGGCGCTTCCAATTATGGAAGATATCGGCTGTCGTCAAGGTGCCGAGGAAGCTGGGCCATGGTGAAAAGCGGTATACCAAGGCTGACCCAAACCATGGCGAGTTGGACCTATGGGGCCCGATGGGAAAAAGATCCCGTTAGCTTAGTGTACGGGCAAGTAGAATTAGCGCAAAGTATTCCCAACAGGATTGTAGACTAGACAGCGGTTGGATGGTATAGAAGAGAATTTAACTTGTCAAATTGACTATGTAATTAAAGTGACATGTATAATGCCTTCTAGCGGATTGTAGATCATTTGTCATGGCGGACCTTTTGCTTCAACCTCGGGACTCGATAGTACAGGTGTATCCGAATACCCTCTCGGTTATGTAAGAACGGGGCATGCATGGAAACCAGTAGGGGTCATTAATGCTTGAATAGACAAGTGCCCAACTAGTTATGTTATATTACATGGTTAGTAAGAAACATCTTCGGGTAGAATAGTTCCATTAGGGTTCCTTTCCTGAGTACGCATGCCCTAAAGTGCATGCCGGACTTGAAAAGAGCGCAAAAAAAACATCTGGGGCACATATGAAAAATAAATAAAAAATCATCTTTTTTCCTGTAGAATATTCCCTTAAAACGCTAGCTTCGGCTTCACCCGGTCTGAGGTACACATCCGGTGACGACGGTAAGAATCGCAGAGTGCTCCCCTTATGCCCTAGCCCGAATTAACGGGCGATATGGCATAAATACAAGAGCCAGGCAACCCAGCTTGGCCAAAACTTAAGTCATATCGATGCATATAATGGCGAAGAAAAGGTACATGCGGAAGGGTAACACATGTGCGGGGCATGAAGCCCGGATAAATAATTAAGCTTCTGTATAGGAAGCCCCTAGGTATGATGAGCGCGGTTAGCGTGTCCATAGTGTGCAAAGAAGGCACGAAGTGGCCCTTAAAGGCTTTGAAAGAGAGAGAAAAAGGGAGAAAGAGAGAAATGAAAGACAGATAGTGTATATATGCAAAAAATGGGCGGAGGAAGGAGGCGCCGGTTTGGGTTCGGCGAGACCCTTGAGGTTCGAACTCTTGGGAGTGCGCGGAGATCTCTCCCTACCGAGTCTCGTCCGATCCTTTCGTGCGAACTAAGATGAAAGCGATGAACAACACAAGGGACGGGGTTTATCTTTGGTTGGGCCACCGTTGTGGTGTAATACCCTACTCCGTGTGTGGTGTGGTAGATTGCCTCAGGGCTGATGAGCAGTCTGAGGGGAAGAACAACCTCGCGAGAGGTGTTCTTGAGCTAGCGCGATGAACTGGTTGGGTGAGTTCGATCGCCTCTCTCTCTCTACCCTTGCCTCTTGATCAGATGCCTCTACTCTGTGGTGGCTAGCTCTATTTATAGAGGCCCTGGGCCTCTCCCCGAGTAATTGAGCGGGAAGGGCGCCAACAATTGGCCATTTTGAAGGGGAACATCTAGTACAAGTTATCCTGACCAAAGGTGGTCTACGGCTGCCAAAAGCCCTGGTGGTGACGCCGTCTTGGGCTCCATGGTGACCTCCGTCCGGCTGCCCGGCTGGTCTTTGTCTCATTGCACCGGAATGGCAACCTTTGCCTGATGCCTTGGACTGTGCTTGCCCCCTTTGCACCAAAGGGGAAACAAGAACTCTGCGCAGGCCGGTGCCCGCCTGGCCTTGGTCATCATGGCTTGCGTCACGTGTTGGGTTCTACGGTAGGGTGCGTCGACGCAAATTAAAAATTCCTACGCTTGAACATCCGGGGAACATGCTACGGGAGATGGATCACGATTCGTTACCACTAGGCAGCGATGCCGAGTGCAGCGTGAAGAAGAGTTGGGGCAGCGGCGTCGCGTGGATCGTCTCCTCCTTGTTCGATCTCCCTCGGCGGTTGGTCGTCCGATCCCGTCGAGTTAGCGAATGGCGCAAGTGCACCGCCTCTAACGGTATCCAGCGTGCGGGAGGAACACAGTGGCGGACTGCTAGGTCCGATCCACGATCGGCGGCAAGTGGAGGTGGCTCCACGAGGCGGAAGCGATCTACCTCCCGAGGCGAAGCGATCGCCTCCACGAGGCCAAAGCGTTCTCACTCGTATCTTTGAGTGTGCCGCACCTCCACTTTATATAGGCGTCGTCGTGGGCTCAACACTTGGGCCTACCATACGGACCCTAAAACAAAGTCTACTTCGGTCGCGTTCCTAGTCGATTCGGATCACATCCGACCGGTGTCCCTGGCCCGACCTCGTGGGTTCCTTCCCTTAAGCGCGCGACCCCTTAGGTTCAAGTCGGCTTGGTCACAGATTCGGATCACCTCCCGACACATGCGGTTGAATTCTTGGCCTCTAGCAAAGGCGTGCCGACCACCAAAGAACTATGAAGCTGGTTAAGGCGAACACATTACAGCGTGTCATACGCCATTCCCTTTACCGCGGATATATGTTGTCGGGCTCAAAGG